>SNSB01004286.1:2214768-2239774 GCA_012922965.1 Capreolus pygargus
TACCCATGTTAGTAGCTCCCGAAACAGAATATTTACAGAGGACTTGCCCCCTAAAATTGTGTGCCCAGTCTGTGCCCTCTTTAGGGACATGCAGCCCTGCGGGGGCCTGTCGTCCCCCACAGGCCTTCCGGGAACAGAGGGCCAGGTGGACCCTGAAGTTCCTCCCTACCGTGTCGCCTCCTGTGGTCGCAGGGCCTCCAAAGCCCTGTAGGACCCTTACCGCCCCCTCCCACCAACACAGATTCTGCCTCTCAAGTGGCCCTCAGACCTGCCCACCTCTCTCCAGGTCCCTAGCTCCAGCCGTCGCCTGCCTCCCCCGGGCAGCATCCAGCCCACTACCTTCTCCCAGAGCATCAGGGATGCGACTGAAATGCAGATATGGCCGGACAGCTGGCTCCCTGGCACCTTCGGGAAAGCAGGGCCTCCTAGGCCTCCCCCACGCACCTGGGAGGACCTGGGGAGATGGCAGCCTCACCGGGCCCTGCTCGCCCCTAGACCCTCCCCTCCACCACACCAAGCCTCACTGCTTGCCCGGTGACAGGCACCCCCTCGCCCTCGACCTGGACACTCCGGCCCTGACGCCTGCTCCTCTGTATCTGCCTCGGGCCTCGTGGGCTCTCTCAGCTCCCACCCCCCTCCCAGCAGCTGCCCTCTGCACAGTAAGCGCCCACCCATGAGGCTGGGACTGCTGCCAGAGGGACCCCTCGTCTTGGGCACCGGGGAACACCCACCACCCAGATCGACCTGCAGGAGCTTTGGGGGGTGTGGGGGACAGATGAACAGCTGGGTGTGTGATTACTCCCAGACCACAGCTCCAGGGTGGCAAAAGCGGCAAGTCTCAAGGGTGGGCCGTGGCCGGTCTGCCTCAGAGCCACCACCAAGCCCACGTAGCAAGGACAGCCCCTCCGGGAGCGTGAGCATACATCGGCTCCCTCAGCCTAGAGAAGGGGGCTCTCCTGGCATCACCCTCCTGGGGCTGAGACCTGGGGGGCAGGGTGGGGAGGGGGACTTACTGCGACGGGAACTCTTCCGCCTCCAGCTGGAGCGCTGGACCTCGGAGAAAGCTGTGTCCACGGCGTCCCCATTGCTCACGGCAGCCGGCCTCCTGCGGGCCAAGAAACGGAGCTGTGAGCCAGGAGCGTGGGACAGCTGGCTCCTCGAAGCCTCGGGCAACTTCTCACCAGGTGACGGGGCCACTCACCCCCAAGGCCGGGAGTCAGAAGGGCTGGGGAGGCCACGGCTGGGTTGGTACGGAGGAGCCCCTTCCCCTCCTGGCGTCCTCACCTTAAGAAGGCATTGCAAAGCCGGCCTGCTGCTTTACAAGAGCATAAAGGTCAAATGTATTCATCATGATAACTGACAAGGATTGACTGACATGCATTCCTGGCCAGGGCACCCTGACTCTCCTCGTCCAGGGCAGATGGGAAGGGGGTGGAACCTCCGTGTCCCCAGCCTCTGCATACAAAACGGAGGCTATGATTGGCGGGGAGGGCTGCATCTAAATGACAGGGACCTGCAAAGTTTCAAAAGACGGCACACAGAAAGCAGGGCTTCATCCCCACAGACACTTGAGGATGGGCTAGACCAGAGCTGAGAAGCAAAGGGAACGCAGTGGGGGGAAAAAGCAGACTCCACCATAACCAAGTAGTCAAGTGAGCATCCTCAGTGACACCACACAGGTCTCGTGTCCCCAGATACGACTCGACAGGGTGCTCACCCCTGTGGGGCTCTGACCCCAAGCGAATCGTGAAAAAACACCAAACAAGCCCAGACTGGGGGACCTTTCTATAAACACCTGCCCATTACACCTCAACACTCTCAAGATCATGAAGAAACAGAAACGCACAGAGCAGGGTAAATGGTGACTGAAGGTCCCATGAGTCCCACATGGGGTCCTGGGACAGAAAAGGAGTGTAGGCAGAGCAGAGCAGGGTGAATAACGCCTGAAGGCCACGTGAGTCCCGCATGGGGTCGCGGGAGCCTGAACGCCACGTGAGTCCCGCGTGGGGTCGCGGGAGCCTGAACGCCACGTGAGTCCCGCGTGGGGTCGCGGGAGCCTGAACGCCACGTGCGTCCCGCGTGGGATCGCGGGAGCCTGAACGCCATGTGAGTCCCGCATGGGGTCGCAGGACAGAAAAGGAGCGTAGGCAGAAAAACGGGTGAAATTCAGATAAAGTGAGAAGTTTGGGGAGTGGTGACGTACTGACGCTGATTTCTTGGTTTTGACAAATTCCCTGCGGTCATGCCGGCTGCCAGCAATGGGGAAACGGTGTGTGGGTACATGCAGCTCTGTCTCCTGCCTTTACAACGTCTCTGTAAATCTAAAACAATCCCAAGATGGAGAGGGTTTGTTTGGGTTTTTTTTTAAAGCCCAAGCTCAGGGGACTTCCCTGGTGGTTCAGTAGATTAAGCATCCACCTTCCAGTACAGGGGACACAGGTTCGACCCCTGGTTGGAGAGCTAAGATCCCTCATGCCCAGGAGCTACTAAGCCCATGGGCCACCACCACTGAGCTGGCACACCCCAACTAGAGAGAGGCCTGTGCTGCGAAATACAGCCTGTGGGCCACAGTTAGGACCTGACACAGCCAAAAGTAAATAAAATAAATATTTTTAATAATAAAATAAAGCCCACGCCCCCCCCCCCCCAAAAAAAGCCACATCTGCCACCCAGAAGGTAGGGGGGAGGGGGGAGAGGGAGGGGGAAGGGGAGGCGAGAGGAGGGGAGGGGAGGAGGGGAGAGGGGAGGACCCCTCCTGCGAGCTGGCCCTTGGCCTCACCTCCCCAGTAACTCTCGGGCAGATCCTAGCATCCTTCCTGCTCTGCAGGGGACGGCAGAGGAACCGCCCAGGATCACAGAGCCTGTGAGTGGCAGAGCCGGATGGTGAAGACAGCTTGCTGGGTCCCGAAGCTGGGCCCTCGGGACTGCGTCTCAAGTAACAGAGCACAGGCGGCTGTGGTGGTGGGAACATACCACGTCTCTGCTGTCCAGGGAGCCACTCATGGCCACGGAGCACGTGGAAGGCGGCTGGCGGAATTCGTGTGGCTAAGGAACTTAACTGTTCATTCTGTTTCTCTTTGGGTGACTTTAAGCATCCACATGCGGCTAGCAGCCCCCAAACAGCATGGCGCAGGCCTAAGCTCCGGCACTATTGGAGAAGCATCTCAACTCCAGTTTTGCTGCCAGAAGTGAGCAGAGTCACCCCCGGGGTGAGGGGCACGTTTCAGTCCTGGGGTGAGGCTTTCTGTCAGCGAGAAGTCAAGGTCAAGATGGGACAGAGCTGGTCTGGAGGGAGCCACCTGAGCCCCGGTCGCTAGCAACATCCTAGGTCACCACCTTCTTAACCAGGAGACGTCTCAAAGCGCCGCGTCCAGCCACTCGGATAAGCTCAGATGGAACCAAGCCATTCCAGCTGAAGTCATCATGAAACAGACTCACAGACTTAGAGAACGAGCTTAGGTTTGCCAGCGGGAAGGATGAGGGGAAGGGATACTTAGGGAGTTTGGGATGGACCTGTACACACTGCTGTGTTTAATATGGATAACCAACAAGGTCCTACTCTATAGCACAAGGAGCTCTGCTCGTGTTCTGTGGCAGCCTGGACGGCAGGGGAGTTTGGGGGAGAGTGGACACATGTATGACCGAGTCCCTTCCCTGTTCTCCTGAAACTATCACACTGTTAGCTGGCTATACCCCAATACAAAATAAGAACTTTTTTAAAAGTTTGCTCTGAGCTGGCAACCATGACGATGCATGAGTCTTGGAAGCTCACGCTAGGTGCTGCTTGCGGGGCTTTACCCATATCCGCACCTTTCGTTTCACAGGAATGCATGTGAGGCAGGCACATGGTCCTCACTCTAAGATGGGAAAACTGACCCTCTCAAAGTCTTGATGACTCTACCCAAAGTCACTCGGCTCATCCAAGGGAGCTGGGACCTGCAGCCTGGACTGTCCGCCTGCAGAGTCTGCGTTCTTCCCACCAGACCATGTGGAAGGAGGGAATCTGCATTCAGACCTTCACCGACAGCAGGTTCACTGTGCCACAAGGCCACGGAACCCCGCTTGACTCCTCTCCCGTCCATGTTTTCAAAAGGAGAGAGAGAAAGAGTGCTCAGCATAGACAGAGTCAGAGACACAAGTTCAAGGCTTTGTCCTGGAGAAATCGTAACACGCAGCAGCAAGGCGTCTCCACTAGAGGACATGGGAGAAGGCCCCGGGTAATTTTGAAAGGTGACATAGAGAACGGATGTGGGTATTTGGGGGTGAAGTCAGACAATTTTAGAATGGATCTGGAAATATTTTATGACATACTAAAAGCCACGGTGGGGTTGAAAATATGAGCCCCTGTTTTCACATTACCAAAACAGAGCGAACTTACTTTTTCATTTTATTTCATTTTAAGTAATTTAAATAGCTACATGTGATTAGTGGCCCCTGAACAGGACAGCGTAGGTCTAAGCCACTGGCCCAACTAGAGATGCTGGTCTGGACTCGGGCTTCTGTTGAGCAGCTGTCAGGGCACTGGTCCTGGCTTCCTGGGTGGGGAAGCGGGGGTCCAACAGTCACCTTCATGCCCACCCTGACTGCCCCCACGGCTGAGGGAAGCAGAGAGACCAGGAGCCCCTAAGGAGGGAACAGGCTGGTGCCCGTGGGTGGACAGGCCTTCCCAGACCTCGCTACAGACTACCACCCCCCATGCTCTGCATGTTGGGGTATCTCCTCTGCACCCAGGGCTCTGCAGAATGCTTGAGGACAAGTGCGTGTCCTATTATGACCATCTTACAGATGAGAAAAGTGAGGTTCAGAATAGGCAATTACCTTGCCCCAGATCACCTGACCAGCAAGCGCCAGATCTGCCATTTACCTGCAAAGTCTCGTCCTCCTCTACCCCAGGCAGGGGGAGGGAAGAGACCCCCCAGGAGAGGGAAGCAGTGGGCATGAAAGGAAATGAGGGGGGCCTCCGCCCGCCCTGGCCCTTCTGGCTGCCTGCCATGGCCATACCCCACCCACCCTGCGCCCATCCAGGGCCAGCCCCTCCCAGCTGCTGCCTGGCAGGAAAATCTAATTCTCCCTTCAGGCAAACACTCCTCCTGGGGCCTCCCCAAAGGTTTCAGATAATGAAAGAGCCATAAAAAAGCAGTAAGAGGCCAATTATCTCGCCCTTATCTGAGCTCCCTGCACGTCTAACACCTCTCAGCTTGCAGGTGCAGAAGGCCAGCCACTAAGACGACACGTCTTACAAGGTGAGGCCAGTGTCGCTGCAGGCGGAGGAGAGGAGCCGAGGAGGAGGGGCTGGGCGGGAAAGAGGCGGTGGGAAGATAGGAGCGGTCCCCCCGGCCCCCAGAGCAGCGTTCAGACCGAGGAGGCCACCGCGCGGGAGCTCAAGGCGCCTTCTGAGCCCGCCGCCTCTGTCTCCAGGGACCAGCCCGGGACGAGGGGGGTGAGTGACCTGAGACCGCAGGGACCTGCTTTGTCCTGGTCGCCCCGTTCCGTCAGCCCCTTCACTCAGGGGACACTCGGTGATGACAGATGCCCCCGTCCCCCCAGCCTATTTTGTTGATTTATTTATTATTTTTAAAATCTATCTGGCTGCACTGGGTTTTAGTTGGGGGCACAGGGCATTCGAGATCGTTAGCTGTGGCATGGGGCTCTAGCTCCCTGCCCAGGGAGGGAACCCAGGTCCCTGCACTCGGAGCATGGAGCCTTACCCACTGGATCATCAGGAAAGCCCCTCCAAGCCTACTTCAAAGACAGGGAGCCCCGCTCCAAGAATGACAGCGCCCCCAGCCCCGCTGCTGCTGGGCCCCGTTGCTCAGCGGATTCCCAGGTCCCTACCCAGAGGCTACACAGGGTGAGGTGTCAGGGAGAAGACCCCCGAGACCAGAATGATCTGAGGATCTTGGCTGGCTGGGCACACACACGCACCTAGCCCCCCCACACACACAAGAGTATTCCTGATGCCTCACTCTCTCCAGGCCAGAATACTGGAGGGGGCAGCCGTTCCCTTCTCCAGGGGATCTTTCCAACCCAGGGATCGAACCCAGGTCTCCCGCATTGCGGGCAGATTCTTTACCAGCTGAGTCACAGGGGAAGCCCAAGAATATGTGGAGTGGGTAGCCTTTCCCTTCTCCAGGGACCTTCCCAACCCAGGAATCGAACCGGGGTCTCCTGCATGGCAGGCAGATTCTTTACCAACTGAGCTATCAGGGAAGGCCTTTTCAGGACAAGCTATGCAACATATGAAGAGGAAAGAATCCCACCTTTGGGGACTGAAAGGACCAGAATAACATGAGCCTTATAAGGCCATGAGCAAACCCAGTCTGCAGCAGACGGCGGGGAGGGCTGGGGCGGCAGGGCCTGCCCAACATGGCCCGACTCCTGGCATCACCCCCTGGAGAAACGCCCCTCCAGCAGCACCACTTCCACCGTCCCGAAATCCAAGAGACAGAAGAAAGGCAGAAACCAGCAGGCCTGGGGAAGCCTGCTGCCAGGTTCCAGCCCTGGCCATTTTCTAGTTCGTGTGGCACATTAAAGCCAGGAGGCCCCTGGAAATCACCCGGGTAGAAGGCCCCCAGAGCTCTCAGTCAGTCCCCTGGGAAGCTCCTCTGTGGCAGGCTCAGGGCCCCGCCCTGCGATCCTGTCCTACTGGTCCAGAGGGGCCCAGGGAGCAGTGTGTTTAACGCTCCCTGATGCTCCACTGTGCCGACAGGGGTGGGAACTGCGGAATTACAGACTTAAGGGGGAAGAGACGCACGTTCCGGAGCCAACGGGCCTGGGAGGAGGCCGCGGCTCTGCCCCGTGGCTGCCCCACGGCTGCAGACCAGGACAGGGCTAGCATCCCGGAGCGGCCGCGCAACAGGGCGAGTAAGTGCTCTGCTTCCTGCCGTGAGGACTGAGTGAGACAGCACACGTCCAGCACCGACCGCCTCTCTGTGCCTCGGTTTCCACATCTGTGAAATGGGGCAGCATTTCCTCCCTCCCAGGGTTCCAAGGAGTAGATGAAGAAGGCCTGTGAAACTGTCGGCAGAGGGCTGGCAAGGATAAGTGCTCCCACACACCCAGGACACCACTTCCCTTCCGCCTCCTCCCCTGCACCCCTCCAGTCGCGGGGTCCCTGCACACGCTCACCTCTTCCTGCTGCAGCCCGGCCACCCCTCACACACGGGAGGGTCCTGGGCTCACCTGTCCCATGCCACCCCCCACACAGTCACAAATCCCCTCACGGAGTGAGCAGAGTGGGGCGGAAGCCCCAGGAAGTCGGAGGAGGGGCCCCCGACGTGGTGTCTATAAAACAGCCCTCGCTGGGGGTGAGCACCAAGACCCCCGGGGAGCCCCCTCAACACTCGACCCTGGTCCCACCGCGCAGACCCTGGCCTTCTGCTCCGGGGCGCACGCACCCACCCCCTGGTGTCCGCTCTGAGGTCACACCCCGGAGAGACACAGCTCCCCAGCAAGCCAAGAGCCTTGTGGGTTGCTGAATACAGTTTCCCGTGGGAAAACGCTCACCCTCTGTAATTAGGTCAAGAGGTGAGCCGGGAACCAGCACGTGCAATAAAATCATGGTTCCATAAAATGTGTGTGTGCACTTCACATATAAGGCAAAGAAGCTGAGCAGGATGTGTTCCAGCGGCAGAATTAAAGGCTGCTCTTATATCACTTTCTGCACTTTCCAACTTTTCTATAATAAATATGCATGACTATCACCAAAAAAGAAATTAAGAGAAAGAAAGGGAGAAGGAAGACATCCCAGGGAACACTGAGCAACGGGCTGGCCGGTGCAGGGCCCCTCGGGGGCCTGGAGCCGCCCGGGACAGACCCGCACGCTTCGGAGACGCTGAGTGAGGCGAGCAGCTCGCTGACAGCCCTCACATCTCATCCAGCCTCCGCTTCAAAGACCACACCGAAGGTTAGGCAGATCAGACAACGACCTCCGGGGTCTGGGATGTGGAGGGCGGGCGGGATCAAAACCAGACAGCGCAGAGCTCGGCGCTGGAAGGGTCTGGAAGCCGATGGCGTGCCACCCAGGCTCTGCCTCCTCCCGGCTCCGTGACCTCAGGCTGACGACGTGTGTTCTCTGCGCCTATAAAACAGGGATGACAGAGCCCCCGCCAGAGTGCCTTTCGGACTAATGGAGGCAGGTGAGTCTCCTAGAACAGGGCCTGGTGAGTAATACGTGCAGAAGACGTGCAGGCCATTATTACCTGGCTCCAGGGCTGATAAACGCACCCAGACACCGCCCATCAGCCCCCCGGGGGCAGGCACGATCCGCCTCGATCGCCACAGTGCCTGGCATGGGCAGGCACTCAGTACAGAGATGCAGGCTGGAGGTGGGGAGGACGGGGCTGAAGGGCTGACCTGGGCGGGCAGGGGGCTTTGAGCTAAGAGAGCGCCTCCCGCCCCCGCCCGCCGGCCGTGAACCCAGCGCCACCACTGGCCGCTCGAGCTCCTGGGCGCCTCTGGGGCTGCACAGGGGACCCACAATGAGCCCTCTTCCCAAGCCTGCTGCGTTGGTCTCCTCCCGCGGCTGTGACCGACGACCACTGAGTGACTTCACTCAGTACCGATGTCTTAACTTGCAGCTGCAAAGGTCAGGCGCCCACAGAGCGCCTCACTGGGGCAGAAGCATGGTGCTGGCGGGGCCGGCTCCTGGGGGCTCTTGGGGGAACCTGCCCCTTGGGGCCTCTGGAGCAGCCCTGCCCCGTGGCCCCTCGTCTTCAAAGCCAACTGAATCTTTCGATCCCTCTCTCACCCTGCCCCACCCCCGCCTGGAAATCCTCGAGACCCCACTGGGCCCTCCCAGGTGATGCCGCCGGAGGTAACACAGTCCGTCTTGTCTGGATAAGCCAGGAGGGGGCAGGACAGGGACCTGCCTCCTGGGAGCCACCGAGAGCCCCCCGCAGCCGGGCTGGGAGCCAACAGGAAATGCCAAGGCCGCGGGGGCCGTGGGATGGCGGCGGGAAGCGGCCTGCGCCCAGGAAAACAGGGAGCCAGAGCCCTGTGCTGGGCGCTCACGGCAGCCGTGAGTGCACGGGGTTCAAGGTGCACGAGGGAGGCAGGCTCCGAGAGCTCCCACAGACGGGCAGCTCCGCAGTCAGACAGGCTCCAGCCCCGCTACTGACCAGCTCCACAACAGCGGGCAAACCTTCAATGCACTAAGCCTCAGCTCCCAATCTGCAAAGCGGGCACAGCAAGCGGCCCCGCCGCCTGGGGCCACGTCACCGGGAAGATGAGATCGCTCACAGGAGACACGCTCAGGGAGGCAGCTGACCCCAGGCCACCGGCCGGGCCAGCCCCTCTGCCCTGGAGGCCTCCCTTCCCACTGGCCCATCCTCGGCCCTGCTGGCCGCAAGCCAGAGCCGATTCAGAGATTCTGCCTCCTTTTCACAGACACTGAGAATCGCCCTGCAGTCCTGCCCCTCTGCCCATCAGAACCCTCGTTCATGCAGTGGGGATGCCTTCAGCACCGGCCCTGGACTGGCTCTGCGCTGAGCCAAGGACCAAGCAACAGACAAAATACCCCCACCCACCACTGCGAAGAACGCCTGTCCCCACGAAGCCGCCCTGCAGGCGGAGAGAGACCCCCCCCCCCACCCTCGAGCATCACAAGACCCCGCGTGGGCCAGAGGGGAGGGGCTGCCTGACTCTGCTTCCGTCTCAAGGGAAGGGGCCCCACTCAGAAGCATGCCAGCAGAGTCAAGGCCACTCTGCCTGGCTCCCCAGATGGGGTCTATGCATCTTTCCAGTGACAGCTTAAAACTGCTCTCCCAAGAGCTCAGAGAGGTCAAGTCAGCTCTCACAAGAGGCAGAGGTCCTACCCCCAGTAAACCCACACAGAGGGGCTTGGCCGTGTGGAGCCGGCCACATCCCCCCACGTGAACCAAGGTCTGGGGTCCTGAGCCTGGACCCAGAGTCGTCAGGGCACCCTTGGCGGGTAGCGTGAGGGTCAGACAGCTGGCCTCTGCTCAGAGAAGCCCCAGCGAATGAACAGGCACAGTCGATCTGCAACCCCAGGTCTGTCTGACTCCTGGGGGGCAGAGCCCAACCTCCCTGAGCCTAGATCTCCCCACCTGTGAATGGGTAACAAACTGGGCACTTCCTGGAGAGGGGAGACGCAAATGGGACTGGGCGTTTAGCTTGGTGCCTGGTACGCAGTGAACACGGTCACCATCATTACTATTATCAGCTGCTGCTGCGGTTGCCATCATCAGACAGCGTGGCCCGCTGCAGAGAGAGCAGGCGGCCCCAGCCTGCTGGGCACTGTGAAGGACGTACGCAGTCCCAGCCATCCTCACCCCTGGACTGAGGCGGGGGCGGGGGACGACCCTGAAATCGCCCCAGGGGCCTTGGCACAGCACACTGGCACCAATGCCCTCAACTCTGCTTCCCCATCAGCCTGGCCGCCTCCAGCAGGCAACGCCCCCCCTCTAGGCGAAGGGACCCGCAAGTCCTCAGGCCTCAAGGCCAAAGATGGACCCAGCAGCCCTGACCAGGTCACCCGGGCCCCCCAGCAGCCTCGGGCGTCCTCCTGACACAGGCCCAGCCGGCCCAGCTGTGATCCTCTGCAGCTGGGTCAGGGAGCTGGATCCGACCCAGGGCTGCTGACTCTTGGGGGGCAGACCCCAGCGAGTTCCCCTAAAGCCACATTCAGACCAGGCCCCAGAAGAACAAAAGCAAATCCATCCGGAGCAGCCAACACATGCCAGGAGGATACAGCACCGAATAAACGTTGATTTATGTACCCCTCACAGAGTTAGCCCCGTGGTACTGATTTATCATCCCCATTTTACTGATTAAGAAAGAACTTCCAGAAAACAACTTTCCCGGTGACACACAGCTGGTGAGTAACAGGTGAGACTTGAAGCCAGCTCCGTGCAGCTCAGAACCAAGCTCCCCGGCCCTCGAACCCGGACTCCAGGCCTCACTTCACACACCCAGCTCCCGCCTCGGACGCGGAAGGTTGGGGCGGTCCTGCCTCCCGCCCTCCCCAGCGTGGAGGCAGCAGCTCGGCCCTGATGTGGGCAGTGACTGTAACCGGCTCGGCTCCGGGGTCAGGGAGCCCCTGAGTCTCCGCAGGGCGGGTAGGCAGCCAGGCAGAGCCCAAGGCCATTTCCAAGCCTCAGGGCAGGAGCCGCGAAGGAAATGAGTGAAAAGAGGTGAAACGTCCTCCACTGGGGAGTTTTGTTTTACTCAAAGCAACGTTTGCTTAGTGACTAGGTTGGGGTAAATTTTTTTTAAAAAAAAAGAAAGAAAATCAAGATTTTTTTTCCCCCTTTCTCTCGGATAACAAGGAGAAGGAAAGCAATCTGGAATGGCTCTTCTCCCAGAGGAGACCAGAGTGGATATTCACCATCCGGAGAAGGAGCTGGAACGTAAGTGAGCGGAGACCAGGAAGGGAGGGAGCGAAGCTGGGAGCCGCAGAGACTCTGGAGGAGGAGTCTCCCAGGCCTGCGGGCAGGCCCGCCCTCAGGCTGCGTCTGCAAAGTGGAGGGGCTGGACTGGAAGTCTCAGCACTCCCAGTGCCGTCCACATTCCGCGGGCCGTGAACGTCTGCCCCAGTGAGGGACCTCACACTGATCCTCACTCACATGCCTGCCAAGGCCCTTTAGTCGTGTCTGACTCCTTGTTACCCGTGGCCTGTAGCCCGCCAGGCCCTGTCCGTGGAACTCTCCAGGCAAGAACACCGGAGTGGGCTGCCGCGCCCTCCCGCAGGGGCGCTCTGACCCAGGGATGGACCCTGTGTCTCTTACGCCTCCCGCACTGGCCGGCGGGTCTCTAACCACTGGTACCACAGCTGCTGGAACAGGCCCAGCCAGCAGTCAGAGGCGCGGTGACTCTGCCCCCCGGCCCAGGCACCGGGAACATCCGGCTGGTCAGGAGCAAGCCCGGTGTGGGTATAGAGTGCTTCCCCCACCTCTTATTCCTCAGGACGCTTTGAGGCAGATGCCATTTCCACCTTCCAGAGGTGGACACTGGGGCCTGGAGAGCTTCGCAGGCAGCCCAGAGCTACCCAGCTGGCGAAGGGCTCAGGGAGGACTGGAAGCTTCAGGAGCTGGTGTTCATGGGCGCTGGGCTGACTCCAGGAGCAGGTGGAGGGCGGGCAGTGGGTAAAGCGGAGGCGGGGCTGCTGCCCAGAACCCGGCGACCCGCGCTGGGCCATCTCACAGAACACAGCACCAGCTCCGGGGCCGCCACGCCGGCCAGACACCAAGCCTCCGGGACCCACGGCGGAGGTGGGCAGGGCCCGGCCGGGCTGCCGTGTGCTGGCCCAGAGACCCGGGAGTGAGGGAGGCCTGAGACAGCCAAGAGCCAGGCCCCTGGGGGGGAGCCCGGGCTGGCTGGGCGCCCACACCGCTTCTCTCTCACTCACACACGCGTGCTTCCTTGTGTACACAGACCCCCCCCCCACTGGCGAATTCGCGCTCCAGCGCTCAGCCAAGACCGCAGCCCCACCCCCCCCACCCCCCGTCAGTGTCCCGGTCCCCTGGGCCCACCTGGACGTGTCTGTATCCCTGCCCAGATGGAGTCTGCCGGTGGCTTCTCGCCCGGCCCACCCTGGAGGGACTTATCCCCTGGGAGATCCCCCAGGACGGGACTGCCGGGCCAGGTGCAGAAGCACTGATTCATCTCAGGTCCCCGATCAGGGAGGAGAGCCTGGCCCCTGCTTCTGGCCGTAATCAGTCACCCAGGGGCAGGCCCAGCAGAAACCCTCCAGCGGTCCACACGCTCCCACAGGCAAACGAGCACAAACAAGGTGTCCCAGGCTTGAATTTGAATCCAGAACTGCCTTGGCTCCAGGGGCCCTGGGCCACAACCTGCATCTCCAGGTTGGCAACACCTGCCTGAGAGTCAGCCCCCCAGATTCAGCTCACTCCAAGAAAACAAAACGAGGCTCAGATCGTCCCCACCTCCCAAACGAGGCAACCAGGATTTAAACTCCAGGTCCCAGATGCCCATGCCATCAACCACTGAGGCTTTCCTTAGAAGTGAGAGTCGTGTCCCACCCTTTGTGACCCCATGGACTGTAGACCCCATGGATTGTAGCCCGCCAGACTCCTCTGTCCATGGGCTTCTCCAAGCAAGAATACTGGAGTGGGCAGCCGTTTCCTTCTCCAGGGGGGTCTTCCTGACCCCAGGATGGAACCCAGGTCTCTCGCATTTCAGGCAGATTCTTTACCATCTGAGCCACCAGGTAAGAGGACTCTCTAAACACCCGGGTCCCCAAAGCCTGGCAGTCAGCAGCCATGAGCAGAGCGCTTAGAGCCCTTGGGTTGCATGGCCCCCAACCCCAAATGCACCGTCCAACGTGCCACAGACGGAACAGTGGTAAAACCGCCTTGATTAGGTGCCTGCGTTGTCCCCAGGGGTCTGACCCAACGGTTCTTCACTCTTCCATGGAGGCGGCAATGGCCCACTTTACAGACAAGAAAACCAAGACCTGGAGGGCTGAGACGGACACCAGGACGGTGGCCAGGCCTGGCCCAGAGGGTGACGTGATACCCAGACTGCCAGCCGTTAGGCCGCTCTGCCTCAGACAGGCTCCCAGGTGGAGAAGGGCAGAGTCCCCGGCAGCAGTCACAGGAGAGGGAGCAGAACAAGCAGCCGTGCCCAAGACCAGGGCAGCAGGTGCCACCAGAGAGCTGTTAGTTCCCGGACAAGCCGGTGGAGGGGACACTCCATCGCTTCTATGTTGCAAACAGTCGGACTTTGGGGGCTTCCCTGTGGCTCAGACAGTAACCAATCTGCCTGCAGTGCAGGGGACCCGGGTGTGACCCCTGGGTAGGGAAAAATCCCCTGGAGAAGGGCACGGCAACCCACTCCAGTATTCTTGCCTGGAGAATCCCCAAGGACAGAGGAGCCTGGTCGGGCTGCAGTCCGTGGGGTCACAGAGGATCGGACACAACTGACCGACTGACACACACAGCCTGACTTTGGCGTGTTTCTGTGACTCCTTCCAGCCATGCAGCTGGCAAGGGGCAAAGCCAGCGTGTGGAGCAAGGCCTGCTCGTGGGGACAGTGAAGGGAAAGCAACAGGTTTCAGGACTGACCTCCTCCCTCCAGCCCAGCAGGCCCTTAGCCAAGGCCTGCCTTGCGCCCCGCGGCCGCGGCTCCGCCCCCTCTCACACCTCCCGCCCCCTCTCTCCCCGTTTTCCAGCCGCCAAAGCAGAGCAAGGAGGCTCACTCACGGTGTCTGGGGCCGTGCGGGCTCCGGTTCGGGCTCTAGGCCTGCGGGAAGTGAACAGGGGCGTCCATCAGGGCGGCGGCCCAAGGGACTCAGCGCGCCCCGCCCCGGCCCGGCCTCCCCAGCCCCACAGTGTCCTGCCGCCCCCCACCCCAGGCCACAGCCCCTCCTACCAGAGCCGGTCGCCCTGCTGGCTCCCACCTGCCCCCACCCTCAGCTCCCCAAGGAGCTCCTTGCCCCCAGCCTGCAGGAAGTTCCTGCCGGTCTAGTCCCAGTCCCTCCTGAGGACAGAGGCTGCTGCTCCACCCGGGTCTTATCGGGGGGCCTTCCCGCCCACGGGGCTCGGAGGAGGCTGCTCCAGCTGCGTGACTCCCTCGAAGGAGCTGCGGGGAGGGGGAGCCTGGGAGAGACAAGCCCTGGGCGGTAACTGTCCCCGAAGCACAACGACGGCCAGTCGCCTCCATTTACGACGTGCCAGAGCGCACCAGATGCTGCAGGCATGCTAGGAATCTCCAGGGCCCAAGGGAAGCGATGGGATGTAGCTTCTGCCCAACGGTCTCTCTTTGGTCCCCGCGTCCTGGGGACACCACGAGGCATCACGGGGAGCTGGCAGTCTCCAGGGGGCCCTGAGCGCCCTGGAGTCCTGCAGACCCTGAGCCGGGAAGACATCGGGCTCCCAGAGCACCTTACCGGCGGCGGGGGTGGAGTCCAAGTGGATCAGGGGTGTGTCCGCCTCTGTCTCCTGCGCGGCGCCTGGGACGCCCGGGCCGGCATTGGTGTCCTCGTCATCCTCGCTGTCGTCAAATTCAAAGGCCTCGCCAGGGTCGTCTTCCGCCTCGGGGGAGGGGCCTGGGCCTCCGGGAAGCAGCGGGTCTCCTGGAAGGAAGGAGGAGTTAGCCCGAGGCAGGGTCTCCGCGTTTGGTCCAGAGAGACGGCTGCAAGTGGGGAGCAGCTGGGGTCCAAGTGAGGGCAGGTCCCAGGGATGAGATCAAACCCACGCCCGGGCCAGGGGGCCCTCCTGTCCCCTGAGGGGCCTGGGCTTGGGTTGGGACTCTAAACAGACGGGCAGTCGGCAGAGGGCAGGGACAGGCTTCAGAGGTGAGTGCATCTGGGCTTGAATGCAAGGAAGCCTTTGACTTTCTTGTTTTGTATTTTCCTATTTTGTAAGCAAGGAGGGGCTTATAAATGCATCTGCCTGGGTAGGGGGTCGGGCACACACCTTTGGGTGTATTTCCACATGTGCATTTCCATCTATGTACATTTTGCATATGTGCAAATGAGCACATCCAGCCTCGATGGGCACGCTGAGCTGCTCTGCATGCGCAAAGCAGGGAGCAGCTACCTGGGAGTGACTTAGCCTGAAGACAGCCAGTTTGGGAAACAGGGCCCAGACTAGCTGCGGCGGGGCTGGGGGCCGCACTCCCGGCCTGGAGGGCTTCCCGGCCTCAGAGCCTGCTGCCCCCTCCTGGGAGACCCCCTTTGGGGCCAGGTCTGCCTCGTCATCCCTCAAAGCTCATCTCAGGCGGGGCCGGCCCCCTGCCCGCATCCCTTCTCTGTCTCTGCATCCCGGTTTCTTCATCTGCTCCTATAACATGTGTAACGATTTGCTCTGCCCCCCTGAAGGGGACAGGTCCCGGCCTGGGGTATGTAGACGAACATCACCAGCCAGGTCGGTAAACAAAGGATGTGACAGGCATCAGGGCATCGGACACGCGGCGCCCCGGTGGTGCGCCCTGGGGGGATTCGGGGGAAAGAACAGGCTGTAGAGAGCTGAAGCGCACACAGAAGAAATGACGTCAACAAGCCCAGCCTTTCGCATCTCCCACAAAAAGTGTGAAATTCATTAACCTGAGGGGTCTGGTTTTCCTGAACTGTGACCTTTTGAGGGTCTCGCTGCCTGGTCTCTGTTGCAAACACTCCATGGATCCTGGCTCCTCCCTGTCCTCTGCAGATCCTCAGAGCTCCCTGAGAGCATCCTCCAGGGCTTCAGTCCTCAGTAAGTCCGCCAAGTAAAACGTAATTCTCAGTTTCTAGGTTGTACATTTTTTCTTAGTTAACAAGTAGAATTCGGGGCTTCCCGGGTGGCTCAGACAGTAAAGAATCTGCCTGCAGTGTGGGAGACCCAGGTTCGATCCCTGGGTCGGGAAGATCCCCGGGAGAAGGAAATGGCAAACCCACTCCAGTATTCCTGCCTGGAGAACTCCATGGACAGAGGAGCCTGGCGGGTTACAGTCCATGGGGTCACAAAGAATCGGAGACAACAGAGCAACTAACAGATGTAACTCAGAAACTTTCATTAAACGGGTGAAGAAATGGACTCTCCGTCCTAAAGGGCATCACAAGCCCTCCCCTTCCCTCCTGTTTCATCCGGCTGAGGTCTCTTAGTCTTCTTCCTTGGAAGACTTCTTTCCTGGAATTTGAACCTAAACAGAACCTCAAGTGTTCATTTAGCCCATCTCCCTGGCCCATGCAAACCTCGGACACGACGTAGGGACTGAGCAACAAGCTAGCCAACCCACGCTAAAGTCCAAGGACAGCGCGGCCGGGTTTAAGTCTAAAGCTGATCTCCCCTGCCTGGGCTGCCCTGAGCAGACCGCTCACGGCTCCTCTCACACAGTTCAGGACATGAGCTCTGGGCCCGCCGGGTCCTGTCTGAGCGCCTTTCACCTCTCTGAGCCTTCGCCTCTTCCCCCGTAAAGCGGAGGATGAAAGGGCAGCTGCCTTATAAAGCTGACGTGAGTGACCCGAGATGTAGGTCAGGGTTCCTCAGCCTCGCGTCCAGGCTGCGAGGTCTGGAACACCACTACAGGAGGTGTTCCAGCCTTCCTGGCCATGCAACCTAGAGTGTCTGCAGACACTGTCCCCCGTCCAGCCCCACGTCCCCTGGGGGACGAAACTGCCCCCATGGAGAACCGCTGGAGCGGATGTAGCTCTTGGCACACTGCCCGGGATGATACCTGCTCCCATTTCTGCCCCCTCCCAGCCCGAGGGCCCTGAGCACAGGATTGTCCACAGATGATAAGCAAGTGGGCAGGCAGGTGGATGGAGCAGACAGGCAACTGGGCAGACCAGCAGATGGACAGATGGGCGTATCTGATCCCACTAGTCGCTCTGACGAGAAAAATCCAAAAATCCACGGTGACTGGGGGGGATTCCAGAGCAGAATGTTTCAGGTGCAAGTGCACGAAATTCAAGAAACCCCTTCCGGGACTTCCCTGGCGGCCCAGAGGTTAAGACCTTGACTCCTGATGCAGGAGGTGTGGGTTCGACGCCTGCCCAGGGAGCTAATACGCTACATGCCATGTGACCAAAGCGGGGGGGACATTAAAATGTGGAAGCGATATTGTAACAAATTCAATAAAAACTTTTTGAAAAATGATCCACATCAAAAAAAATCTTAAAGAAAAATAGCAGCAGCCCCTTCCTCCGCTGCGTGAGCGCAGTAGAGAGCCGGAGCTCACCCTCCTGCCTGACTCCCAGGGGTGATGACCGAAACAAGACCAGTGAGGCGGGGGTGCGGGCCCTGCTCCTGGGAGCTCTGGGGACCCGAAGGCCCAGGTCATCAGGGTGGACTCCTCTGGGCAGAGACGTGGCCAGGGGCACGAGCTCCTCCCCCGGAGGGGGAGAAGCAGACACCTGGGGTCTATGATGAGCCCACGTGACTCTTGCCAAAGCCTCACAAACACCCCCGCTTTTCACGAGGCCACAGAGATTTCTTGAGGTGAGCTGAAGCACCCAGTCATCCAGCTGAAAGTGGGGAGCCAGGTTTGAACCCTGATCTGCCTTGGTTCCCACTCTCCACTCAGCCCAGAGGCCTCCTGGAAGTCTTTCTTGAGCCCCTGGACTCTTGGCCCCGTGATGCTGAATTCAAGAGGAAATCCAGAGGCTGCATCAGAGGCCAGATTCAGTTCAGTTCAGTTCAGTTCACTCGCTCAGTCATGTCCGACTCTTTGCAACCCCATGAATCGCAGCACGCCAGGCCACCCTCTCCATCACCAACTCCCGTAGCTTGCTCAAACTCATGCCCATCGAGTCGGTAATGCCATCCAGCTATCTCATCCTCTGTCATCCCCTTCTCCTCCTGCCCCCAATCCCTCCCAGCATCAGGGTCTTTTCCAACGAGTGAACTCTTCACATCGGGTGGCCAAAGTATTGGAGTTCGACTGATCTGCTTTAGGATGGACCGGTTGGATCTCCTTGCAGTCCAAGGAACTCTCAAGAGTCTTCTCCAATACCACAGTTCAAAAGCATCAATTCTTCCGTGCTCAGCTTTCTTCACAGTCCAACTCTCACATCCATACATGACCACTGGAAAAACCATAGCTTTGACTAGACAGACCTTTGCTGGCAAAGTAATGTCTCTGCTTTTTAATATGCTGTCTAGGTTGGTCATAACTTTTCTTCCAAGGAGTAAGCGTCTTTTAATTTCATGGCTGCAATCACCATCTGCAGTGATTTTGGAGCCCCCCAAAAATAAAGTCTGACACTGTTTCCACTGTTTCCCCATCTCTTTCCCATGGAGTGATGGGACCAGATGCCATGATCTTAGTTTTCTGAATGTTGAGCTTTAAGCCACCTTTTTCACTCTCCTCTTTCACTTTCATCAGGAGGCTCTTTAGTTCCTCTTCACTCTCTGCTGTAGGGTGGTGTCATCTGTGTGTGAGGTTGCTGATGTTTCTCCGGCAGTCTTAGTCATCTTCAAACAGTTTTCAACCCACTGGTGGATCATAAAATCAATTAGGGGGCTCCCGGGAAGCTTTTTGCTTTATAAATTGCTTACTGAAGATGTTTTTTAAAATTTTATAACACCAATAGGCTTTCCCTGGCGGCTCAGTCGGTAAAGAATCCGCCTGCAATGCAGGAGACCCACCTGAGCGCGAGACCTGAGTTCGATCCCTGGGCTGGAAAGATCCCTGCAGAAGGAAATGACCACTGTTCTTTCGTGGAGAATCGCATGGACAGAGGAGCCTGGCGGGCTACAGTCCACTGGGTAGCAAGAGTCAGACATGACGACTCAGCCACCACCGTGCTGTTAATAAATTCACATGTGCTATTGCTTCTGATGTTGCTGCCGACCCTTCCATTCCGGATTGATCATGCAGCACACACAAACACACAAGGGGTAGCACAGACCCTGCTACCGCTCTCCCCGCTCACTCCCCTGCAGCCGCGTGGCCCTCCTCGCTGGACCACGCAAGTGTCCGCGCTGCTGCTGCCTCGGGACTTTGCACCTCAGTCCTGGGGTCCAGGCTGCCCCTTCCCCGGGGAGCGTCTCCCACCCTCGGGTCCTCCAGGTCTATTTACCACCTGCACCTCCCACCGAGGCTGCCGGGACCAGAACTCCCAGGGTGACACCTGTGGCTCCCGATGCACCTTGCCCACCTTGCCTATCTCTGCGGCCCTCATCCGCACGTGGGAGGCTGCGCTTCTCCCTGTCTTTCTGTCTGTCTCCTCTACTAGAGTGCAGGCCTCCTGAAGGCAGGGGTTCCAGTTTGTTTCACTCACTGTCGCACTCCCAGCACCTGGCACTGTGCCCAGCACACGACAGGCACGGAATAAGGACTTGCTGAATACACACATGCGCTCCTATCAGCAGGTCTATGGGCTGCAGTTTTAAATGATTTTTAAAAATACTGGAATATAGCTTCCCAGTGGCTTAGTGATAAAGAATCTGCCTGCCAGTGCACGAGACACAAGGTGAGTCCCTGGTGCGGGAAGATCCCACGTGCCGGGGGGCAGCTGAACCCTCGAGCCATGACTGCTAAGAGCCGGCGCTCCACACCCGGAGAAGCCACCGTAAGGGGAGCCCAGGGCATCTCCGGTGGTCCCCGGGGTGAGAATCCGCCCGCCAGTGAGGGGGACAAGGGCTCGATCGCTGGCCTGGGAAGACGCCACAGAGCAACAAGGCCTCTGCACCTCCATCTGCTGAAGCCCGACAGGGCCCGAGCTCCGCAAGAAGAGAAGCCACCGCAGGGGGAAGCCTATGCCCGAGACGAGAGAGAAGCCCTCATGCCAAGGAAGACCAGCACAGGCGAGAATACAGAAATAAATAGAACTTAAAAAAATGAGATGCCCGCACGCCCAAACCTGGGAGTGGCCTCGGCTCGCCTCAATGAGAGGAAGTCCACACAGCCGTGAAGATCCAGTGGAGCCGAAAATAAATAAATACAAAAGGTTGTTTTTAAAAATACTGGAATAAGTGACCACGAAGTCCCTGCCCACAACTATTTCTGGGCTACGAGAGTCAGACCTGTCCTGACCAAGGCGGCTTCAGGGCCCACGGTCCTGCCCACTTGCATCTGCTGGGCGGACGGCGGGGAGCGTTCCCTTTGCACGAAGCCTGCGTCGCTGCAGTGACGAGCCTGGGTGCAGACCCCAGCTCTCCTCTGTACTGGCTGCCGTGTACACCCTCAGGCTGCAGTTTCCTGACCCATCGAATGAGAACAGCAACAGTATCTGCCTGACAGAGCGCTGGGAGGATGGGATGAGCTGGCACATACTAAAGCACCCCCGGGAGGCGGGGGCTCGCAGGCTAAATGTGAGCGACGCTCACGATGACGATTCCATTTATCATCACGGTCGTCATGTCATCACCGTTATCGTGGTGTTCAGTCACCTGGCCGTGTCTGAGTCCGGGTGACTCTCTGCACTGTAGGCCTCCACGCTTCTCTGCTGTGGGACTCTCCAGGCAAGAATACTGGAGTGAGCTGCCATTTCCTCCTCCAGGGGATCTGCCCAACCAGGGATCAAGCCCGCATCTCCTGCGTCTCCTGCACTGCAGGCGGATTCTTTGCTCACTGAGCCGTCCGGGAAGCCCCAATCATATCGTGATGACCATTATCATCGCTTTGAGTCATATAGCCCAGGCCCTGACCCCGGGTGAGATGGAGACAGCCTCCCCATCCACAGACCAGGCGCAGCCCCCGGCGACCCAGCCCCCGGGCTGTGTCGAGGGACTCAGGTTACTTTTGTATTTTCTCTCTTTGTTGTTGTTGTTCAGTTGCTAAGTCCTGTCTGACTCTTTGTGATCCTGCGGTCTGTGGCCTCCAGGCCCCTCTGTCCAAGGGATTCTCCAGGCAAGAATACTGGAGTGGGTTGCCATGCCCTCCTCCAGGGGATCTTCCCCACCCAGGGATCGAAGAAGTGGCCTCTCCTGGGTCTCCTGCATTGGCAGGCAGATTCTTTACCGAGCCACCTAAGAGGACAAACGGCAGGGCTTCCCTCGTGGTCCAGTGGTTAAGGACCCACACTGCAATGCAGTAGATGCAGGGGACTGGTCAGGAACTAAGCTCCCACGTGCTGCGGAGCAGCTGAGCCCGCCCACCACAACAACTGAGTCCACGAGTCACAACAGAGGCCCCTGCCCGACGGGACAGAGAGCCCGCGTGCCGCATCTGAGACCCGACGCAGCCAAGTAAACACTACATTTTAAAAATCAAAAAAAGAATACAAATAGCTTCGGTGAGCCCAGCAATCTATCAGCTCAGTTCAGTTCAGTTCAGTCGCTCAGTTGTGTCCGACTCTGCGACCCCATGAACTGCAGCACGCCAGGCCTCCCTGTCCATCACCAACTCCAGAGTTTACTCAAACTCATGCCCATAGAGTCGGTGATGCCATCCAACCATCTCATCCTCTGTCGTCCCCTTCTCCTCCCGCCTTCACTCTTTCCCAGCATCAGCGTCTTTTCTAGTGAGTCAGCTCTTCGAATCAGGTGGCCAAACTACTGGAGCTTGAGCTTCAGCATCAGTCCTTCCAATCAATATTCGGGACTGATTTCCTTTAGGATGGACTGGTCAAATCATACAGATTGTATCCAGTGAACTGTTCCCAGGAACCCCTGGGCCAGAAAACTGCAACAAAAGCAAGACATGGCCCCTCAATGTCAAGGGGTTCACTGCAGGTTGAGGCAGGTGGATCCTTCCAGAGAAAACTGTAAAACCCCAAAGACTGAGCCAGTGGTAAAGAAAGGAGGGGGCCTGAGCTTGCCAGGGCCTGGGGCACAGCTCTGGCACCAGGCTGCCCTGTGCAGGGCCTGAAACGGGGAGCAAGGGCCGGACAGGCTCAGGCTGTGGGCGGCCGAGAACAACAGCGAGGGGCCCAGTGCAAGCGAAGACGCAAGTGGGGATGACAGGTGAGAACACCGCTGCGAAGAGGTGGGGGGATTAGAATTTATCTGGGGAGACGGTGCGAAGCTCTCAGAGAATCGGAAAGAGTGGCCAAGAGCCTGCTTCAACCAGCCTGCAACATCAGACACACCCATCAAATGTTTCCTTAAAGAAACTGAATCGATTTCATCATAAAGTAATTGCTCTCAGTTTGCACGTCTGGCCCCCTGGTGTGGAGGAGAAAGGGTGCGGGGTGCCGACGACGGGGACGGGGGACATCCTGGAACCCAAAGCCACAGCCATGAATCAGGAAATGCCCCTTTCCCCAGACTCTGTCCCCAAGGTCCTGAGACCCAGACAATTAGCTGTGGCGCCCTATCAGAAGGGAAAGTCAGACGGCCCATCCCTGGGTGACTGAGAGCTGAACTGAGTTCTCCCCACCTCGTCTGACAGACGGGAGGACTGGAGGGAGCCACACATGCCTGTGATGTTCCTGGACATTCCACTTCTCCAGAGGGCCAACCCCAGTGAGCCCCCAGGGAGTCCAGGGGGCCGGGACCCAGGAAGCCAGCCCACGCTATGCAGGAGGCGGGCCCAGCATGCTGGTCCCCTACCTGCCGGAGAAGGACACGGAGGATCAAGGGGGAAGAGATTCCTCCTGGGCTCGGCCCCGGGGCTCAGAGCGGACGACAGGCAGCCAGTCCTGCCAACGCCCAGTGATAACACTTCCCAGGCACTGAGCCATTGGTTAGCACACACCAGGCCCCACCTGTACCTAAAGCCTGCAATCTCATGGGAGAGGCTGTCATTAACACCCTGCCTGTGAGCGATGAGACCGCCAGAGAGACACCAAGGCCCTGGGCCGGGCCCACGGTGGTAGCCACAGGGCTGGGCTCGAGAAGCAGCCCTTGTTCGTTGCCATCCTGCATCGGCCGCCCCCCAGGAAGAACGAGAGGATGGGAGCTGGGCCCAGCGGGACAGACGGCCTCCAGCCCAGCTCCTCCGTGGTCCACATCTACCAGCAGTGTCCAGGGCCCACTGTTAGGATCGCCACGTAAAAATACAGGATATCAAACTGAATTCCTATGAACAAATTTTTTTCAGCCTAAGTATGTATTTTTCCTTTTTTTTCGCCGACTCTGGCCACCCCACCACGGCTGGATGGCCCAGCTTTGGTGCCTCAGCAGATGGAGACGGATGGGCAGCCCCTCCACCCCAGCCCCTGCCTCCCACTCGCAGTTCTTAGTTTTACCCCCGAGGGCGCCTCAGCCCCAGGGGTCCTGCTCACCTCCGCAGGGGCCCTCAGGTGGGCAGGCGAAGAGTCTCCAACCCCCGCCCAGAGCCCACCTCCTGTTATTTCCCCGTTGCAGAGGCCACTGGCCCACGGTCACCAGCTAACCACCAGTGGGGCCAGGTTCACGCCCCGGGTCCGAGGCCCCGGGCGGGGCGCAGGAGAAGAGGACCGTACCTGAGGCAGCCTGCGGAGGGCGGGGGGAAGCCATCAGACGGGGCGCAGCTCAGACCAGCACTGTCCAGCCGCACGCCTGCAAAGAGAAGGCCAGGAATCTGATTAGAGGGCGTTTGAGGCCAAAGTTCCAGCCACAGAGAGGGGTCACTGGCTGGCGACCCACAGGTGCACGTCAGCCGACCGCTCTCAGCCCGTTTCCCAGCTGCTTCGGGAGCCCAGGACGGCGCGGTCATGATGAATCATTAACCTGCAGAGAGACCAGCACCCACCGCCCGGGAGGCCCTGCCAGCCCAGCCTCCCTCTGCCCAGCCAGCGCCTCCAAGCTGGGCCCACAGGTGGCCACTCTCCAGCCTCGGACGCCAGATCACGCTCAGCCCCCGCGTTCCAGAAGCCGGATCAGCCTGACGGGTCACGGCACGGCCGGACGCTTCCTGCTCATGGCTGCTGGGTCACCACGGGCGCCCTGGACCACCCCCGCCCATGGGCCCCACCAAAGGCCGCCCACTCTCTCTCTGTCTCCCCCTGCACTGCCCGTGAGCTTGGCCGGCAGGCACGTGGGTGTGAGGAAAGGAAAGGGCTTCGTGGAGGCAGATGGCTCCAGATCGGGGCGGAACCCCAAATGCTCGGAGCGGGGGGGGGGCAGTGTCTCCAGGCCCGGCGGTGGAGGAGGCCGCGACGGGGCCGCCAGAGCCTCCGCTGGGCTTGCTGGGCCCTGGAGCACCCTTGCCAGGCGCACCCCGCCGAGCTCTCCCCACTCCCTCTCTGCACCCCGGAGTCTGAGCCGGGGGCGGAGGGGCTCGACCCTGGAGGGAAAGCTGCAAACCCCCCTTTCTAATCAGTGCCTGGCGCAGACTGGCTGCCTGCCTGTTCTCCTTTCCAGTCCCAAAGCCTCTGTTTACATTAACTGGCTTCCTAAATAAAAATAGAATGCATGTAAATAGCAACTGATAAATAATAGTAAATATCTATGCAGTCAGTGCCTACTATACCTCAGACCTTATTCTGAGCACTTTACAAATATTAACATCTGTTCATCCAAATTAGGACAAAAATGAGGCCCAGAGAAGTAAAGTGGCCCAAGATCACACAGCTAGTGACCGGCAGAGCCAGGGCGTGAACCCGGTCCATGGACCCACCACGTGCTCATTATGTAACCACGTGCTCCACCATCTCTCAAAGTCCAAACAGAGCGGAGGCTGTACAGTGAAACATCAGTCTCTCAGATTCCCCAGGAGTGACCGCTGTCACACATGT
>SNSB01004286.1:2240174-2268896 GCA_012922965.1 Capreolus pygargus
ACCCAAGCTCAGCCTCAGAGCCCTGGCAGGCTCCGTCAGTGCCAAGGTGCCCGTCCTTGATGCCGCCACCAAAACGGGACCAGGGACTGGGACCGTGCATCTGGATCCTGCACCCCAGGGCGTAAGAGACGCTGAAGGAGGCTCATGGGGAACCTGAGGGCTTCAAGCTGTGGGGACCTGGGCGAAGCAGGACCCAGCTGCAGGTGGGGTTCCACCTCATCCCTGCGGTGGGACCCCAGGCCTCCTCTTGGCCTCCCAGAGCTCGGGCTACATCTCCGTAAGGTGGGCAGGACAGCCCCTGCCCGGAGGATGCCACAGGCTGGCAGGGCCAGGAGCCGGGCGTAGGCGTGAACGTGTGGAAGAAGCGGGTGGGACTGCTTGGCTACTTCCTTGTTTCGTTTTTTTAAAGGTCTCCCCTGAGCTGCGCGTGGCCTGGAAGCTTCAGGGTGGGAGGGCGAGCCAGGAGAAATGTGCTGTGATGCCCCTAAAACGAGCCTCTCTCTGAAAAGCGACCCAGAACCTTCCTGCGGGGGCGGTCTCTGGCAGAAGAGGCGGTCTGGCTGGGGAGGAAAGTCAACTGAAAACCAAGAGTGGCTCGGATCGCCCACATCCGGGGATCCCCACTGGGCTCCTAGGGCGCAGGGAGGGGAAGGACAGAGGAAACGCACAAAGGGCATGAACAGTGTTCGCCAGGGCGGCAGGGTTCCACAGATCCTTCCACTTTATTTCCATTTTTCTGAATTTTCAAGCTCCTCTACAGTGAGCCTCACAAGGAGGGAAGATGGAGATAAGCGTTCCCATCTTTTTAAGATATTTTAAGATTTTTTTTTGACGCGGACCATTTTTAAAGTCCATTGAATTTGTTATGATATTGCTTCTCTTTCATGTTTTGGTTTTTTGGTCATGAGCATCTGGGTTCTTAGCTCCCCGACCAGGGTTCAGACCCACAACCACCCCCGTGGAAGGCGAAGGCCTAACCACTGAGCTGCCAGGGACGTCCCAAGCGTTCTCATTTGTAAAAAGGCTGAATGACATCACAGGCTGGAGCACAGTAGCTGCAAGATGGTGTGGGAAGGGTGGAACCGGTGGGTAGACCAGAGTCCACACCCCAGCTCCGCCACGTGCCGCCGTTCCAGTCTACCCCATGCCCCCCGCCCACCCCACGGAGACCCTGCGCTCTTGGACCCAGGCTGCAGGGCGTGCGGGGGCAGCCCCCGGCGCCCCTGCCCACGGTCACCACGGCGACGCTCACAGCCCTCCACAGCCTTCCGCGTGGGTGGGGGGGTTAGAGGAGACTTTCTACTCTTGGGGGTCTTCTCTCTCTCAAAACGACCGCCAGCACTGGACAGGCAGGCAGACCCCCCCGAACACAGCTCTTTCTGGTGACACTGCGCAGAATGGCAAGTTGTGCTTCTTTAATATTTATTTTTATTTGTTAATATTTTATTTGGCTGCACCGGTTTCTGTTGCAACACGCAGGATCTTTAGTTTCGGCATGTGGGATCCAGCTCCCTGACCAGGGATCGAACCTACGGCCCCTGTGTTGGGAACTCGGAGTCTTAGCCACTGGACGGCCAGGGAAGCCCCAGGTGGCGTTTCTCAAGCGCATTCAGGCCGAGAGGGACGCAAAGGAGCAGCCCAGCTCTGGGTGTGCCCGCCAAGCAGGTCAAGTCCAGCAACCAGAACCCCGAGGAGCAGCCGGATTCGCACTTGCCTCCACCCTCAGCAGCCCTGCTCGCCACAGCAGGTGTCTTCCAGGCTCTAATTTAAGCAAGCCCTTGTCAGTCTGTCCTTCCTCTAGAGTTCGAGGTCCATCCGGCCCAGCAGGAAGTCATTCTCAGGCTGCCTGCACCCGACCCTCCTCACTAGCTCTTAAAACTGGCCAAGCATGCTAAGTCGCTCGGTCGTGTCTGACTCTGCGACCCCGTGGACAGACCCCGCCAGGCACCTCTGTCCATAGGATTCTCCAGGCAAGAATACTGGAGGGGACCCCCTCCAGGGGCTCTTCCTGACCCAGGGGTCGAACCCAGGTCTCTAAGGTCTCCTGCCCTGGCAGGTGGGTTCTGTACCGCTGGACCACTTGCCACCTCCCACTCCAGTGACTGGCCCCATCTGCTCGCCCGAATGAGGCCGAGAGAAATACACAAGCAAGCCTCTCTGACCGTCACAAGTCAGGCCAGGAGGGTGAGGACCGGGAAGGCTGGACGCTGGAGGGAGGGCAGGGGCGCAGCAGGCAGACGGGGGTGAGGCTGCAGACTGGCCAGAGGGAGGAGAGGCGCCAGCCTGCCCTACAGAGCCGGACAAGGGCCGGACTCCGGCCCCCGCCTCCCCCCAGCTCTGGCCTCAGAGGCACCGTGTCCATCTCCTGGAAGCCAGGAAGAAAGTGCTGGACCGGAGGAGACGGGCGGGCGGGGGCGGGCCTGCTGCAGCCACACGCCCTGGGGGCCGTGCTCACTTTCAGCCCGTGTCAGGTGTGGGCTTGGCCGCCCCCCCAACTCTGCCCTCACCGCCGCTGTCCCACAGGCCACACCCTCAGGCTCTCCCTGTCGCCTCAAAATGAAACCCAGCCCCCGCCACCAACTCCCCACAGCCTCCCTCGTCTCGGCAGCTCCCGCGCCCGGCCCGAGCGCTCAGCCTCAGGCCCGTCCCTGAGCCCACTTGCTCTGCGTCTCTGGGTCTCTGCTCAGTCTGTTTATTCCATCCAGTGAGAATGCTCAGAACCAATAAGCAAATTCCTACTCAGCCTTAAAAACCCAGGCCCTGCTCCTCTGCAAGGCCTCCCCAGACGCATCGTATGCAGTATTTCCCAAGCTCGGTTCAAAAACTACCTGTGCGTGCTGCGGGGCAGGGTACTCCCGTGGCGGTCCAGTGGTCGAGTTCGCCCGCCAGGAGACGCGGGTTGGATCCCTGGTCCAGGAAAATTCCACATACCTCGAGACAGCTAAGTCCTTGCGCCACGACTGCTGAGCCCACTCAGCTAAGCCCAACTCGGCCACACCTTCTGAGCCCACACGGCCCAGAGTCCGCGCTCCACGCAGGGAGAGCCTGGGCCCGCAGTGACGAGCCCCGTCCACCTCGAGTAGAGAAGGACTGCACACGGCAACGGAGGCCAGCACAGTCAAAAGTATTTTTTTTAATGAAATAAAAAAGACCTGCTGCTCCGGCAGTTAAGACTCCATGCTTCAAAGGCAGGGGCCGAGGGTCAGAGAAGCAGGCCCCCACGCGCCGCGCGGTGCAGACAGAAACCCCCGGCCTGTGCTCGGGCTCGCAGTCCTGGGCTGGGAGCCCACGTTTGCCGCCGGAGAAGGGCTGTTTCCAAGCAGCACAGGTGACCCTGGGACGCCTACCGGCCCCGTCAGATCTGTCTCCCTCCCTAGGCTGGCCGCTTCCTTCCGTCTCAGGGGCTGCAGCGGGACCCGCAAACAGGCCACCGCGGAGACGCGCTCACGGAACGGAGCCGAGGGCACCTCACCAAGGAGCCCGGGGGCTGGGGCGTCCCGGCCACAGGAGGCGGGCCACGGCCCAGCTGGCAACCTCAGCTCCCCCGCAGCTAGACCGCAGGAAGGCACTCACCCTCTGCTTCCCGTCACTCGTCAGAGGCTGGTGCAGGAGGAGAGACGTCCGATGGTGCCCGAGGGGCCTTCACAGACCTCAGTCCCCTTCCCGGGGCGCCCACTGCCCCATCCTGCCGATGGCCCCATGGAGGCCAGGCTGCCCGAACACAGGGACGCCCGCCCTGACCTCCGGGACCCACCACCCACGAGACCACACAGCCATCACCTTGGAAGTGGTCGTCACAGGTTTCTCCTGAGCACTGCTGCGCCCCAGACGCCCCGCTTAACATTTCAGCGTCTGCCCAGCTGGGTTCCCGCAACAGACGAGGGAAAGGGGGCAGAGAGGCAGACACCCTGCGCAGAGTCCCTGGGCTGCGGGCGGGGAGGGCCAGGGCGTCTCTCCCGGGATCGCAGCGCGGACCAGCCGTCACGGAGATGGACTGTGGCTGAGGGCAGGGGTGACGGGGCGGGAGGCACAACAGCGCCAGCTCCGCTCCCTGCCCACCGGGCGCCAGGCCACTCAATGGGCTTCCTGCCACGGGCAGGGGTGAGGCTGGCCAGTGGCTGAGCCTCGGACAATGGAGGCCCCGTCCCTGCCCCAGGCGAGCGTCCCCGCTCCCCGCACTGACCTCCTGGGCGTGCCCCGGGTCCAGGATCCCCGGCAGGACATGTGGGGGGCAGTCCCCCTCCACAGCCACCCGAAGTGGGCCACCAGGCAGAGGATCCCACCGGGCCCCTGGCGGCAGGGACTCCTGGGGGCTGTTGCTGGGAAACCAGAGCCGGCACAGCCCCCAGAACAGCCCCTCCCCTTCTTTCTCCCCCCCCCCCTCCCCCCCGCCCCCCCCCCCCCCCCCCCAGCACATTAACCCCCCCGTCCCCAGCAAGCCAGTCCAGGCAGGAAGCCCCAGGCCAAAGGGCCAGGTGGAAGACTGCCGACGGGCCGTTCTGCATCCCCGGTCACACCCTGGGCGGCGCACGCGATGCAGCCCCGCGCACACACACTCGGAAGCCAGCAGAGGACGGCGCGGATTCCGCACCAGCCTCTCGCCTTTCCGCGCCTCAGTTTCCCCATCCTGAGCCCACCTCGCGGGCAGCTCAGTGCCAGTGAGGCTCGAGAACGCTCACACTACCAGCAGAGCACTTTCAGGCTGGAAGAAGTGAAAGTGAAAGTCGCTCAGTCGTGTCCGACTCTTTGCGACCCCGTGGACTACACAGCCCATGAAGTCTCCAGGCCAGAATGCTGGAGTGGGCAGCCCTTCCCTTCTCCAGGGGATCTTTCCAACCCAGGGATCGAAGCCATGTCTCCCCCATTGCAGGCGGATTCTATACCAGCTGAGCCACCAGGGAAACCCAAAAGGCAGCCTCACTGCCTCCCTTCCATGGATGGGGAAGCTGAGGCTCAGACTGGGGAGGCAACTTTCCCAAAGTCACCCAGGAAACACAAGGTGGGACCAGGAAGTGGAGGGGCCTGACGCCAGGCCTCCAGTCCGCTCTGTGTGACTCCAGTCTGACAGAGCTGGACCTGGCGGAAGGACGGATGGTCCAAGCTGCAGGAAGGGCCAAGGACCTCCAGATACTGGGCCACTTGGAGCCTTAGCCACTGGACCACCAGGAAATTCCCATTTCTGTGGTTTTAAAGACCATCTCTGCAGTGACACCGCCAGCCTGACCTCCCCAGGAGCTCCAGACTTCTGCCCAGAGTACGCCTGCTCAGCAGGTCCACTCCCCGGCCTACAGGGCATCTGGAACGTGACATCCCACCAAGCTCCTGAGTGCCGCCCTCCTGCTCCCAAGCATCCCACCTCACCTGGCGGCAGTTCCGGCTGGCCAGGGGCGCAGGCTGATCCATCGGGCCCACCCCCGGCTGCTCTGCCTCTCACACCTACGTGCCACCCATCCGCCAACCTCAGCAGCTCTGCCTTCCAGACGCATCCAGAGTCTGACCACTTCTGGCCACTCCCCCTTCCACCCCCGCTGCCCCCCAAAGTGCCATCACCTCGACGGCCATCAGCACAGCCCCTGACGGGTCTCCCGCTGCCCCTTCACCCCTCGCCCGACACACTCTCTCCCCAGCCAGCAGGCAGGTCACTCCTTGCTCAAATCCTCAAACGCCTACTTCATTCAGAGTGGAAGCTGGGCTCCTCACCTTGGCCTACAAGACCCCAGCTGATGAGTCCCTCCCCGCCCTTCCTGACCTAAAACCCCACCTCTCTCCATAGCTTTTCTACCAGGGTCACCAGGACCGCCGTGCAGGCTCCCAACGCCCTACCTCGGGGACTTCGCACTGACAGCGTCGTCTGCTTGCTCTTGGCCGCGCCGGGTCTTCAGTGCTGCCTGGGTCTCCTCTTCCCTGCGTGAGCGGGCTGCTCACGGGGGTGGCTTCTCCAGTGCAGCACGCGCTCTAGGCTGTACGGGCTTAGCAGCTGTCGTCCCGGGCTCCAGAGCACAGGCTCAACATCGCGGAGCACAGGCCTCGCTGCTCCGCGGCACGCGGGATCGTCCCGGTCCAGGGATCGAACCCGTGTCTCCTGCCTTGGCAGGTGGATCCTTAACCACTGGCCCACCGGAGAAGCCCTGCAGCGGCTGGTTCCTCTGCCGGAAACATTCTTCCCGGTTGTGCTCACGGACAACTCCTGCCACTCCTCGGGGCTCTGCTCCAAGGCCACTGTCAGAGGTGCCCTCCAAGCACCCGCTTCTGAAGCAGCACACGCGTGCCCTCAGCACAGCATTTCCTCTGCCTCTGCCCTCCCTGTCTTCACGGTGCTCAACACCTCCAGGTGTCTATACATCTAGCTGCTCACGCTGGACCAGGACGTGGACATCATCGTTTACGTCTGCCCCTCCATCCACGGCCCTGGGGCAGCGCCGGGCACACAGCAGAGCTCAACACACTGGCTCGTGAGTGAGGAAGGCCGGTCCTCGCCAGCCTCACGGCCACCCTCAGGGGCAGGGAGGAGGCGGCCAAGGCCCGGGGGCCCCGCGCCAGGCCCGCCCGCGCCCACTCTCTGCGAGGACGGCCCCTCCCCAGAGAACTGCACAGACAGACGCAGGGCCAAGCCGTGCAGGAAGCGGCTCCCCGAACCCGTCTGGGAAGAGGCCCGGGCCCCCGCACCAGGCGGTGATCAGACGAGGGGTGGGGTGGATGGGACTCTCGTTACAAGCTCGCTCCCCAAAGCCCAGGTTCTTGCCCCGGTGAGTCTGGAGCGCGTAGCCGGGAGAGGGGACGGGACCCTGCGGGGCAGTAGCTGCAGCCTTCGGCCGCTCTGGCGGGCAGGTGAGGGACCCTGGCACCCTGGGAAGGGCCACACAGCCCCTACGGGCAGCCTGCCTGCGTGGAGGGAGCCTCCTGGTCGAGGCCCACAGGGGTCCCCTCTGACTCCAGCCACTTCTTCTGGCCCAAGCTCTGCCTCCCTCAGCGAAGAGGCTGTCACTTGTCCCAGAGAGAGCTCTGGGCAGGAAGAAATACCCCGTGCAGAACTCGGAGCTAAAAATAGCTCAGCCCACCCCAGCAAGGCGAGGCAAGCTGTCTGGGCAGCATCTGGGGTCTCCTGAAATGCCCCATGCGGAGCCCCAGGGGACCCAGAGGTCTCAGCCCCAGGCGCAGCACTTAAGATTCAAGCCGCCCCTTTAACTACGTGCCACAGCCTCCCGCACAGAAGATGTGGGTGTGTTCCAGGAGCTCCCTGCCCTCCGCGCCTGCCGGGGAGGCACAGACATGCCCGTCCTCCCACCAGGCCCCAAAGCGGGCGGGGCACCCACGAGGGACCGAATCAGCCCATTTTACAGAGGAGGAAACTGAGGCTCGGGGACGGCTTGGCCAGGCCCTGAGGCTAACACTCGGCTCCACAAAGTTTTCACCTGCCTCCCGCCCCTTTTCACGTCAAGACTCCAGGGACTCCCCCAGTGGCCCAGTGGTTAAGAAAGGCTCTGCTCCCAGTGCGGGGGCCTGGGTTCGATCCCCAGCCAGGGAACCAGATTCCGTGTGTCACAGTGAAGATCCTGACTCAGCGCAGACCCTGTGCGCTGCGACTAACACCAGGCACAGCCAAATAAAAAAGGTGAAGATTCCAGAAAGGGAGGCCACAGTTAGGGAAGAAGACGACCCCGAAGGAGACAGCGAGGCTGAGCTTCCTCAGTGCAGGTGAAACACGGCAACCGCCGAAACCCAGCGCGTGACGCCGGGGAGGCCGTCCAGCCGCCGGGACGCTGCGGTCGCGGGGCGGGGCAGCCTCGCAGCCCTCTGCGGAGGGGCCCTTACGCAAAGCTCCCTGGCCGGAGACTCGGCCTGCAGAGAGCTGCAGACAGCAGGCTGCTTCCCTTGCCTGAGCTCAGATGTCTTCTGCTGAACTCACAGAGAGCAAGCCCCCTCCAGCCAACAAGCTCAGTGACTGCCCCTGCCGCGGCCTGCCCGTGGCTGTCACTTGACACTCTATCAGAAGCATCCTCAGCTGACCTGTGGGAAGAGACGGACCTGGGCAGGCAGGACCCAGGGCTCCAGGACCCAGGGCCCTCTTCCCTGCTTGCAGCTGGCAGACCGAACAGGTGCCCCACAACGCCACACTGGCGTGGGGGGCGGGCTGGACGCAAGCACAGACATCTGTGCATTCCCTGCCAAGGCTGAGCCCCCCACCAGGCTCACCCGCGGTCTGTCCTGTGGCCAAGGTCTCAGTCAGGGGCAGAGACAGCATCTCCTTTCCCATGAGGATGCAAACCGGGAAGGGAGTGATGAGGGGCCCACCTTCCATGTGTGGGCCACACATGTTAGGCCTGTCTCTAGGCCTCACGCCCTCCCCCGGGGACCTAACAGAGTTCAAGGGGAGGGTGGGAAAGCCAGGGTTCTGCTTTTGTTTGTTTTTTTTTTAGCCTAGCTGGTCTTTGTTGTGATTTAGTTGCCCGGAGGCAGGTGGGACCTTAGTTCCCTAACAGCCCCTGCACTGGGAGGCGGGTTCTTAACTACTGGATCAGCAGGGAAGTTCCCAGGAAAGCCAGTCTTTATCTCTCTGGATCCACCCAACGATATCTCTTAATCATTCCACAACAACTGACTGAGCACTGCCACATGCCAGGTTCCAGGTAAGGTTCTGGGGACTCAGTCCCTGCCTCTCTGAAGGCCACGCCCCACAGGCAGGCAGATGCTAAGCAATCACACAACCCATCGCCACGGGCTTCCCTGATGGCCCAGCAAGCAAAGAATCCGCCTGCGATGCAGGAGACCCAAGAGGTGCAGGCTCGACCCGAGTGGAAAAGATCCCCTGGAAGAGGAAAATGGCAACCCACTCCAGTATTCTGGCCTGAAAAATCCCGTGGACAGAGGAGCCTGGCGGGATGTGTCTGTGGGGTCGCCAAGAGTTGGAGACGACTGAGTGACTGACATGTGCACGCAGGCATACGTCACACACGTTACACACCAGGACATGCCGCGGGGTGGCGGAGAACGCCACGCAGGCATACGTCACACACGTTACACACCAGGACATGCCATGGGGTGGCGGAGAACGCCAGGGCTTAACTGGGGTTGAGCGCAACAGCCCAACACTCCAGCTCAACTCTCCAAGGACTGACGCTGGTCCCAGGGACTCCACGCGGTCACTGGACGGCCTGCCCTACACCCTAGCTGCTCGGGACAAGAGGACTGGGCCTGGCGATGGCCCTGTCCGTTTCGCCAGAGGCGCGCCTCTGGGCCAAAGCTCACAGCTGCTCCAGCCTCCAAGGGCCCTCCCACCTCCCAGCGGATGTTTGGATTTTAAGCCAAACCCAAGGAATACGGGATGTTGTGGGCGCTTTTTTTTTTCTTTCCTCTTTTGCTTTTTTTGGAAGGAGGCAGTATTGGATTTCAAATTTTCCATTCTATTTGGCTTACACAATTACATTTTCACAGATCCAGCTAAGGCAGTGGTTCTCCACAGGCATGACTTTGCCCCCCAGGGACATGTGGCGACATCTCGAGGCATTTGCATTGTCACAGCTGGGAGGGCGGGGGAGGCGAGTGGCATGCAGAGGGCAGAGGCCAGGGGTCTCCGCACAGCCGGGCCCCGCAACAGAGAATCGTCCAGCTCCGGAGTTAACAGGGCCAAGGCGGAAAACCCTGGTCACGGGGCATCTGGCCAAGTCCTCTGAGGATCAGAGCAGACCCTGGCCTGTTAATTCAGGGTCGTCTTATTGCTATCAGTCACCGGGACGCAGAGACCAAAACCACCGCCACCAGATTCCATGGCAGATAGTACCAGGCTCCAAGTCTCCAAAGGACCTGCCCTGTTTTCACGGATCTCGGAGCAAAGACCATGGCCTGCTTCCCCATGTGCCTCCACCACCTGGCGTGGCATCCAGAATACAGGAAGTGGGCAGAGGGGCAGGAAGCGGGGAGAGAGGGCAGCCTCTTCAAAGAGGGGACCAAGGCTTACCCCCTCCCCGGCTCAGGACCCAGCACTGTTTCCAGCACCGAGCAGCCACCTCCAATTTCACAAAAAACCACTAGACGGAGCGCTGCCCCGGGTCAGGGGCGAGGCCCCCCTCCCCTCTGACCCTGAGCCTAGCCGAGCACACGGCTTACTCACCAAGCACCTTCAGCGAGCTGGGTGCAGGCGTGGCCCCGCTGGGCTGGCTCGGTGGTGAGAAAGACGGACACCGGCCCGAGCCCTCAAACTCACAGTCCAGCAGGGGAAGGTGAGCTGAATGGGCCCCACGGTTCGAAAGCAGGTGGGGGGGGGGGCTTCTGCAGGGACACCTGGGGGCCTGGGGGACTCCTGAGACTGGTCTTGAACACAGACAGGGGGGGTGATGCTCCTTGAAACAGTGAGCGAAACCACATACAGTTCATCTCTGCACGCCCCGGAGCAGGAGGGAGGTGGAAAGGGGGCTTCCAGTGGGAGTCAGGGCCCCTCCTCGGCCCTGGCTCACCTCTCCCCAGCGACCTGGCCCAGGAGCTCATCCCTGAAGGCAGTACTGAGTGCCTGGAATCCAGGCCCAGACACTGGCCCAGTGCCATCGAGGAGCAAGCACCAGAACCAGCACCACAGCACCTAACATGCAGGTGTTCCTGCCAAGGGCCAGGGCGGTTCCAAGCCCTTCACTCCTATGGTCACGCCAGTCTTTATAACAGCCTTTTGAGAGAGGAACTATTCCCATCCCCATTTTACAGGTTGGGCAACAGAGGCACAGACAGGGTAAGAAAGGGCTCAAGGTCACGCAGCCAACACACGGGGGAGCTGGGCTGGGTCCCAGGCTGCGGGGCATGCCTGGAGCGCCTGGGACGGCCACAGCTCCATCCCTCAGCACTGGGCTGCCGCGCTGTCTGGGAAGCCCTCGGGTGAGCGGGCGGGACCGGGAGGACCCCACTCGGGGGGCGCTGGGAGGACGGGGCCCCCAGGGCAGCACCTCAAGAGGAGAGACTGGGGGACGGGTGGACAGAGTGCTCCAGCCAGGGGCCCCAGCGAGGGGTCTAGCCACTGCTAGAGGGGTCTAGCTCTGCTCTAGCCAGCAGAGCCCCAATGAGCAGGCCCCTCCCGAGGCAGCGGGATGCAAACACGGGAAGTCTCGCTGGGCATCCTCACCAGGAACCAGCTGGGGGCTGAGGGCGGGCAGCTTCCTGAGAGACCAGGGACTCACTCTCACCCCTTCAGCCCCCAGCCCAGCGCTGGAGCAGACCCCCGGGCAGGGACAGCCGAGACTCGGGCCCCACTGTGCCTGCTGGGTACCAGCCAGCGCCCTCCCCTCTGCTGGGCAGAGGGCCACCAGACATCAGGCCCAGCTTGGCTGGACCCCCTCAGGGCAGGCTCCTCGTCCATGGGATTTTCCAGACCAGATACTGGAGCGGGTTGCCATTTCCTTCTCCAGGGGTCTTCCCAACCCAGAGATTGAACCTGGGTCTCCTGCGTTGCAGGCAGACACTTTACCGTCTGAACCACCACGGTGCTCTCCTATTAGAAAGGTCTAAGCCTGCCCTCGTTCTGTCCTATAGAGTTTCCCAGGACAAGGCTCCTCCCTGCTGCGTGGACGCTCATAAGCTGGCCCTCCTTCCGAGTGCTGATTACCAGGAGGTGTCCCAGGCTGGCACCGTCCCCTTCTTGAGCTCACCACACACTTCTTGGGTGCCCACTGCATGCCAGGGGTAAACGGCCTGGGATGTGACCTGGCTTGCACATCCTCCTCGCCAAGGTCAGGGCACTCGGGGGAACACGGCCAGTTCAGCTCAACCCTGGGATGCTGACTCACATTGCCCACGCGCATGGATGATCAAGGCCATCCCTCCAGAATTAGGTCCTGCGCTTTCCTACTCACAAGTGTGAAATCGAAGCGACAGGAATTGACAGGGAAGCCCAGTGACTACTCTCACTGGCAGGGACTCAAACTTAGACTCACTGTGCTGCTGAGCTTCTAGTAGAACCAGGAGCCAGGTGCGGGGCTTTGCGTGCACTTCGGGATGGACCAGCCGGGTCCCCACAGGATGGGCCACTCTCTCTCAAGGCTCCCAGAGGACAGTGGTGAGTCTGCTCGCTGCTCCCCCCGAAATGCCTAGCGCCACACCTGGCTGCCAACAGGGGTTCATAAATGTGGGTGGGACTGAACCGAGCCAGAAAGCGGGCGCTCAGAGAAGCACAGTGACCTCCCGAAGTCAGGCAGTCAGAGAGCAGTGAGCCTCTGCCCACCACCCTCCAAACTCCCCCAGCTGTGAGCCCAGGTGTCCAGCAGCTCCAGCCTGCAGGACACATTTCCCCGGGCAAAAGCCACTGCCCCTCCAGGCCCCGAGAAGGAACAGGCCAGCGCCACGGGGGACCTTATTAAGGAAAAGCAAAGAAAGGAACACCCGAGCATGCTGGCGGAGGCAGGGCCAGCCTGTGAGTCACGCGGCCCAGAATATCCAGGTCACAGCTGGCTCCGGGGCAGGCCGGGCGGCCGCGGCCCCAGCATCTGACGGAGCAGCGTCAGGACCCGCGGGCCTCGGGCAAGGGGTCAGGCGGGCTCTGCCACCAACTCCCACCAGCGCAGCACGTCACTTCCTCTCCCACGCTCTGACCGTCTGGTCTGGGAGACGGGCCAAGGGTCTGGGGCTCCCACTGCCCGTGGGGCTGGGGGTGGGAGGTGGGGAGTGGGGAGGGCCAAGCCAGAGGCAGCCTCCCGCTCCCGCCTGGACAAAGCTTGACCCACATCGCCCCGTCCCGCTGCGGAGCGGACGCTCTTCCGCCCCACCCCCGATGCCTGCAGGACGACCCCACGCTCCGGGGCTGCGGGCATCGCCAGGAAGCCCCTCTCAGACCTGCAGGTCACTCCCAGCCTGAGAGACCATCCCTGAGGGCCTGAGCAGTGCGGGCAGCTGAGCGCCGAGGCCACCAGGAGCTCGGGGCAGCCTCAGCCCCTCCACGAAGGCCCAGTGAGGCACGGGGCACGGCCCCTGTCTGTCGGAGGCAGCCGTGGGAGCTGAGCCAGGTGAGGCTGCCCACGCCCACACAGCCAGCATGACGAGCTCCCGAAGCCCCGCTCCTACGTCCTCACCCCTGCCTGCGGGTCAGCTCCCGGGGGACAGGGGTGGGGGCCCGGGTGTCCCCCTTGTACAGGGTCCCCAAGAGAAGGCTTGCTGCTTGGCTGGGCGGTCAGTTCCACAGCCCCGCCCAGGCCCCAGGAGAGCTCCCTGGGATCCTACCTGCAGAATCACTGCATTCGGGTGTCCTGGGCCCAGTCCTGCCTGCCAGGGACCCCACGCCGGCCTGCCCCCACCTGGCAAAAGGAGACACTAAGGCCCCGGCTCAGAGGAGCCAGAGAGCAAACCTCAGCACACTGGCGTGGCCCCCGGAAGAGCTGAGAAACCGCTGGGGGCCCAGCGAGGAGAAAGCATGGCTTTGCCAGGAGACCCTCTCAGCCCAGCTCCAGGCGACCCCCCTTGGCTGTGCAAACCTAGGCAGACCTCCCGCCTTCGCCGAGCCTGTTTCCTCCCCACTGTAAAGTAGACACAGCGCTACTGACCGACCGCAGGACAGGAACGTCAGGCGAACGCGGTCACGGGGAACGGGGGAGCACGTGCCCTTTCCTTCGCAGCAGGGGCTCGCCCATCCCAACCCTCAGCTGGGCGGGAGGCTCAGAACCTGGCGCTCCTCCAGGCAGCCAGCCCAAACAGGTTTTCCCTGGGAGTAGATTCTGTGGTTAATATTCACCTGCTTATGACCCAAATCTTCTAGGGCATCAGGCCTGCCTGAATCACTCAGCCCTGAGAACTCAAACCAAGCGGGGAAGTGAAGTGGGAGGGGCAGAGAGCTGGCGCCAGGTGGGGTGCTGGACCCCAGTCCCTCCAGGCCCCCGGGCCCAGGCTGGCGGGGGAAGGAAGGTCCCTCCCACGACCCTACAGACGAGTGAGAAGCCCCGCCTGCAGCAGCCAGCTCTGAAGGCTCCAAGCCCATCAGATGACGATCCATCTCCAAAAGGCCGCGGAAACCGGTGTGGGCATGTGAAGGGGAGGCTGGGACCGAGGGAGGCGGTAATGCGGATGAGACTGACCTGCCTCCTCCCGACCCTTCCTCGGCCTGGAAGCCATGACCTCTGTCATCCACCTGGGACCCGCCCATCTACATTCTGAACCTTAACACGAGCCAACTTCAGGGAACTCTTCCAAGAGGCCCACCGGGAGGGCCAGCCACTCACCCCTCTGAGAGACAAACACTCCAGACTGGGGTCATCTGCTTTGTTTTCTGAGTCCCCCACCAGACTATGAGCTCCTTGAGGGCAGAGGCAATGCTTTCTATCCCAGCCCAGCCCTCGGTACATGGTAGAGATTCAAGAGTGATGGGCGGATGGACAAAGAAACAGGTGGATTAGTAGATCAACGGATGGATGAATACACGGATGGATGGATGGGTATATAAAATAATAAGTGAATGAAAAATGACAGGAGTCCATAAGTAGTGACCCAAGGCCACTGGTCTCAGGGCTCTACTTCAATCTGGAATTTACCAGGAAGGCCAGACCGAGGAAGAGATGGTTGGCTGGCATCATCGACTCAGTGGACATGAGTTTGAGTGAGCTCTGGGGGAGAGTGAAGGACAGGGAGGCCTGGCGTGCTGCGGTCCACGGGGTCACAAAGAGTTGGACACGACTGAGCGACTGAACCGCGACCAGCTTTGCTCAGGTATTCAGTCTGACCCGATCACTTTCTAGACCGTTTCCCATCTGGCTGAACATCCCTATGTGATCGCTCTGCCCACTTCACCAGGCTGTAGCAATGTGACGTAAGGTCCGAGACTGCGTCTGACCTGACAGTTATGCCCTCAATGCCTTCCTGGGGCCTAGAGTGCTGCATCAGAGAATGAAAAGCAAATGAGGAAAAGACCTGGAGAATTTTCTAAACATGGTGACTTCTGATCCCAGCCAAGATCTGCTGGTTTAGAGTCACTAAGGGTGAGACTCAAGAATTCGCATTTTGTTCAAAAGCTTCCTGGAGATTCTGATAATCGGCCAGGCCTGGGAAATGCTAGCTTGTAGGAAGCAGAGTAGCTGGCTACTGAAGGCTGTGCCCAAGGAAGGGGGCAACACAGAACAGGGTCACGCGGAGCCATCACCAAGCCTGGCAGGTTGGCACTCTCCTAAGCCTTTTTCAACTCAAAGAGTCTAACAGCCCTTTTCAAAGTGTGGCCCCTGAACTACTGACTTCAGAAAACCTGAATGAGAGGGAGACTTTTAAAAATGTAGATTCTAAGGTCCAACCCCAACCTACAAGCTTGCAGTCTCCTGGGGTGAGGCTCAAGAATGGGCACTCTTTGCAGGCTGTCGGGGCAAGGCTGGCATGAACGTATGAGAATTACTGACTCCCGTCCCCAGGGTGCTCAGAGCACCTGCCTGCATCTGGCACCTTCACGCACGTCGAGCCTCTTGAGAGAGAAAAGTCCCATCTGCACATCTTAGGAGTTCCCTGGTTGCCCAGTGGTTAGGACTCTGGGCCCTGGTTCAATCTCTGATCCAGGAAGCGAGATCCTGCAAGCTGCAGGCGCGGCCAAAACAGAAACCAGGGCATCTTGAACGATGATTCCAAGACCCGGCAAGGGAAGGCATGAGGCCAAAAGGTACTGAATGTGCCCACTCCTACAGACTTCCCTGGTGGGAAGATTCCCTAGGAATCTGTGCTTCCACTGCAGGCGACACAGGTTTGATCCCTGGTCAGGGAACTATCCTGCATGCCATGTGGTCAAAAAACAAACAACAAATGTGCCCACTCCTCAGAACATCAGCCCTAAAGGGAACCAAGAAAGCACACACCCAGCCTCGTATCATACAGACGTGGACACTGAGCCAGGGAGGTCTGCGTCTCGTCCACGGTCAGCAAAGAGCGAGGGGCAGAGCCAGCCCAGCAGCCAGGGGGCCATGCCCCAGCCTCCCCCACGGCCCGGCTGCCTGCCTCCCCTCCTCCAAGCCTGCTCCCGGGTGAGCGGCTGCCAGCCTAGGCGTCTCAGCCAGTCCTGCAGCCCCTGGAAGACAGTGTGGCTTTACTCAGAGACTCCTACCATCTCCACCATGGACGGGGATGAAGCATCTCGCGCTCCAGGAAGGAGGGCACTTCGAGGATGGAAGGAGCAGACACAGTCTGGCATGGATCCCGGGGAGACTGGAGTGGGGCTCGTTATCACAGTTCAGTAGGGAGGTCCCCCCAGACTCAGCAGTCAGTCCACAGGGCCTGAGTGTAAACCGTCCCAGGGAACTGGCAGCATCAGTGTTTCTGTCTGCACAAGTGTTCTGGGGGAACACCTGTGTCCTGAAATATGCTAATAGAGTCTTACCGCAAAAAAAAAAAGTTCAGTGGTCAGACCACAAAGCACCAGAGAAGAAATCAAAGTGCTCCGGCCTCAGAGTCTGCTTAAATCATGACACAGAGGAAGAAAGCTGGAGGCCGAGCGGATTAGAGGCCTTGCCCAAAGTCACAGGGCTAGGAGCGGGGGGCGGGGGCGATGAGCCTGCAGCCCGCCTCCAGGGTCCGGACAGCACCCAACGGGCTTATAGGGCTCCTCTCAGGAAGACACAGAGGACAGACAGACGGTGAGGGAAGGGGAAGGGGCGGTGACCGGGGAGGCAGGCGTGGATACAAACACACGGCCACGTGTGAAACAGCCAGCCAGCGGGAGGCTGCCGTGCCACGCGGGGAGCTCCGCTCGGAGCCCTGGGATGGCCTGGGGCTGGGACGGGGTGGTGGGCGGCAGGCTCCAGACGGAGGGGATGTGTGTGCACACAGCTGATTCACACCGTCAGACAGCAGGAACTAACACAACACTGCCAAGCAGTTATATACCAATTACAAAAAAGAAAATTGCAGCAGAAATCCTTTAAAAAAAAAAAGGTTCCTCTCATTTACTGTCATTTCTCTTGCTCTTTATCTTCTCATGGGAGGCTGTGGGGGGCGGGGGGGCAGTGGGAGGGGCCGGGCAGGAAGTCATCCCTGTGAGCGCGGCCAGGAGGCGAGGCTGAGAATCCGCTTCCCACTCCTCTGCTGTTCCTGGGTCTGCCGCTACTGGCTGTGGGGCCTGGGGCGGGTCACAGCCCTTCGCCAGACTAGCATGCCCCGTATGTAAAATCAGGAGCTGGGGCCGGGTAATCCCAGAAGGCCCTTCCAGTCCTAGGCCCCACTGTCCTGCCCTCAGCCCTCATGGCCCCCAGCTCTCCCTGGACTCTGTAAACGGCCGTGGCCTGCACCCCAGGCCTGGGCTGCCCGTGAGGCTGAGCTCTGGCCAACAGCGGACTAAGCATGGCTTTGCTCTCCCGGCTGTGGTCCCGTCAACGTCTCCACGGTGACTCATCCAGCGAGTGTTTGCAGATCGGGCCCCCATCACCCCTGCTCCAGGATGGAGCACCAGGCCCTACACTCCACCGGCGCTCACACCAGGCGCCACGCTCCACCGTCGCTCACACCGGGCCCCACGCTCCATCGGCACTCACACCAGGCGCTCACACTGGGCCCCACGCTCCGCCGGCGCTCACGCCAGGCGCTCACACTGGGCCCCACGCTCCGCCGGCGCTCACACCGGGCGCTAAGCTCCACCAGTGCTTACAGATAAGCTGCTCTCTAACTATGAGGCTCCCTGAGAGGTTTTCTCAACTCAGCCTCCCCCTTCCCCTCAAGGGACGGAGGATGGGAAGGAGGACAAAAGAGGCAATCATCTGATTGCTGCAGACTCCTGCAAACTGGAAACCTCATGCTCGTAGACTGAGACCCTAGATTCTCCTGCTGCCCGTTTTGCCGAAGAGAAAGCTGAGGCTGAGGGTGAAGGTAGGGCTAGGGTGAAATGCTGCCCAGGCTCTCCTGGCTGGCTTGAGGAAGGGGTGGAGTAGAACCCAGGGGCTGGGACCCCAGGCCCGGGCTCTTCCAAGGCCCGGGGCAGTAAAAGAGCAGGTCAGACTCTCTGGAATGCTGCCCCCAAGTGGCGAGGAAATGACGTTGCTGTTTAGTTGCTTAGCCGTGTCTTTGCGACCCCATGGACTGTAGCCCGCCAGGCTCCTCTGTCCACGGGATTCCCCCGGCCAGAATACTGGAGCGGGTTGCCATTTCCTTCAACCAGGCGATCTTCCTGACCCAGGGATCGAACCCACGTCTCCTGCATTAGCAGGCAAATTCTTTACCACTGAGCCAGCTGGGAAGCTCATGAAATGATGAGCAAGGGGCTTTGGGCCTCTGCGGCTCCGAGGCCTTGTGATAAACCTTAAGGGGCTGGACCAGATTTGGGGTCCCCCAAAGTGGGGAGGCCAGAAAGCAGAAGCCCCTCAGGACGCTATCAGGTGATTAGCCACGGACGTCTGACGGGGCCCAGAAGGGTTTCAAGGGAAGGCTCCAGAGTCAGGCAGATCAAGGTTTAGGTTCCGTCACTTGTGAGCTCTGTGATTTTGGGCAAATTACTTACCCTCTCTGATCTTCAGCTGCCTCGTCTGTAAAATGGAGATAATAACCCTACAAACCTGAAAAGACTGCCACGAAGAACCAAAAGAAGATCATGTGTACTGCCCGGCACATTCAGCAAACTCTGCTTATTTTTTTCACTCCCTTGGAAGCTCGTTTAGTATCATCCCTGCCTCACAGGTGGGGTAAAGCAAGATTCCAGAGAGCCGAGACAGCCGCCCCAAGTGACGGGGCCCTGGGACCTCCTCCCTGTGTCTCCCTGCCCCCAGGAGGAGGCCTCTGCCTGGCATCAGTAAAACACAGCCGCCGCCCCCCCGGAGGCCGCCCCCGCAGGCCTCACATGACCTGGCCCAGCCCCAGAGTTTTCCAGTCAGTCACTGGGGAGGAAGCCAATGCCCAGGAAACTGCTTAAACGCCAGCTCTGGCTCCTGGGAAGGCAGGTTCCCAGCTCCCAGCAGTAACCCAGCTCCTCCCCCGCCTCCCAGGGGTGCCACCCATCCTCGGAGACGGCCAAAGGGCAACACTTAAAGGCACGGGGGGCCCCGCAGGGGTGATGGTCCACGGGAGCTCCGGTGAGCCCCTCTCTGGGAGTTACTCACCACCTGCTTCCACCCTTGAGACTCTGGTTGTTTCACTTGAGGAACCACTACCTGGGTGTCCTGCCATGCTGTGTGACCTCAGGCAAGTTGCTTAACCTCTCTGAGTCTCAGGAACCTCTTGAGTCAAGAGAAATGAGCAGAGTCTGGGAAGCACGGAGGAGGCAGCAGGGTTCGAACAATGACCCAGGAGTCAGAGCGCCTGTGGCAGCCTCTGCAGGTCTCCCTGACCTCTCCTGTCCCTCCCAGCTCGGTCTCCACCCAGGACAGCAAGTTCTGAGCATGCTGAGCATGTCCCTCCCCAGACTGAAACTCTCCAACGGCTCCCGTGGCCAAGATACACTGTGAGCTCCTAGTAAGACGGAGTCCCGGGCCACACCTCCTCTGCCAGGCAGGGCGGGACAGCGCGCTCAGCCCAGCCCCTGCACACACCTGGGCTGCCTCCGTCTCCCTGCACCAGCTCCCTGCTCCGCCCAGCGCCCCCTCCCCGGGAAAGTTCCCTGAGCACCTCTGCCAGGTCAGGCGCCTCCCCCGCATCAGTTACCTTCCTGTCCCCACACCCAGCCCGGACACGTGGTCACCGTATCTCACTCATCTCCAGCTCCGAGCCCAGTACCCGACTCCTAGTAAGTGTCCATAAAAATGCGCCAGGCGGGGAGGAACGCGGGGACAAGCAGATGAAAGCAACTTATCAAACCCGTGAGCTCCGGCGTCCTCCTCTGCAAACGGGCAGCGCTGGGGGAGGCAGCCGACTCGCTGGCCGCGTGCCCTCACCCCTGCAGGCTGGCGCGGGCCTGCCCTGCCGGGGGGCACCTCAGCTCACGGGCCTCGCCCCCTCCCCCTGAACAGTGAACAGCACCCGCAGCTCACCCGCGGTGAGGACTCGGGGGGTCAGGCAGGGGGCAGAGTTCAGGGTCTGGCAGGGAAAAGGGGTTCCTCGCACTGGACCTCAGGGGAAGGCAAGTGGGAGGTGGGCGTGATGGGGCGCTGAGCTTCTGCCGCAGGGTCCTCCGAACGCCTGGACACCACTCTCCCGACCGGCTCAGACACTGCCCTCATCTGCCACCTGTGTCCCGCGACCCAGCCGCCCAGTGCCCTGGAGAACACGGACCCCGTGGAGGCAGGGAACGCGGGCTCAGCCCCACTGCGCCATCTCAGACCAGCCGCCGACCTCTCTGCTCCCTTCTCTCCACACAACGGAGGTCAGACGCTGCTTCCGCCAACCGTGGGGACCCAGGCATCTCTGCCCGTTCCTCTAGCAGCTGCAGAATGACCTCTCCCGAGGGGCCCACACCCTCCCCATTCTCACCCTCACAGTCCTCGTGGCCCTTACCTCACCACCCTCGGCTCAAGGTTTCATTGAGAAACATGAGGCTGTCCGCTGGGACTGTCTCCAGCCTTCCTTCTGTACAATCCAAACCTACCCCATCTTCTCCCATTTCCTAAAAGCATCCCTCCTCCCATCAAGGAGCTGGGATGGGAAACTGTAAATCTGAAAGAGATGGGAATACCAGACCACCTGACCTACCTCCTGAGAAACCTGTATGCAGGTCAGGAAGCAACAGTTAGAACTGGACATGGAACAACAGACTGGTTCCAAATAGGAAAAGGAGTACATCAAGGCTGTATATTGTCACCCTGCTTATTTAACATATATGCAGAGTACATCATGAGAAACGCTGGGCTGGAAGAAGCACAAGCTGGAATCAAGATTGCTGGGAGAAATATCAATAACCTCAGATATGCAGATGACACCACCCTTATGGCAAAAAGTGAAGAGGAACTAAAAAGCCTCTTGATGAAAGTGAAAGAGGAGAGTGAAAAAGCTGACTTAAAACTCAACAATCAGAAAACTAAAATCATGGCATCTGGTCCTATCACTTCATGGCAAATAGATGTGGAAACAGTGGCAGACTTTATTTTCTTGTTCTCCAAAATCACTGCAGATGGTGACTGCAGCCATGAAATTAAAAGATTCTTGCTCCTTGGAAGAAAAGTTATGACCAACCTAGACAGCATATTAAAAAGCAGAGACACTACTTTGCCAACAAAGCTCCATCTAGTCAAGGCTATGGTTTTTCCAGTGGTCATGTATGGATGTGAGAGTTAGACTGTAAAGGAAGCTGAGTGCCGAAGAATTGATGCTTTTGAAATGTGTGTTGGAAAAGACTCAGAGAGTCCCTTGGACTACAAGGAGATCCAGCCAGTCCATCCGAAAGGAAATCAGTCCTGAATACCCATTGGACGGACTGATGTTGAAGCTGAGACTCCAACACTTTGGCCACCTGATGTGAAGAACTGACTAATTTGAAAAGACCCTGATGCTGGGAAAGATTGAAGGCGGGAGGAGAAGGGGACGACAGAGGATGAGATGGTTGGATGGCATCACCGACTCAATGGACATGAGTTTGGGTAAACTCCGGGAGCTGGTGATGGACAGGGAGGCTTGGCGTGCTCCAGTCCACGGGGTCGCAAAGAGTCGGACGCGACTGAGCTGAACTGAACTCCCATCAAGGGCCCAGCGCCTCACCCCACCACCCCCACTTCATCACACCAGGGACCACCCTCTCTAGTTTGCCTAAAGAACAGGCTCCTGAGGATGTCCTTGGCAGTTCAGTGGTTAAGATTGCACCTTCTAATGCACGACCAGGTTTGATCCCTGGTGGGAGAACTAAGATCCCACATGCTTCAGGGTGAAGCCAAAAAGTTAAAAAACAAAACAGACCTGGCTCCTGCCCTGCTGTGTCTTGCGCCCTCCTGAAGCAGGCCTGGCCCCCAGCACAAGCCACTTCCCTCCCCGGGGGCATCTTTTCCCAACTGCTCTTCGCTCGGCCAGCATCTCAACACTTGGTCCCCTCCTGGACCCTCAGCCTCTCCCACTTCAGACTCCAGCCCCTCAATCTTCCAGAGGTGCTCTTACAGTAGAGGCCCACACTGCCTCTGTGCTTCCGTCTGGTCTGACTTGCACCCTCAGCAGCCTGCAGCCCTGGCAACCACCAGCTCTGCACTGCGGTCCCAGGCATCGTGCCGGCTTCCCAGACACCCCACTCTCCCTTCCCGGAGCGCCCAGCCGCCTCCCCCCAACCTCCGGGATCCCCCTGACCCCTGCATGGTCCCGCCTGCACCACGTATATGCTAATGACACCCAACCAAGGGGCCCCCACGTCACTCCTGGACTTCAAGCCAGCCTCTCACATCTGACCCCAACTGGGTTCTTGGATTCCCCAAAGCTATGCTTCCAGCCTCCTCTGAACCACCTTTTCTTAATGACATCACCACCCACCGGACACTCAAAAGAAGATTCCAGAAGTCTTGACTCCTCTTGATTCCTCTCTTTCCCTCACCCCATGACCAATCCACCAGCAATCCCAGCTGCCTCTTTTTCTGATCAGCAGCCACTTCTCTCCAGCTGCGTGGCCTCCACTCACGCCCCAGCCACGCTCACCCTTCACCCGGGCCCGAGTCCACCCGGCCCCCGAGCCGCTTCTCTTCCTGCAGCCAGAGGGCCCCTCCCCGAGGTACATTGGAGCCCACCAGGCTCCAGTGGGCCGTGGCGGGCTGGAGGGGCGGGCTGGGGGCACACGGTCAGCTGGGGGCAAGGCTTCCCCTTCCCACCCGTGAGTGAGGCCCGCACCCCCCGGCACCCACCCCAGAGCTTCCATGTCACAGGCACTCGCTTTATTTCTGAATAAATTCTCTGAAAAAAGGTAAACTTCTTTCCAGCGCTGTTAATAGCTGGAATCTTGGGGATCATATTTCATTAATAAAGTATTCACGGGTAACTAAAGAGAAACTGCCTACGGCTTCCTGTTGCACCTGGATTAACCATCCTAACCTTCGGATCCGTGATCTGAGGGCCCTGCACGGCCTCTCACACTGCTCCCGCCCCTCACCTGCTGCAAACCAGCCGGATGTTCTGGCCTCGGGGCCTTTGCCTCTGCTGCGCCCCTGCCTGGAACACTCCCGTCTGCTCTGAGCAGGGGGAGAGGGAGGGGTCCCCCTGTCATCCAAGACTCAGCTTGGGGACTTCCCAGGGTCCAGCGGTTAAGACTCCAAACTCCCAGTGCAAGGGGCATGGTTCAGTCCCTGACCAGGTGACTAGCTTCCCACCTGCCACATGGTGTGGCCAAAAAACTTGAAAATAAAACCTCTTTTAAAAAAGGTTCAGCTTAAAGGCCTCCCCTCAGAGAGGCCCCCTGACCACTTCGAGCTGAGAGATTCCGCAGCACTAGTCCCACATTCACCCCCTTCTCTGCCAACCCCGCCGCCACCCCACTATTCCCGTCCTGTCTCATTAGGTCGTTCCCTTCGCAGGACTGGTTTCATGACGTGCCGTTTACCCTGTTGCCTTGTTTGACTTCTCTGGCTTCTGTCTCCTCCACCATCACAAAGGCCCTCGGCAAGTCCCCCCACCGTGGTAACAGCAGGCAACCCTGCCAGGCTCCGTCCTGAGCGGCGTGCTCCTGCGACCCCATTTCACAGACGGGGAAACAGATACAGAAAGAGGCCTGGGAGGAGCGGGGTACCGCCGCCCTGCACCCCCTCCCAGGCCCAGCCCAGACCCCGCCCTTCGTGGGTCCTGAAGAGGTACCTGCTGACTGAGCAGATGAACCGCTGAGCAAACGAAGGTTAGGGTTAGAGAGAGGTTGTCTTCAGGGGGTGCAACGAAGGGCGATTTTAAACGTCTTCTCCCTGAACTTTCCAAGTTTCCTTCAATGGTCACATAACACATGCATGATTTAAAAGTAAAATAAATCCTGATTTTAAAAGAAATTCAAAGGTTCTGAGTAATGTTTGGGTTCAGGAATATTCTTCTTCAATTTCCAGAGACTGCTATTCCTCTATTTAATTTAAACCATTGTTTTCCTAGGGAAATTGAATAAAAAGCCCACATTTTTAAAGCTCGCGCCAAGCCTGCCCACTTCAAACAGTGCAGAGAGGGCAGTAACGGGAGCCGCCTCCCGCCTCCCACTCAGGGCTGGACTCGGGGATGCACCCCGATCAGGAGCCGCTGGAGGGGGGCCTGCGGGGGCCAGGCTCTCGGGGAGCAGGGGCTCAGCCCCAGAAACACTGCCCCGCCTCAGGCCCCAAGCGCAGCCGTGCACAGGGGTCACCCCAAGCCACGGCGCCGGCCCAGACCTGGGTGGTCCCTGCACGAAGGTGGTGGGCACGCCGCCCTCCCGGCAGGCTGGTGGCAAGCTGAACCCCTTGGCAGATGGGCCCCTCTCAGCCAGCAGGTCAGAGAAAGGTGAAGCCGTGTGTGGGTCCTGCTGCCAGGGGCCGTCGGGGGCGCGGCCAGGCCAGGCCCCAAAAGGGGTGGCATGGCTCCAGGGTACAGGGGTGAGAGCCGGGGTTCTGGGGCAAGCAGGGCCAGGATGAGCCATGCTGGGTCGGATCCTCTGGGCAGGCGACATAACCCACCTGAGCTGTAAGGGGAGCTGATGACACAGGCCCCTCATCAGGGTGGCCGAGGACTGAATGAGCTCCCTGAGACCCGTGCCGGCTGAGGAGCCTGCCCCGCGTCAGTATGAGCTACGACCCACAGCGCTCTCCAAAATGCCAGTCGTTATTATCTGCTTTTTCCAGATGCCAGGCCTAGTGGTCCATCTGAGCACCGAGTTCTATCCTAGGCCTTGACCCTAAACTACAGGGCGATGACCACAGCTACGTGGGTGAGAAGACACACATCCCCTTCCAGTGAAGGGCAGGGTGTGCGCGAGTCCAGACGCGTCAGTCTTCGCTCCCTCCCTTCTTCCAAGGGAGAAGGGAAACGGACAGAGCGGGACGTAGGAAGAGCTCTTCGGTTTGAACCCTGCCACTCCCGCTGTGGCCCTGGGAAAGTCGCCCAACTGCCCCAGACTCAGTTTCCTCGTCTCTGGGGCTCCGCTGGTGGCTCAGATGGTAACGCATCTGCAGTGTAGGAGACTCGGGTTTGGGCCCTGGGTTGGGAGGATCCCTTGGAGAAGGGAATGACTACCAGTGTTCTGGCCTGAAAAATCCCATGGACAGAGGAGCCTGGCAGGCTACAGTCCACGGGGTTGCAAGGAGTCAGACATGACTGAGAGACTTAACACACGTCCTCATCTATAAGACGGGATAACAGTCCCCACCTGAAAGATCAGTAGGGGAGTTAAATGAATCGATGCATGAAAAATGTCTTCCATAAAATATAAGCATGAGTTGTCTTTAAGAAACAAGCTCCTAATTATCTGCCTAAACGAAGGGCAGGAGCAGCAGAGGTGATCAGAAGCACTGACTAACCAGCACTTCCCTGCTGGTCCAGTGGTTAAGACTCTGTGCCCCCAATGCAGGGGCCTGGGTTCAGCCCCTCGTCAGGGCACTATGAACAAGGTCCCACACGCCACAGGTTGAAACCAAAAAGGAAGAAAGAAAAGGCCCTGAATAACCTAAATAACCGTGACCTTCATCTTTGGGGTGAACAGGAGGAAGCAGACACACATTCCCAATTCTTTTTTTGGCCTCATATTAAAGTGGAAATCTTTTTTTAAGAGTCCACCAGCCACAGATGCTGGTGCTGGTGCAGCGGCAAGCTTAGGGGGTAACAAGAAAGTGCCCCCAAATTAAAGATTTTGAAGGGAGCGGGTGACCCACAGAGCGGATGCCCCAGAAGGAGAGGTGTGGCAGGGTTCCTCTGCATGTACCCAGATGATGCTGGGCGCTCAGACTTGAGGAAGTTTCAGGACTTGCCCTGTTCTGTCGCAAGCCCTGCAGACTCCCAGCTCGCCGGCTCCCAGCTCACTAAGCTTCCGACAGCTCACGCCTCTGAGCCTTGGCAGTTCCCTCCACCCAGACCCCTGCCTCTCCCCACCCGGCTACTGCCGCACTCTGCACACTCTCCTGGATGTAGCGGGGCACACACCCCTCTCCCAGCCAGGGCTCTCAGACTGTCCAGGAGCTACAGCCTGCCCATTCAACAGTCCGATTCTGCTCTGCCCCTGACTCCACACGGATGTGTCCTGCCCACTGCTGCCGAAGCCAGCCCCAGGCAGCACCAGCCAGCTGCGTCCTGGCCACGACACCTTCACCAGTCCCGAGCTATTCAGTTTGGCCACAGCCTCTCCTCGGGCACGCCTGCCACTTGGCCTCCCAGATATCTGGGCCGTCTTTCCCATCAGGGGCCAAGCAGGCTCTCAATTAACTGAAACGTATCCGTATCCCACGTGCCTGGGAAGGTAAGCGCGCAGTGTCTGAAGGGCAGAGCTCACCTGAGGGCCACTTCTTCAGTGTCACCCTGCCATCCCAGCCGACCCCGCCCCGGGGCAAGCTGCCACACTAACTCTGCTCCTGTCAGGGCCCTGGAGGGTCGTCACGTCAGAATGCCAGCTCCAGGGGGGCGGTGCCAGGGGAGCCCACTGCCAGATGCCCACGGCGTGCTGGTGGATGTCTAACCACTGGTTCTCCGGAGGGGGAAGCGGGGTGGCTTGATTTTCAGCATTTCCCAGCTTCCCTGCTGTAAACACTCTCATGTGCTCAGTCGCTCGGTCGTGCCCGACTCTTCGCCTAAATTCTCCAGGCAAGAATGCTGGAGTGGGTTGCCATTTCCTACTCCGGGGGATCTTCCCGACCCAGAGACCGAACCAGCCGTCTTGCGTGTCTTGCATTGGCAGGCAGATTCCTTACTCCTGCACCCAACACTCTCACTGTGGCCAGTTCCAAGCTACGAGGTGAGCCACGGGACCCAGAGCTGAGAAGGGACGGGAGGCAGCGGCCGGGCGGACAGCACAGACCCCACTGACGAAGGCCCCATTTACAATTTCTCAGTCTCACGATGGTGTGAAAGCGATACGCATTCGGTGGAGACTGCACTTGGAATTCTGAGCCTGGATCTTTTCCCAGGCTGGCGGTGTGTGCAGGACAGCACTCTCTCCTGATGCAGGGCAGGGCAGCCCGCCGCCGCTCCTGGCCAGACCCGCAGTCTCTCATCACCACTCTGCACCCAGACAAGCACTCTGCGTTCCACTTTCTCTCCAGTGTTCGGTAAACTGCATGAGACAGTCAACACCCTGTTATATAAACAGGCTTCGTGTTAGATGCTTTTGCCCAACTGTAGGCTAATGGGAGTGTTCTGAGCCCGTTTAAGGTCGGTGAGGCTAAGCTAAAATGTAGGTTAGGTGTATTAAATGCATTTTTTGACTTATGATATTCTCTTTTTTAACATTTTATTTCTTTATTGGCCACACCATGTGGCTTGTAGGATCCTAGTTCCCCGACCAGGGGTGGAACCTGGGCCTTGGCAGTGAAAGCACTAAGTCCTAATCACTGGCTCACCAGGGAATTCCCTCGACTTCGATTTTAAACAGACTATGGGTTTATCAGGACCCAACATGAGTTGAGGGACATTTGCATATGTGTGTATATATATATAGAGAGAGAGAGAGAGAGAAAGAGAGAGAGAGAGAGAGAGAAACACATATACATACAAAAGATACAAATAACCACAAAGAGAGAGGCAACAGTGAGAAACTGGAAAAGGAGGAAGTACTATAGTTTGAGTATTTATTACCCTTGTTTCCAGTGTAATCTATTTAAGTATAAATTTGTACACTATAGCCAGTTTACTATATACTGCAAACTTGCATGTTAAAAGCCCAGCTCACAAAACGCCTAAAATTTAGCAATCAGCCCCACTTTGTACAAAGCGACTCCAGCACACGCCTGCCCGGGGCCAGCACAGGCTGCGTGAGGTCACGTCACTCCGGGCAGCCCATCAGACCAGGCGTCCGGCGGACAGTGACACTGACGCCTCCATCAGGGCGAGGAGAAAGCAAGGGGCGCTCTGGAGACGCACGAGGCGAGGGGGAGCAGGGGCCAGCCTTCCGGAGAGAGGAACCGCGGGGGCAGAGGCCCTCTGACGGAAGAGCAAGGAGCCGGAGCCTGATGGGGAGGCCGGTGAGGCGGCGGAGTGAGAAGACGCGGCCGAGGCCTCGCGTGCCGGGGGAGGGTTTGGAGCCCCCCCAGAGGCTTCACCGCAGTCACAGGGGGCCTGGAGGGTCCCAGAGCAGGCCTCCTGCGCGGCTCACATCCCCGGAGCCCGGACGCTCTGCGGCTCCGTGCCGGGAGGACAGACAGAGGGACGGGGGACGCCGCGCGGGCCCGCAGGGAAGGCTGAGGCCGAGTGAGCCGCGCGGCCTGCCCTCGGTCCCGGGGTCCGCGGCAGCAGAGGGGCGGGACGCGCCCTACGGGAGCTCCAGGCAGGGCCGAGGGCTCCGAGCCAGCCTCCCAGAGACCCCTCCCCACCAGCCCCCTGCGTGGCCCGAGGCGGGGTCCTCGGGCTCTCAGGCTGAAGGGGCCTCCAGACCCCTTGCCCAGGGTCCCCGCCTGGGACAGAGAGGAAGCACGGCCCCTGGCTCCGCTCGGTCAGGGGCGGCCTCCCTCTCAGGCCCGGCCCGGGGGGCCGGGAGGCTGGTCCTCGTGTTCCCTGGGCCCACCCGGGACACACGTCTTCTGCCTCCAGCAGAGGCCAGGCCTGACTGCGCCCCGTGGCCGTGGCCTCCCCGCAGCCCGGGGCATTCTCGCCTGCGCACACTCCCCTCCTCCAGGAGGCCGCCCTGCTCCGCCTCCGGGCAGGGCTCCAGGGTGGGAGAGGCCGGCCCAGGGCAGACGCAAGAGCGCTCCCTGACCCCTCCTCATCTCGGGACCCCGGTCAGCGCGGGGGAGCTGAGCCACAGGGACCGCAGGGCCTAAAGGCCCG
>SNSB01004286.1:2273896-2297017 GCA_012922965.1 Capreolus pygargus
TGAGCTTAGCAGCCAGCCTGCCATGTGGCCCCATTTTCCTGATGAGAAAACGGGGGCTCAGAGCTATGACTTGGCAAAGCCCACCCAGCAAGGAAGTGGTAGACCCGAGATCCTAGCACACCCCTCTCTCCTAGCTCCCAAAGCTGCCAAACACTAGTTTCTCCTTCTCAGAAATCCAAAGACGCCTCCGGATATGATGCAATTAATTACAGTTATCAGGCCATTAATTAAGATTACCCCTGTTGTTGTTAAACACTGCCCCGCTACCTCCCTATTTGCAAAGAAATTCACACTCAGGTTTATCAGCAATTACTCCGGTTGATAATGATGAGTTTTGCAGCCTCCAAAGGGCACAGGTGTTAGGCAGGCTGGAGTCTGTGTTGGCCTGTGTTTATTCATTCAAACAACCAGAAGAAAAAAAAAACACCATTTTTTTTTTCTTTTAACTACTCCCTTTCTGGCAGGCACCAGTCTTAGGGGCTAGGAATGAAACAAGGAACCAGAGAGACCGCGGCCCTGCCCCCTCACCAAGGAGGAGGCACGGAATTACAGGCCTCCGCAGTCCAGCAAGACAAGCCACACCAGTCCGTGCTCTCTGAAATCATCGTACTCATTGTTGGGGTTGCTTGTTTATTGTCCATCTCCACACAAGAACATAAACCCCATAGAGCTTGCTTAAGAGCTGTTCACAGAATCATCCTAACCCCCCAGGCCCAGGGCAACACTGGGCTCAGAGTGTGTAGCCAGTTAATATTTGTTGAGCACTTACTATGTTCCGGGCTTCCCCGGTTAGGTCAGATGGTAAGGAATCCACCTGAGATGCAGGAGACCCTGGGTCAGGAAGATCCCCTGGAGGAGGGAATGGCAACCCACTCCAGTATTCTTGCCTGGAGAATCCCATGGACAGAGGAGCCTGGCAGGCTGCAGTCCATGAGGTTGCAAAGAGTTGGACACAACTGAGCAACTAACGCTATTGTTTCCAGACATCATTCTAGGCACACAGGAGACATCACAGAGTGAAACGGGCACGGCCCCTGCACTCCTGGATCATTCATTCCAGGGACAAATAAACAATGGAGGAAGGTTTCCAGGATGCCAGAAAAGCGGCAAGAACATCTTCAGGTGTCTATCAGGTGACCTCAGAGTTCATGGCATTAAGCCCTGGGCCAGAATTTAGACATTCGGACTCTGCTGGCACAGAAAGAGCCAGTACAAGCCCTGGACCTGCATCCACAACCGTTCAGACCTATTCCGCCCCCTCCCTGGCTGGCTGTTCCCTCCTGGCTCTGAGCCCTCTTGAGTCCTCTGGTCTGGAACACCTGTCCCCTGTTTGGCCGCACCGAAGCCGACGCTCTTCCCAGATCCAACAGAAGGCCCGGCGTCTACAGGACGCGTCTGCACGTGGCCCCTGTTCCCCAGCCTCCTCCCCGACAGCGCTGCTGCGCTTCGCCCTCTGGTCAGTCGCTTCTGCTAGCACTTTGTTTCTCCTAGTTGATTCTGGGCAGGTACTGACTTGAACTGTCTCCCAGGCAGTTGAACTGTCTTGAGGGAAGCTATGATCCAAGCTTGGGGGTGGAGGCCATACCTCAGGCTCCCACTGTGTCTCCAAAACCCGGCAGAAGTTAGAAGCACACCAAGTGAGCACCCTCATGCCCTTAGCAGCAGACCCCTCTGGAGCCAGCATTGCAATCTACCAGCACGTACAACAAATGGAGCCTACAGAAGCATTTTGTTTTGCCCACAGTGATTTTGTTATCATTGTTACTTAGCTCCCAATATTTAACAGTTGATAGATTTTCCATAAGTTGCCGATTGCTGGCTTCTCTTAACACATCTGAAGATCTGCTGATGCCCGGCTCCCCGGGCCACACTCTGTAGGCCCCAAAGGGCCGGGGCCATAGAAAGAGCTGTGTCCTTCCACTTGTCACCATCCCTCCGAGCCCTGCGCCACCCATTTGACCTTGACCCCCTCTGTGAATTGGTGTTTTCATTTCATTTTCTCTCTACATTCTACTGAGAAGAAAATCACATCATGGAAAACATACTCGAGAATAAATGAGCCCGCAGCCCTCACCTTCTAGGCCAGGCCAGGCCCCAGAAGTAGTCGCCCAGATGTACCCGACTCTTTGGGACCCCCTGGACTGCAGCCCGCCAGGCTCCTCTGTGCATGGGATTTTCCAGGCAAGGATACTGGAGTGGGTCGCCATTTCCTTCTCCAGGGGATCTTCCCGACCCAGGGGTTGAACTTGGGTCCGCATCTCAGGCAGATTCTTTACCAGCTGAGCCACCAGTGAGGCACAGGCCAGGCCAGTCTCCTGCGTTCCTGCTGTCTTTGTCATCCCGCTGTGACACGAACACACCCCTTCTCTCTCACCGGCCGACTTCACATGCCGAGCCCCACGGCATAAACGGAGGTGCAAGGCGTTTCGCTGGGCCTTCGCCTCTGTTCCTTCTGCCTGGAATGCCGTTACTGTTCCACGGCGCCCCTCCCCCCAAGACACTGTGGCTTTTGGACGCTCTCCACGCTGATCACAGCTTCTCAAGGGTCTGTCTCCAGTGCCCCGAGACAGGGCTCCTGGGCTCACATAGCACCCCACAGTCTCCCCCTCCCCCTCCTGCAGTCTTTTCTGCGGGGTTTGCCCCCACGTCCTCCCCCGGCCTGTGAGTCCTCGGAAGCAGGGACTCCGCTCTCACTCACGCCGGAATCCCCAACACCTGGGACAGAGCCCGATGGCGCAGAAGCATGAGATAAATATTTGCTAAATAGATGAGCGAAAGGCTTTCAACAGCCACGAAAGAAACAAAAAGGGTTTCCGGGGCTGTTTCCACATCCCAGAACATTTCACACTCGCCGAGCATTCTGGTGGTGCAGGATCTATTGTGTAAGCATCGTCATGAATGCTACGTCTGGGTGGGACTGGGACTGCTCCCCCTGGGCTCCAGGGCAGAGCGGGGAAGGGGGGAGGCCCAGGGCACGACGGTGTCTTCTGTCGGCCAGAGAAGCTCAGCGACCTGGCTACGGTTGCTCAGGAAACTGATGAACAAGCGAGGGTGAGAACCCAGGACTCCGGCCTCTGCCTCCCAGCCCAGCCCCACTGCCATCAGCCCAGCCTGTAGCAGATCAGAAAAGAAGTGGGTAGATGCGAAAGTGGACTTCCCAAGCCTACACCACCCTTGCGCAGGCAATATAAATGGAAAGTGTGTGCAAAGCAACTAGTTCTTATTTCCCGTGTCATCAAACCAATCACAGACAGACTCTTCTCTAAGAGATGCTGGATCACGTTTTGATTATGAATGAGGACAATGGGGTCTGTCTTACGAAAATGAAACCTCTTTCCAGAACACTGCTGTCCTTATTCAGCAGGACAGGCATTTTGAAGGGAGCTGGGATGCACTGAGCCGCCCCCTCACTGCCTTCTGGGTTCCTTACAAGGCAAGACCAGCGTTTGTGGGGAAACAACCTGAGGTTGGACTTCCCAGAGGGCGCTAGTGGTAAAGAACCTGCCTGCCAGTGCAGGAGATGTAAGAGATGCCACTTCTTTCCCCGTATCGGGAAGGTCCCCTGCAAGAGGACATGGCAACCCACTCCAGTATTCCTGCCTGGAGAATCCCAAGGGCAGAGGAGCCTGGTGGGCTACTGTCATGGGATCGTGAAGAGTCGGACACGACTGAAGTGACTTAGCACGCACGCTGAAGTCAAAGGCATAGCCACAGCTGGAGGTGGTTCCGGGGTCTCAGGTAGAGAAGGAGACGACTTTTCTGAGCTACCACTTTATGGCCCTTGGTGTTAGGGAGAGGACAGTTTGAGCAGCTCTTTTTCTTAGGGATGTAGTCTCAAAGTTCTCCCAAAACAACTACTGGGGGTGATGGACATCCACGTCTAGGGGGCTGGACACAGACAGTATGGGACGCTGCCCCCCACACTCGCCATGGGACCCTCAGCCTCTTCCTCAGTCCCAGTGCCTGTAAAATACAATGATCCTTTTGTTCCTTCTATCCTAAAGAAATAGGGGGAAAAATTCTTAAAGAGATGGGAATACCAGACCACCTGACCTGCCTCCTTAGAAATCTGTATGCAGGTCAAGAAGCAACAGTTAGAACTGGACGTGGAAGAGATGGGTTCCAAATAGAGAAAGGAGTACATCAAGGCTGTATATTGTCACACTACTCGTTTAATTTATATGCAGAGTACATCATGCAAAATGCCAGGCTGGATGAAGCAACAGCTGGAATCAACATTGCTGGGAGAAATATCAATAACCTCAGATATGCAGATGACACCACCCTTATGGCAGAAAGTGAAGAGGAACTAAAAAGCTTCTTGATAAAAGTGAAAGAGGAGAGTGAAAAAGTTGGCTTAAAACTCAAGACTCAGAAAACTAAGATCATGGCATCCAATCCCATCACTTTATGGCAAATAGATGGGGAAACAATGGAAACAGTCTTGTTCTCCAAAATCAGTGCAAATGGCAACTGCAGCCTTGAAATTAAAAGACGCTTGCTCCTTGGAAGAAAAGCTATGACCAACCTAGACAGCACATTACAAAGCAGAGACATTACTTTGCCAACAAAGCTCCGTCTAGTCAAGGCTATGGTTTTTCCAGTAGTCATGTATGGATGTGAGAGTTGGACTATAAAGGAAGCTGAGTACAGAAGAATCAATGCTTTTGAACTGTGGTGTTGGAGAAGACTCTTGAGAGTCCCTTGGACTGCAAGGAGATCCAACCAGTCCATCCTAAAGGAAATCAGTCCTGAATATTCATTGGAAGGACTGATGAAGCTGAAACTTCAATACTTTGGCCACCTGATGCAAAGAACTGACTCGTCGGAAAAGTCCCTGATGCTGGGAAAGATTGAAGGCGGGAGAAGAAGGGGACAACAGAGGATGAGATGGTTGGATGGCATCACTGACCTGATGGACGTGAGTTTGAGTAAGCTTTAGGGGTTGGTGAAGGACAGGGAAGCCTGGCATGCTGCAGTCCATGGGGTCGTAAAGAGTCAGACACGACTGAGTGACTGAACTGAACTGAATCCCATAGGATTTTGAAGGATCAACCTAACATAGTCTAACAGATTTTTCAACATCTCACTAACAGAATTAGATACATATGCTATTTGATACCATAGTATCATAAGCATACTTATATATCAGAAGATATTTTTGATGAGAGATAAAAGATAGCCTAGTATAGTGGCAGTCAAGATTTCAAACTTCAAACCCTGTTTAAAGGAATGACAAATATGAAAAGGGAGAGAAGTAGAATGAATTCTGTGGTGTTAGACTGGAATTGGAGATTTTGGTGTGAGTTGAGAGCTCTGTCCCCTGAAAGGGCCTGGGAGCAGGGTTACCCAGTCGCAGTGAACAAATTTTGCATCCAGGTCATGGATTCTAAATGTCACTCTCTGCTAAAAGAGATCAAAGCTCCTTGGAAAGATGGGTGATCTCAGGGGAAGAACAAGCTGTGACTGAAACATGTTTTTGGGCCAGAAATTAACAAATTGCTCAACAAGTCATGGAAACACAGCAAAAGGACACAGAAACCAACTCAAAGAGGCTTCCACTAGCTGAGTTCCATTCAGTCAGTTCAGTTGAGTCGCTCAGTCGTGTCCGACTCTTTGCAACCCCATGAACCGCAGCACGCCAGGCCTCCCTGTCCATCACCAGCTCTCAGAGTTCACTCAAACTCACGTCCATTGAGTCGGTAATGCCATCCAATCATCTCACCCGCTGTCGTCCCCTTTTCCTCCTGCCTTCAACTTTCCTAGCATCAGGGATTTTTCCAACGAGTCAGCTCTTTGTACCAGGTGGCCAAAGTATTGCAGTTCAGCTTCAGCATCAATCCTTCCAATGAATATTCAGGACTGATTTCCTTTAGGATGGACTGGTTGGATCTCCTTGCAGTCCAAAGGACTCTCAAGAGTCTTCTCCAGCACCACAGTTCAAAAGCACCAGTTCTTCGGTGTTCAGCCTTCCTTATGGTCCAACTCTCACATCCATACATGACCACTGGAAAAACCACAGCCTTGACTAGACAGACCTCCACTAGCCAAACCCAGGGCAATTTCAGCATGGCAATAAGTAATGATTGTAGGGATTCATATTCTACTAAATACAATAGGAAGCCAAGAGTCCACACTGATGTAATAAGTAAATGAATGAATCGAAAGCTGGGAATGCTATTTGCATACTCAGTACTTTCCCACGAAATACTTATTAACTGCAAAGGGGGGAGAAGCAACTTTACAGTAGAGAAGCTGGCAGACATCTCCTCAGCCCACGATCAGATTGGGTTAACATGACCGGTCTGGGGACATTTGGACATCATGAGGCTCCTGATGTGATTCAGTGAAAGAGACACACCATCAGTTCATGATATTCCTGCCAAACATTTACAACTCCCATAAAAATTTACAACTCAGCCTCTGAAGAGGCTGGATTCCATGTGGCAGGACACGTGCACATCCATGTGCTGGGACAGCCCACTCCTTCCCAGAGCACCCGATTGGACCAAAGGGTCAACAGCTGACCCAAACTGGGCCAATCAGCTCATTTCACCCAGGAATTCCCAACTGGAGAGCTGAGACACCGAGTCAGTCAAATGACCACGGGGCGCTGAGCCGGAAAGACGGGGCAGAGCCAGGGCCAGCATTCACGCTGCAACAAACCTCAGCCAAGTTCAAGCTGAGGTTCTGGGAGACCAGAAACGCCATAGAAAAGACAAAAAAAGAAAAGAAAAAGTAAAGTTGGAGAAAAAGTCAGGGAGACACAGATCATGTAGCCTTAGCAAAAATAGTAGCAACCGTAATAGCAAACTTCCACAACACTCTCTACTGGTCTCTGTTCATTGCTTAACATGTGTTAACTCATTACCTCCTCACAGCAACCCTATAAAGCAGGTACTTTTATCCCTGGTTTACAGAGGAGCAAAGTGACGCACAGTGATATTCTGTCCTAGCCTGGAATGTCCATCTGAGTGACTGTTGGGTCATTACAGAGACCCCACACGCCCACTTCACTTGCACTCACCTGAGTGGGTTTTCAGTCCGATCATACGAGGAGGCTGGTGCCCACTGCCTATGGCCGCTGTCTTGGTGCAGGATGAGCAGGGATTCTGGGACCATTTGCATATCTAAACATCCTGCTCTAGCCTTTCTTCACAGCCCAGAAGGGAAAAGACAGGGGGAAGTGCCGGCCCAGGCCATCAAAGGCACCTACAAACACATAAAGCCCCTCTGCCCATCAGTCCAGACCCAGAGACCCCGTGTGCCCGCCCGCTCTAAGCTAGGCAGCCAGCCTCATCCACTCGCCGTGGTATCTGCAGCCCCCGCAGGGGAGAAGCAGGCAGAGCGCTTGGGGCTGTCTGCTGAGCCAAGGGGAGGCTGGGTTTCTCTGCTTGGCCCCTGGCCAAGGAGTCAGAAAGGACAGAGAGACAAGGTCTTTGCTTCCTGGCATCAGGTTACTGCCCCTACCCAGGGCCCAGGGTTCCAGGCGAGCCTCCCAGGCAGGGAGAGCTGCCGGTCAGCTGGCAGCAGACAGAGTCCAAGGCCTATTCTAGAAGCTGCGGTGAGGACGAAGAGGCTGTGGCACCGGCCGCTGGCGGAGGGAGCAGAGAGGGAGCCCCACAGACCTGTGCGCCCCCAGCCTTGCCGAGCGGCCCAGGCTGCAGACCGGGGACCAGACAGCAGGTCTCCAGGAGAGACGGCCCCGGGCCTGGGCAAAGGCAGCCGGGGCGCCATGACGCGCCAGCAGGAGGGCCCGACCGTGGCTGCGGCCTGGCACGGGCCCCAGAAGCCTTCAGCGTCCCCCAGTTTCACCACCCAGGGCTGGGAGGTTCCATACGCTCCCTGGTTTCCCAGATGAAAGACGCTTTCTAAGAGTCATAAAACCATCCCAGCTCGGAACAATGGGCCCTTATCCCGCTGTGTCCTTCACATAAACTCCCATTAGCAACGCAGCAGAAGCTGCAGGCAGGGGCTCCATAGACTGGATGTTTGGACCAGGCCCAGCGCTCATTCACATCGACTCCCTCGCCCTCCGAGGAGCCTGACAAATCACTCCCCTTTACAGAGAACCCGCTGTGTGCTCGGCCTCCAGGGAACCCTGCAAGGAAGGTGGCCTTGTCCAGTTCTGTGAATACGGACCCAGAGAGGTTAAATGACTCGCCCAGGGCTGCACCGTGGCAGAGTGGGGTAGCTGGGGTTAAAATTCAGAATCTGCTCCTTGCCCCACTCCCCATGGGCTCGGGTTAAGATCCCCCAAGAGATGAAGTCCAATGCGTTTCTCAGGGTTTTGCCCAGAAACGGACATCTTCTGGGACCTCAGAGCCTTCACAGGATGGCTCTGTTCACCCACCCATCCATCAGCAGAGACACAGCACGCTGGGGTTCCCTACACGTCAGGGACGGACCTCGGCCCCCTCCCTCAGGTGAAACCAGAGTCCCTCACTGTATCTCACATTCGTGCTCGCAAAGCTCCTTCACCCCACTCCCCGCCTCCCCCGCCAGTGAGAGCTAGCTCCCATCACAGAGCAGGAAATCCCCCTTTATCGAGTGATGCCTTTACTGTGCCTTCCATATACGACCCCATTTGCTCTTGCAACAACTCCCTAGAAGGGCTGCTTTCAAGGTCCCCCTTTGTTCACATGAGGAACTTAGGCACAGAAAGTTAGGTTAGCCACCTAAAGTCACACAGCAAGGAAGCAATGGCTTCTAGGTCTATCCGAATCCAGCTAACACACCGCCCCAGAACTCCATAATGCAGGTCTCAACAGACACTGCATCCCCACCAGCCCAGTCCCACAGTCCTGACTCACAGCTCCGGGTGTCACCCCAGATGCGTGGAAGATGACGACAACTGTCACTTCTAAATCCCTTCACCATCTCCATCTGCCCAGCTCCCCTCGAGGCTGATATTGCAGCTCTTGTTTTGCAGATGAAGCAACTGCGGCTCAGAAAGGGGAATGCCTTGGTCATGGCCCCTCAGAGCCAGTAAGTAGGGTGCTAGGATTCCAGGAACACTGCTTCCTACGGGGCACGCCCACTTGGTGGTTAAACCAGACCACCCAACAGAGCCGTGGTGCGTGTTGGGCTGCACCCCCACAGGCTGGCAAGCCCTGTACCAGCCCAGCCTCAAGACCAGAGAAAGAGCCCAGAGTCAGTGACGAACATTAACGGCTTAATAGATGGGCGATCTCAGACGTCCGAAGCAAGATCCTGGAGCAACACCCTGCTGTGTGTGGCTGACCTGCTGCAGTCTTCACTTCCAGGGATTGGGAGGGAGAGGCTCCTAGTTATGGGGGGAACTAATGTCAGGATGGATCATCGGTGATCCAGAAACCAGCAGAAGCTCACGCCCCTCATGCCCCTTTGTCAGGGGCATTTCCCCTTTCTGAGCCTCGGTTTCTTTGTTAAGCTATGGTGCTGAAGATTAGAACAGCCGCTCACTGGGGTCAGGGGACAAGTATGTAGACATGGGCAGATCAGGCTCTGTGAGGGACAGGATGGGTCAGCCATGTGAGTGGGGTATAGGAGAAGCAGGGACGGATCAAGCCAGGGACGTTCGGAGAGCAAGACAGCAGCCATCTGATCATACAGCATGCGTTCGACTCATGCACCCCAGGTAGGTGCCTAAGATTTTCCTGCCACTGTTCCAGGAGCTGGGGGTACAGCAGTGAGTAAGACTGCCGTCCTCAGATAGCGTCAGTCCATGGGGGCCCCCAGGATCCCTTGACCATCTCTGGCTGCCCTCCCTGGGACGGCATCCGCAGCCCTCCCCCACCCCGTGCTGAGCCCTCAGCCCTGGGGTTCATCTCCCCCTCTGCTGCCCTGGCTGCCCTGCCCCCTTTCAGCTTCTGGGAGCTTTCCAGACAGTCTGCCCCAGCCCTGCAGAGGCAGTCTGCAGCTCCTGGTCTCATGGCTGATTTCACCCTAAGGTGCTTCACAAGCAACTCCTAACTGGACCAACCAGACAGGCAATTGCACTGGCTCAAGCTCCCCGAGAAGCCCTCAGACCCACCCCCCCACACCCCCGCCGCCAGATGGCATGGCCAGCATTTATGGCTCCTTTGTTGAGATGACTAACTCATGGGCTGCCCCACCCTGAGAAGCTGGCTTGGGTCCTGCTCTTGCTTGCCATTCCCCTATTACCTGCTGCTGCTGCTGCCAAAAAAACCCAGCCTGCCTAGAACAGCTCACAGATGTGCACAGTTGCTCATGTGAGTTCCGGGCACTGTTTTCTGTGAGCTTAGTGGTCATCGCCTTCATCGCGCTCATGACATCGTTCTTCTCACGGTTGATGCTTACTGAGCGTCTTATTCCATGCCAGGCATTGGGCCAGCTCTTTATGTGTATCATCTCATCAGCGCGCCACAGTAACACCAGGAGGTAGGGACTACGATCATCCCATGCAACAGATAGGGAAACTGATGGACAGATAAGGCCATAGCACCCCAGGTACTGAATTCTCTAAACTGTCTGTCACCCCTGCCATACCATCACTCCCTAAGGGTAGGATGTCTGTTTTGCAGAGTTGTATCTCCAGAATGCAGTGTGTGGCACAGAGAGACACTCAGTAAGCAGTCTTTGGATGGATGGATGATGGAGGGATGGATGCAGTTGATGACCTAGAGGAAAAGAACTAGCGGACATAACTCCTCCACTTCCAGCCGCTCACCCCCTCAGTGAAGCAGGAGGAAGCTGGATATGGTTTTTCTGCTAACTGGAAAATCCCCTAGCCAGGATTCCAGGAAAAGCAGAGAATATGCTGATCTTTAGGGGAAGGGAAAAAAATGTCTTTTTGGTAATGAGTTTTGAGATAACAGCCAGGGGAGCCTGGCGTGCTGCAGTCCACGGGGCTGCGAAGAGTCGGAAACGACTGAGCGACTATCTGAACTGATCAGGCACATTCCCGCTTTCCCAGAAGCCACCAACGGCCAGGAAACTTCATCGGCTCCGTCCCCAAACCCGTGTCTCTGAATCAGGGGTCGCCATGCGCTATACCCTCTGCAGGGAGCTGCCTGCCCTGTGGCTCCAGGGCTGGGCTGAGGAACAGAGCTGGGCCAAACCCTGGGGTCTGAGCGAGGGCAGCCCCAACCCTCGCCCTGGTGCCGTCTTCAGGATTCGGGAGCCCCCTCCAGGAGCCTTGAGCTGTAGGTGGCTTGCTCTCTAGTTAATTGAGATCTCACCCCAACCCACAGATCTGCATCCCTTATGAATTCTGATCAGTCTTTTGAGTCAGCTAGCCACCTGTGGGGGTGAGGTCGATGTGCAGCAGGCTGCCCCCTCCCCGCTATTACGCAGCTTTGTAGTTTCCAGAGCAGCTTTAAGAAAGAGGAGGAGGAACACGATGGGGAAAGGGAGTGGGGGATGAACTGGAAAGTGGCGTTGGCTGTGTGTAAGACGGACAGCTGGACGGGAGCTGCTGTAAGTGCGGGGAGCTCAGCTTGGTGCTCTGCGATGACCTAGAGCGGGAGGGTGGGAGGGAGGGGATGTTTGCACGCATGCGGCTGATTCACTTTGAGTACGGCGGAAACTAGCACAACATCGTAAACAGTTATGCGGTCGTTCAGTCACTAAGTCACGTCAGACTCTGCCACTCCGTGGATGCAGCACGCCAGGCTTCTCTGTCCTCCACTATTTCCTGGAGTTTGCTCAAACTCATGTCCATCAAGTCGGTGATACTATCCGACCATCTCATCCTCTGTCATCCTCTTCTCCTCCCGTCTTCAATCTTTCACAGCATCAGGGTCTTTTCCAATGAGCTGGCTCTTTGCATCAAGTGGCCAAGGTATTGGAGTGTCAGCTGCAGCATCAGTCCCAGTGAATACTCAGGGTTGATTTCCTTCAGGATGGACTGGTTGGATCTCCTTGCAGTCCAAGGGACTCTCAAGAGTCTTCTCCAACACTACAATTTAAAAGCATCAATTTTTTGGTGCTCAGCCTTCTTTATGATCCAACTCTCACATCTGTATGTGACTACTGGAAAAAAACGTAGCTTTCACTATACAGACCTTCGTTGGCAAGGTTGGTCTCTGCTTTTTAATACACTCTCAAGGTTTGTCATAGCTTTTCTTACATTTCATGACCCCTTCATGGATCATAGCTTTGTCGTGGTGAAGGGGCTGGCATAACTTAATGAAGGTATAAGCCAGGCCATGCATGGACGGACTGGTCATAGTAAAGAGTTCTGACAAAACGTGGTCTACTGGAGGTGGAAATGGCAAATCACTCCAATATTCTTGCTGTGATAACAGCATGAACATTGTGAAAAGGCAACAAAGCAATTCTACCCCAATAACAATATAAAAAAAAGAGGGCGAGGAAGACCAGAACTAGGGCCTTATCACGCTGTCACACCTGGAGACACCTGCTCGTCGGCAGGGAATGTGGCACTGAGATCCCGGACAGCACCCTGAGGCGTCCTGTCATTCTGGAGCCACGAGGGGCCAGATGGTGTGGTGCCAGGAACAGGTCCTCCCTTTTATTGAGCATCTGCTGTTCGCTGGGTCAAGTGCTCCGCCTGGGAGAACTCACAGCCCTCACGAAGCCCCAGTGAGGTCAGTGTCACCATCTTCCTCTTCAGATGCAATAACTGAGACCGTGAGCTCGCCCAAGGTCACACCATCAGGAGGCACAGAGCTAGGATTTGAACCCGGTTTCTTACCCCAAAGGGCAGACTTCGTCTACAAACAACAAGATGGGAAGAGCCTCAGGCAGCCTCTCCCCTGTGGTCAGACACACATTGGTACCCTGGGTTTATTGGGAAAATCCAGCTGGACGGAGTGGGAGAGGGTTTTGGCGGAGTGCACTCTGGTCCTCGGCGGGCTTCCCGGGTGGAGCTAGTGGTAAAGAACCCGCCTGCCAATGCAAGAGGCGTAAGAGGCAGGTTCGGTACCTGGCCGGGGAAGATCCCCTGGAGGAGGATTCTTGCTGGAGAATTACACGCACGGAGGAGCCTGGCGGGCTGCAGTCCATAGGGTCGCAAAGAGGCAGACACAGACTGAAGCGACTCAGCACACACACACGCATTCAGGTCCTCCTTGTATCAGAAGCGAACTGTCCCCACGTCCACATGCTCCCTGGACCATGCGGGGCCAGGGGAGAGCTGGCAGGAAGCTCGGACGGCCCCTCGGAGCCCCGATTCAGACAAGTCAGAGCCTTTCCAAGCTGGCAGGCACTGCAGGATGTTCCAAGCCAAACCCCTCCTTTCACCGAAAGGGAAACCGAGGCCCAGAGAGGGCAAAGGCTTTGCTCAAGACAGCTCGGCGTGGGTGCAGCGGCCGCCTCCTGGCTCCCAGCCTGGGTGCCCTCCCCTGCCCTGGCAGTCTCAGACAAGCCAGGGCCTTGGAACCCCTCTTATCAGATAGGACGGAGGGCTGCTTATCAGATGTAGTGACGATGCTGCTCAGGAGAGCCAGAGGACAGGGACGGGGTGGGGGAGGAAGGAAGTGGGCTGAAGGCAACCCAACCCCGCGGCCCCTCCCGACTCTGCGGGCTCCGAGCTGGGCCAGGAGGCGGACCGGGTCTCCCTGCCCGGCAGGTCTGTACCATCAGGAGAGCTCCCTGCTTTCCTGTCCCCTTGGAGCAAGGGCCGCCTCTTTCCCTGAGAGCAGGAAGGACGGGGGAGGGTGGTCCCCGTCATTTGGCTGAAGGGCCAGCGGGAGACGTCTGAGCAGGGATCCATCTCACTCCCCCTGCCCACGTGCCCACTCGGGCCCACCCCCTAAGTGCCTGGGGCCCCCTCCTTCGAGTCTGATCTCCTGAGACCACACGGCCGGCCCGGGCACCCTGGGAGATCCCCCCCAGGAGCTTTGCTCCTGCGGACAGAGCCCTGCTTCCACACCTGCTAGTCCTGCGGCTTCACGTCCCTGAGTCTCGGCTCCCCTGCCGTAGAGCCGCCCCGAGGGGGCTGCGGGAACTCAGGGCCGAGGCTGCCCCAGTCACGGTGGGGCCGGAGACGCGGCCTGGGTAATCACCTCTGCTCACACTCGCTCTCTGCACATGCATGGGGCCAAGACTTGCTTTTTTGCTCCGTTTTTGTTTGTTTGTGGCGGTGCCGTGCAGCTTGAGGGACCTCAGTTCCCTGAGCAGGGTCTGAACCGGGGCCAGGTCAGGAAAAGCCCCGAATCCTAACCACTGGGCCACCAAGGCCCTCCCTGCATCCAGGTTCGTAAGGCTCTCTCAGCCGTGACTGCAATCCGCAGGAGAGAAGTGACCAGCTCCTGTCCCTGGTAGGGGTGACCGGGCCCCCGGAGGCTGGGTGGCTCGCCCCAGGTCCTGGACTATTCAGAAGCGGAACACGACCGGAACCCGCGGCTCTCAGACTCCGCCGCAGCGCAGCCCGGCCCAGAGGCGCCGCGCGGGAGAAGCTTGGAACTGAAGTCGACCTCGCCGGACGCTGGCCCTGGCTACCCCGTGAACTCAGCACGCAATTTTGGACGATGAGAGCTTTCCACTTTCTGCTGTTGATCTCTGTGCCGCTGGTCAGCTGTGCCACCCTGGGCAAGTGACTTCCCCTGAGCCTCAGCTTCCTCGTCTGTCAAATGGGGGTTTTCAGACCTGAACAAGCTATGGCCTGGGGGCTACCTGACCCAGAGCTTAGCGTACGGTAAGCGTCGGGTAGACGGAGATGGCGCTGCGGTGGCAGGACCGCTGTTGCCGTTGTTATGACCGGGCAGAGAGGACAGAAAGGGGTCGCCGGGCGCCCTCTCACCTTCTAGGTGGCGGGGACGCGAATGGGGCCGGGCTGATCACCCCGAAGCCCCTGAAGTCCCAGTGACCGAGGAGACCCCGCTGGGAGGGCGGGTGGCATCGACCCCGGGAGCCCCGCGCTCAGTGGGATGGAAGAGAGGGTGGTCCCTGAGCGAGCCTCAGGAGACGCTGGTTCAGGGCCACAAGCCAGGGAGGCAGGCTCAGACACCCCTGAGCATCCGGACGGACCGGGATCTTCTGGAGGAAAAGCCCCCGGCAGAGGGGCTGGCTTGGAGAGGCGCACACCTGCTGAAGTCGGGGGGGACGGTCTGACTCTCCGCCGTCTCCAAGCCTTCAAGTAGGTTGCCTCGCTGCTCTGAGCCTTGCCCCTCCCCTGAGAGGCCAGCCAGAGAGACCTCAGTCGTCTGAAGCCCCCAGGACAAACCTCAGCTCAGCAGGACGCCCTCCCTGGGAAGCCTCCTCAGCGCCCAGCAGCGGCCAAGTGATGCAGCTGAGGAGTCAGCCGGGCCCTAGGACGAGGCTTCTCTGGCTTCAGATCTCAGCTTGTTCAAGCTGGGAAACCTTGAGTAAGTCACTGAACCTCTCTGTGCCTGTTTCCTCAGCTATAAACAGGGATGATAATAATAAGACTTACCTCATGGGGTGTTGGGGAGATTAAATGAACTCATCCACATAATGCGCTCCCTCGGCAAAGCATCTGGCACAAAGGAAGCGCCCAGCGAGCATGATGCCAGCCCTCGGAGAACCGCGGCCACGCAGACGAAAGGCCGCCTTCAAAGGCAGCGAGCTCTCCACCACCGGAGACCACTGAGCGGGGGCTGGACAGCCACCTGTCGGAGACTCGGGGCCAGGCCGCCCAGCTGACCTTTAAGAGGCTTCCAACTGTGAGCTCATGCACTCACCCCTTGAAACCGCTCGCGGTGCCTCGCTCCCTGCGAAGGCGGCCAGGATGGGACGCGGCAGGGCCCGGGGCACAGACAGAGGAGCAGGTGCTGCCCGGGGCGGGGGCAGCCCTGGCCGTTCGAGCTTCCGGCCCCTACACCGCCCCTGCCCCGCGGTGTGGCCTGGAGTCACTGCCTCCCCTCCGACCCCAGTCTTCCCAGCAGGCAGTCGATGCCTTTGAACTAGGTCAGATCCAACTGCAAGGGTCACACTGCGACCCCAAGAAGGCAGCTGGGGAAGGTTCCCACTGCACACACACGCGGGCCAGGCATCCCCCCCAACCTGACCATGAGGGTCAGGGTCACGCCCACTGAGGCCCTCAGCAGAGTCCTCCTCCCTGAGTCCAGCACCGGCATCCCCAGCCCCACCGCCACCTGCCAGGGAGCAGGGTGTCCCCGAGCCCGGAGCCCAGGGATGTCAACAGCATCAGAGACCGAAACATACCCAGTGACCTCCAGAGCGTCCTCCTCCGACTCAGCGAGGGACTGAGATGCTTACAGCCAAAAGCCTGACCTGGATTCTGTGCAGTCCAGTTCCAACTGAGGAAGAAGGGAGCGCGGGTGACGGGGCAGGCCCGGCAGCAGGGAAGGATCTCGTCCGTCGCAGAGGCTGGCTGGGCCGGCAGGCGCCCCGGGGTCACGTCAGCTGGCTCCCCGCGCGGGGCGTGCAGTGGGCCCGGGTGCGTGACTCACTCACCTGCCAGACCTGCCGGGCAGGCGGAGGGCGGGCGGGAGGCGGCCCTGGCACCTCACAGGGAAGGGCTAGACTGAGTCAGGCCAGGCAGGCAGGGCTGGGAGGACCAGGAAGCTGCCCGGAGGAGAAGGGAGGCGGGGCGTGACCGCGGCGGGGCCGCCTCTGAAGGGGGCTCTGGGCAGGAGGGCCGGGCCCTGGCAGTTGCGTGCATGCCCGGAAAGGGGCACGGGCCACAGGCGTGTGCGGGAACACGACTTTCAGGTCGAAGCCTTTCGGGTTTGACTCCCTGCCCGCTCCCGCCGCGTGCCCTTGTCTCTCAAGCCTGGTTGCCCCTTGGTCGATGGGAACAGTTGTATTAGTCCCGATAGGACAGCATGCTCATGAGGATTAAATGAAACTGAAGGAATGGAGGCTCCAGAGTTCCGGCTGCACGGCGACCGGTTCCCCGGAAAGCAGGTGGCACGCTCGGGGCTGCCCCGGCTGCGTTCTCACCGTCCATGTGAGTCACTTCCCAGATTTTAGTCAGACATCTGCTGAGCTGGTGAACAGCCTGAGTATCTGGTCATCGAGGGAAAGGTCCCCTAACCACGAGCACTCTGCCCCAACTGTGTGTTCCTGAGAGTCCAGGAAGGGGGTCTCAAGGGAAGTCAGCCCCTGCCCGTAACATGTTCATGGGCAGCTTGCACTTCACTCCAAACCTCGCCTGGACCTTTCTCCACCTTCTGCTGCAGGACATTGACCATCAAGGCTCCAGGGTCTTAGATCAGAGGTCAGCAAACTACCTTGGGCCAACTCCGGCCCTCCGCCTGTTTTTGTAAATACAGCTCCATTAAGAGGTGGGCGTGCGCTTTGGCTTATCAAAACATGGGGCACGCTTTGGAGAGACAAAGGCAAAGCGGGGAGTGGTGACAGAGACAGCATCTGCAAAGCCAAAAACAGCTGCTCTCTGGCCTTGCAGAGAGTTTGCTGATTCCTGCCTTAGATGATGAAGAGGATGATAACATAAACCCTGGGTTTTGGCTCTTAAATGTTTTATCCACTCCATGAACAATTTCCTGTGAGCCTTGCAAAAGTGTCTCCCCTCTGACAGAGAGGGAAACACGCTTATGAGAAATAAGTCACTTGTCCAAGGTCATGTGAGGAGCACAGTAGACGGATATTTATTTTATTTACTTATTTATTTATTTGGCTGTCCCACGTCTTAGCTGCAGCATGTGGGACATAGTTCCCTGACCAGGGATCAAACTTGGGGCCCCCTGCATTGGGAGCATGGAGCCCTAGCCACTAGACCACTAGGCAGGTCCCTAGATGAGCATCTTGAGTCACGGGCAGACGGAAGCAAAAGCCTCTGGTGAGCACAGAGGCTTGGGGCACAAAAGGCTCAGCAAACCCAAGATGGATAAAAAATCCTGCCCTGTGGGAGAGAGTGAGCAGGCCTGGTCCACTGGATTCCCACCTGGGAGGCTGCCAGCCTCTGGACCAGAGTCAGTCTGGGTTCGAGTCCTGGTCCAGCAGGAGGCAGCTGTAAGGCAGGAAGGGGACTAACATAGAGTGAAAGCCCCCAGAACAGTGCTGGGGGCAGCAGGAAGCCTCCATGGCGAGAGCTTCCTCATTATCATCGGACGTAAAGTGCGAGCAAAAGGCAAGGCCCCTCCGCCGCAGACGCGCAGAAGAGGAGGCTCTCCCTGCCAGCAGGCCTGGCCGGGGCTGGGAGGGCCTGATCCTGGATCTGGGGTCTTGAGACTAGAGGCACCGTCTCCTACACGCCCCTTGCCTCCATTCCAGCACATCCCTCAGCGCTGGCCCGGGAGAGGCCGCCCCACCAGACGGCTGTGCCCGCACCCCCGGAGCCCCACCCACCAGCAGGGCCTCGCCCCCCAGAAGTGGTGGCACCAAGGGTCATGGAGAGAGGATGGGAAAGGCCAGGGCTGCTCTGGGTGTTTCTGTCAGAAAGCCCGAGCCACCGCCCCCGACGCGCCCGTCTTCCAGAACTTCCTCCTTGCTTCGCTGGCCCCTCCTCGCCCAGCCCATCTCCAAGGCCCAGTGGCCGAGGAGGGGCTGAATGTTAGCTGAGGAACAGCCATGAGTCCAGAAGAAAGCTCAGTGAGTTCACCTCCACCTCTTTTTCCCAAACTGTTGGTCCCTCAAGAAGTTCGGGGAGGTTTGCTGTCTGCCATCCACACGATAACCAGTTGCCTAAGCAACGCTCTGCTAGGTGAGGCTGCAGGGCGGCATTCAGAAGCACCTGTTTGCGCACATGGGCTGTGCTCACCCGCAGCTGCTGATTTATTCACTGATCCAGTGTTCCAGAGACCCCCGCCCCCACCGAGCCCTTTTCCCCGAGTCTGCGCCATCTGTGCAGGCTCTAAACAGCCCCATGCCAAGCTTTCCACCAACTAGGCTAAAATCAGAATCTGAGTGCCCGCTACCTGCCAGACCCTCTGCCCTTCCCCACAGTGGGGAGGGGCGGGATCCTTCCCGTTCTCACACCCCCACCAACCTCCCTCCTCCCCCAGTCAGAGCCCAGCACTGAGCGATGCTCAGACAGGCTTGCAGGGACCTGCCCGGGAGTCCAGTGGCTAAGGCTGTGCTCCCAGTGAGGGGCCCGGGTCCCATGGCTAGTCAGGATCCCACAGGCCGCCAGGAAGACGGTGAGAACGAAAGTGAAAGCGTTAGCCACAGTCTGATTCTGTGCAACCCCATGAGCTGTAGCCTGCCGGGCTCCTCTTTCCATGGGACTCCCCTCTCCAGGGGCTCTTCCCGACCCAGGGATCAAACCCAGGTCTCCCGCACTGTGGTGGATTCTCTACCGTCCGAGCCACCAGGGAAGCCCAAGAGTGTGCGCGCCACGACTGAGACCCAGCGCGGCCAAATAAATAAGTGAGGTCAGAATTTAAAAAGGCTTGCTGCATGAATGAGTCTTCGTGGCTCTGGAGCAGCGTTTCTCAGCTTGGCAAGGCCAACGTGCAGGACCGGCCAGCTCTTTGTTGTGGGGGCCGTCCTGTGCTCTGCGGAATGTTTAGCATCTCCTCTGACGCTGGTGGTACCCACACCCCCCAGGGGTGTCAACCAGAAGTTTCTCCAGATGTTGCCAGATGCCCTCAGGGGGGCCAACTGCCCCGGGGGAGCACCCCTGCCCTGCGGTCATCAGTTTCATGTGACACCTGCACCAACATCTAAAGAAAACAGACAAGTGTTATTAGCCACTGCATCACTAGGAAAACTCAGGTTTAATAATGTGAAGAGATGTGCATGAATGCATGCTCAATCACTACAGTTGTGTCCAACTCTTTGTGACCCCATGGGCGGTAGCCCACCAGGCTCCTCTGTCCATGGGATTCTCCAAGCAAGAACAGTGGCGCGGGTTGCCATGCCCTCCTCCAGGGGATCCTCCCGACCCAGGGATCGAACCCAGGTCTCCTGCATCTTCTGCGTTGCAGGCAGATTCTTTACTTCTGAGCCACCCTTCAAGAGATGTGCCCCACGTCAATTAGTCAGTGGCTCATACTCACAGAAGTTGGAGAAGGTACAAGTCGCTCTACTGAGGGGCTGAAGGGTGAGTGAGGATGCTGAAGCGGAGTCAGGGCTGGATCAGTGGCGGCCGGCCCCAGAGGAGCTGGGTGAGACTGCTTCCTCCCACACCTGCCGCCCACTGGTCTCCAAGGCAAGCAGGGCCCCAGGCCGGGTCGAGGTAGCGACCCGACCGACGTCCAGGGTGACTTACAGAGACCGCGCCCCACAACAAGCCGGCTGACACGGAGGGCCGTGCGTGCGGAAGCTACCGAGCGTCTTTCTGCGGCTTCTGCTTTCACGGCCCAGGCAGGATCGTCAGAGCGGAGGCGTCCCCGTCTGCGGCTGTTCCGGCTCGGTCTCTCATTGAAGGGGTAGCTGCCCAGCCCCAACAACGCCCATTTCCTCTCTCAAAGCCATTCCCCATCCCAAGGGTGGATCCCACATTGTCAACACATAACCCCATGGCCGCACATCCAGCACTCACGGTCTCCGCCTCGGAAATTTGGAGCCGGGTTTCTTCTGGAGGCCGGAAGGGAGCACTGTCAGCTCACACGCTGCAGGGCGGCCACCCTCTGCCATGCGCCCAGCGGCGCTGAGAAACCCAGGCCCAGATGCAAGGAGGGAAGCGGAGACGAGACAGTGCTCTGGGTGTCATTCTCAACAGCCAAACAGCTGAGACCACCGATGTCCACAGATGGATGGATGAATAAACAAAATGTGGTCCATCCGTAGAAGGGTGTATTATTCAGCCTTAAAAAGGAAATAAATTTTTTTTTAATTTTTAATTAAAAAGAATAAATTTTTAAAAAAAGGAAGGAAATTCTGCCACATGCTGCAAAGTAGATGAACTTCAAATATGTTGTGCTAAGTGAAATAAGCCAGACACAAAGGGTCGTATTATTATGGGGCCACTTCTATGAAGGACTGGCTACAGGCAAATTCACAGAAGGTGGAATGGTGGTCACTGGAAGGTGGGCACCGAGCTCCCGTCAGGGGTGATAAAAATCATTCTGGGGATGGATGGTGGCAATGGCCACACAACGTTGTAAACGCACCTGAGGCCATTAAACTGTACACTTCAAAACGGTCACAAAACCAGGTTTGATGTTACCATGCTCACGTGCACGATCAGTTGCTCAGTTGTGTCTGACACTTTACGACCCCGTGGACTCCACAGGCTCCTCTGTTCATGGGATTGTCCCAGGAAGAACACTGGAGCAGGTTGCCGTTTTCTTCTCCAGGGGATCTTCCCCACCCAGGGACTGAATCCACGTCTTCTACGGCTCCTGCGTCAACAGGTGAATTCTTCACCACTGAGCCTCCCAGGAAGCCCCATGTTACACGTATTTCACCATGGTCTCAAAACAGAGGCCGTAGGGTAGAGACGTGCGATGCTGCCTGGGCTCCCAGCCCCTGTCTAGTTCCTGGTATCAGCTCCCACAAGGCCAGGCTCTCTGGGTTTCTAAGACACCCCGAATTCTCAGAATATATGTTCCTTTTTTGCTTAAGCCCACTCTCACAGGGCTTTGTACCTGCAGGTGAAAGGATCTTAGTCAAATCAGTACAATTACTTCTGGGGGGTGTCATCCTCTGCTCAAGGTCAGCCCCAAAAAGGCCTCCATACCCCCAAGCATCTCTTCCTGACCCATCATAGAACCATCCTCCACACATTTATTTTAAAACTGCTTAAATTAGATACATAGCCCTCCCTGATAGAAATTCTTTCTCCACCCTCCACCCTCTCCCCACACCCTGCATTTTAATTCTAGTTTTCCCCTGTCAGCATTTCCCAGTTTAAATCTCCACCCAAAGTCAGCAATCTTGGGTCCAAAAGATTCCTTGCTAACTCCAAACATCAGACCCACCCTGAGAGGATGAATGTGCCTCCGCTGAGTGAGTCCAAAGTGACGTCGCAGGTTCTGGGTCATTTCCAACAGCCGAGTTCCCTGAAGAGCCTCTTGATCAGCAACCGCTTTGAAGACACAATAGTCTCTTATCTCCTACACGGATAAGCACTCGGGTGCATGCTAAGTCGTCTCAGTCGTGCCCGACTCTGCAAACCCGTGGACTGTAGCCCACCAGGCTCCTCTCTCCATGGGGTTCTCCAGGTAAGAATCCTGGAGTGGGTTACCATTTCCTGCTCCAGGGGATCTTCCCGACCCAGGGATCGAACCCACGTCTCTTACGTCTCCTGCATTGGCAGGCGCGCTCTTTACCACTAGCGCTGCCTGAGAAGCCTTCACGAGTTAAAATCAGAGAGAGAACATTCGTGGATCATGCTCTGTTCTGCAGACCCTTTGCACTGGGGAGAGTTGGGGAGATGCAAACACCCCATGTTCCCAGAGGAATAGGATTCAATTTTAGGCTCCTTCTCTAAGACTACATAGCCAACCAGGAGCTGGGTGAAATCATCTTATTTAATCTCTCAAACGGCTTGAGAGGCAGATCTTATTACGCCCATTTGAAACTGAGGCTCAGAAAAGTGAAGCAACTTGCTGAAAGTCACACAACTAGAAAGGGGGAGTGCTGGAATTTCAATCCAGGTTTACGTTCATTTCCACGGCCCCGGCTCTCATCCATGGACTGGATGGACTGGTGCTGTGGAGGGCAGAGCGGACTAGAAGCGGGGAGTCCAGGTTCTGAGCCTGGGTTCCTTCGTGCTGGCTCCCCATCCTCCTAAACCACCTGCCCACAGCCTTGGAAGGGTGAAAGGTCAAGGCCGTGAGACAGGCTGGCCATCAGGGTCTGCATGGATGCCACGTCAGGGCTCCCTCTCCCGACCCCATCATCTCCACCCAGGTTTTGTGAACAGATTTGAAGCCAGCAGTGCTTTTTCAGGTGGAGGGATGGTGCATCTCGGAAACGTATGTCATCTGCTCCCATTTGTTGAGAGACAATCCTCTGGGACTTCCCTGCTGATTCAGGGGTTAAAAGACTGCACTTCTGGGGTTCCCTGCTGGTCTGATGGTTAAGAATCCACCTGGTAATACCGGGGACAAGGTTTGAGCCCTGGTTCTAGGAAGACCCCACATGCCACAGGGCAGCTAAGCCCATGGGCCACAGCTGCGGAACCCTTGGGCCCTAGACCCCCGAGCTTTGCAACAAGAGACGCCACTGCAGTGAGAAGCCTGCACTCTGCAACTGGAGAGCAGCCTCTGCCCACAGCCAGAGGAGCCCGGGCCCAGCAGCAAAGACCAGTTCCATTCAAATTAAATTAAAAAATTAGATTAAAAAAACTCTGCACTTCCAATGCAGGCAGTATGT
>SNSB01004286.1:2307017-2328876 GCA_012922965.1 Capreolus pygargus
CTTTTGGGGTTTCTGACGGTGACTGGTAGGAGTCCACGGACAGCCTTGCTGGCCGGCCTGTTTGTGGAAGCCTGGTCTGGCCCTAGCCTTACCTCTGGGCATTCTTTCAAACGCCCCCTGGTGAGCCTCTGGGGACTTTGAAAAGGGGTCACACGGCCTGCTAGGAAGACAGAGAGCTTTAGAGTCCTGGGTCTGGACTCAGGCTCTGCCGGCAGCCTGGAGCACCAGGCCGGCCGTGTGGCCCTGGGGCTGCGTGCTCCATCGCGGGAATGAGGGCTTGACTGCACGGCCTCTCACACGGCCTCGCATGCAGCCGGCTCTCAGTCAACAGAGCTGCTGTTAGCATCGCTTCTCTTATTGTTTGACTTTTCCACTCCTTGGCCTTGAAGAGCAGGAAACAATAGCTATCACTGACGGCCTTGGTTCAGCCAATATTTCCGGCTCTCTCCTTCTGCTAAGAAGGATCACTTCCTGACCCCTGGGTGGGTGGGGCCCTTGAGCTGTGAGCACCCCTCGCATCACTTCCCGGCTGAGCGCTCCGTCACCGGAGTGAGACTCCGAGTCCCGGCGCCGTGCCCGGCTCAGCACCACTCGGGACAAGGACGTCAGCAGCCCAGGTCTCTGCGCGGCCAAGACGCTCCAAGCCCCAGCCCACGGGCCATCACCGAGCAGCGAAAAGCCGAGCTCCGTTGTTTTCAGTTGCTGGGGTTTGGAGGTTGCTTGTTTTGTCTGGGTTTTTTTGGCCACGCTGCACAGCAGGTGGGATACTAGTTCCCCGACCAGGGATCGCACCTGTGTCCCCTGCTTTGGAAGAGCAGAGTCTTAACCACTGGACCTCCAGGGAAGTAAGTCCCTGAAGGTTGTTTCTTTATGGCCGTGCAGTCGAGCCCATTCCAGGGTCCTTGCCACGTCGGGCACTGTGCTCAGCACTTTGCGTGCATCTTATACCCCTCCCATCCCCCGGGCCTTCCTCTGGGACACAGAAGGTGATTGTTCCCGTCTCGCAAAGTCAGAAACTGAGGCTCAGAGAGAGCAAGCGATTTGACCACAACAGTAACCTGTCACTGCATCACAAACCAACCCCAACTCAGCAGCTCGTAATGACAAGCCCCTACCGTGGCCGGCCGGGAGGTTCTCCTGGCCAGGACCGAGCTGGATGTCAGCTAGACCCGCCCTGCTCCCGCATCTGCTGTCTTCCGGCCTAGGGCAGCCTTTCTCGGGCCGCTCTCCACAGCCCCCGCCTCCAGCGCATGCTGGTCTCAGGTGGAGGTTACAGAGGCCCGAGAGAGAGGACACGCAGCGGGCAAGGCCTCCTGAGGCCCCGGCTCGGCGGCCACGCGCCCTCACTCTCCGTAGGTTAAGACAAGGAGTGTAAACTAGATCCACGCCAACGGGGAACCAAAGCATGGTGGCCCTCTCGGGCCAGGATCTGAATGCAGGCCTGGTACTTCCACATCATGCCATCCTGTCTCTAAACTGAGTGAGACTGAGAGCTTCTCAGCCGTGTCTGACTCTTTGTAGCCCGCCAGGCTCCTCCGTCCGTGGGATTCTCCCGGCAAGAACGCTGGAGTGGGCTGCCATTCCCTTCTCCAGGGGATCTTCCAGACCCGGGGATCGAACCCGGGTCTCCTGCATCGCAGGCGGATTCTACACTCTCTGAGCCACCAGGGAAGCCCATCTTGTATCTAATCTTGGCTCAAGTCAAGTGTTGAACTCGAGCCTTCTCCCTTTCCAGCTCAGGCCCTCGAACAGTATTCTAAGGATGTTACCCCCTCCTAAGAGGTTCAGCGGCACAACTCAATTACATCTGTTTGCCTGGCCACCCATGAATTTATTAGATTCCTATTGTGCCTCTCTTCTATCAAGCTCAAGGCCATTCTGGGAATTAAATTCACAGCACAAACAGCTGGGGCACACTCAAGATGTTGCAGAAATGGAAAGCAAGTCAGAGAGGGGACCGAAGCCAAAGGCTTGAGGGGAGCCAGTTCCCAAGAGGCCGGGGATGGGCATTTATGGATCATTACCAGCTACAGAGCTTTCCTCCCAGAAGTCAGTGGTTGGCCGCTGCTGTGGCCCAGAGGGACAGCCCTGGGGGCCACGCTTCACCAGAGGGGTCTGCCCGGCGGGCGGGGCCCCGGGAGCTGAGCACGGCAGTGAGCAGCACGGGCAGGATGGGGTTGTATCCAGGGCCGGACAAGTCCCGGCAGGCACTGTGCTCGGGCCTCAGGCCCTCTCCCCCACCCCTGGGTCAGCTGCCCCGCACACGTGGGTCTTCAACAAGTCACTCCACCTCCTGGAGCCTCAGTCTTCTCATCCATGAACTGGAACAATGGTGTTGTGATGAGGATTCAGTGAGATCATGCACACAAAGGGCAGCGGACCCCACTAGAGTGCAGGCGCTGGCCGGGGGTATCGGCTGGCACTCTTCAGCAGAGGGTTACTCAGGAGCACAGGCGGTGTCTAACATAACAACAGCAAGAGCGAAACCAGCACACGACACAGACGTGGCGTCTTCAATCCTGTAGCTTCACTGTGAGGAGCTCGAGGCCCAGAGAGGTGAAGTTGCTTGCTCAACGTCACACAGCTCATGGGAGCCAGGGTTCAAAGCCAGGTCATCTGCTCTAGAATGTGGGCTTGTCCCCACATTTGGGTAAAGATGTTGGTCCACCAGCCTGCCCCCGAGAGGGAGAGAGGGGACAGAACTTCTCGTCCCCACCGTGTGGATGGAGAGAGACAGTGGCGGTCCAGGCTCCCCCTGCCGCCCGCGTCGGCTGCAGAGCTGACCCGGCCACCGCCCCCCGGCCCCTCACAGAGGGCAGGGCCTTTCAGGGGCCCGGGCAGTCTCAGTTTCTGTGGGGTGGGTGTGGGGGCACCCTGGGAGCACCCCGGACTCCCACTCCTGCCCTGAGCTGCAGCCATGTTCAGGGAATCCAAGTTTCCAGTTGCCAACTGGCGCCCCAGCCCATACCAGGAACTCCGTAGACTCTTCCCAGGAAGAGCCGGGGTGCTGACCTTGCCCCCAGCAGGAGACACAGCTCAGGGTGAGCAGGAGGAGCCAGGGAAGTGGGTGGAGCAACCTTTAATCTGGACCCACAACCAGCAACCATGGGACAGGTAAATATTGAGGCTTGATCATCATCATTATCAAGTAATAACAATAATAAAGGGAACTGAGGAGGCACCCCATAAGGAGGCAGTTTAACTATCCCCATTTTACAGATGAGGAAGCTGAGGAGCAGAGAGCTGCGGTCACTAGTCCACGGTCACCCATGCACGTGCTAAACATGATTCGGGCTCTGGGCTAAGCAATCCATGTGACCAGTCTATTCAGTGTTCAGAAACCTCCATGGGGCATGATCATAGCCGATTTACAGAAGAGAAGATTGAGGGTCAGGTGGGCGAGTCACAAAGCCCCACATCACACCGCTAGAAAAGTCTGGACCCAAGTCCGGCACTTAACCCACAGATGAGATAACCAGGCCATCTCAACATCTCCCCTTTGCCTCAAGGCCTCCTGAGGACAGGAAGGTACGGGTTCTTCACCCCCAAGGCGCAACCCGGCTGGGTAGAATTGTGGTATTGAGCCGCCCTCTGCTGGTTGAAATGAAAAGAACGCCAGGAGGACTGGGTCAGAGGAGAAATTCAACTTCCTCGCCCTTGTAATACATTATCCACAGTCCCTTTAGAGGAAACGGCCCATTTATGAGAGTGGTAAGCAGACAGCTTAGAAGACACACCTGCTGAGTCTGAGCAGTCCTGGAAGGCTTCCTGAAGGAGGTGATCTGCGTAGAGCAATTGGGGTAGCCTGATTCGGGAGGCCAAAACAATTTAGGTTCAGTTGGCCAGGGCAAGTGGCATAAGCCATCCCGCCCACGAGTTTTTTTTTTTAAATCTAAAAATGTTATCTGAGCTGTTATTTCACAGAATGATAAGGTATCAGTGAGGCCAGAAAGATGAGAAGAACCACACATGGAAATGTATGTAAGGACAGAAGAGGAACTCCCAGGCCAGACAGAGGAGGGGGTGGGGCGGGAGCTGGGCTGAGCAGGTGGAAGTGAAGCCACAAGTTTGCCGGAGACCGTTGACCGTGTGGAGAAAGAGAAGTCGTCCTGGTCTATGAGCCGGGGGAGCTGGCAGCACCTTGTCACCTGGGAACTTGCTGGAAATGCAGATTGCCGAATAAGATTCCCCCCACCCCACCCCACCCACCGCAAGTGATGCTGAGATTTGAGTGCCACTGCTCTAAGCAGTCCCTGAGGATGGCCAATCCCTGGCTGCATTTCTCATCCCCTTCAAAACCAGGTGAGCCCAGGGAAGGAACTCTGTCTGGACAGAGTCCTCAGGGCCACGTGGCTTTGGGTCATGGTTTTGTGGGTTCCTAATACGCTCACACACTAAGACCGTAATCACAGAAAACTGGCCAGTCTCATCCCAGGACCACAGCTTGTCTGACTCAGTGAGACTAAGCCATGCAGTGTGGGGCCACCCAAGAGAGCTGGGTCACGGCGGAGAGGTCGGACAGAACATGGGCCACTGGAGAAGGGAATGGCAAACCACTTCAGTATTCTTGCCTTGAGAACCTGATGAACAGTATGAAAAGGCAAAAAGATAGGACACTGAAAGAGGAACTCCCCAGGTCGGTAGGTGCCCAGTATGCTACTGGAGATCAGTGGAGAAGTAACTCCAGAAAGAATGAAGGGATGGAGCCAAAGCAAAACCAATACCCAGATGTCGATGGGACTGGTGGTAGAAGCCAGGTCTGATGCTTTAAGAGCAATATTGCATAGGAACCTGGAATGTTAGGTCTGTGAATCAAGGCAAATTGGAAGTGATCAAGCAGGAGATGGCAAGAGTGAATGTCGACATTCTAGGAATCAGCAAACTAAAATGGACTGCAATGAGTGAATTCAACTCAGATGACCATTATATCTACTACTGTGGGCAAGAATCCCTTAGAAGAAATGGAGTAGTCATCATAGTCAACAAAAGAGTCCGAAATGCAGTTCTTGGATGCAATCTCAAAAGTGACAGAATGATCTCTGTTTGTTTCCAAGGAAACCATTCAGTATCACGGTAATCCAAGCCTATGCCCCAACCAGTAATGCTGAAGAAGCTGAAGGTGAACAGTTCTATGAAGACCTCAAGACCTTTTAGAACACCCAAAAAAGATGTCCTTTTCATTATAGGGGACTGGAATGCAAAAGTAGGAAGTCAATAAACACCTGGAGTAACAGGCAAATTTGGCCTTGGAGTACGGAATGAAGCAGGGCAAAGGCTAATAGAGTTTTGCCAATAGAACACACTGCTCATAGCAAACTCCCTCTTCCAACAACACAAGAGAAGACTCTACACATGGACATCACCAGGTGGTCAACACCGAAATCAGATTGATTATATTCTTTGCAGCCAAAGATGGAGAAGCCCTATAAAGTCAGCAAAAACAAGATCAGGTGCTGACTGTGGCTCAGAGCATGAACTCCTTGTTGCCAAATTCAGACTTAAACTGAAGAAAGTAGGGAAAACCACCAGACCATTCAGGTATGACCTAAATCAAATCCCTTATGACTATACAGTGGAAGTGAGAATAGATTTAAGGGACTAGATCTGATAGACAGAGGGCCTGATAAACTATGGACGGAGGTTTGTGACATTGCACAGGAGACAGGGATCAAGACCATCCCCCTGGAAAAGAAATGAAAAGGCAGAATGGCTGTCTGAGGAGGCCTTACAAATAGCTGTGAAAAGAAGAAAAGCGAAAAGCAAAGGAGAAAAGGAAAGATATTCCCATTTGAATGCAGAGTTCCAAAGAATAGCCAGGAGAGATAAGAAAGCTTTCCTCAGCGATCAATGCAAAGAAATAGAGGAAAACAACAGAATGGGAAAGACTAGAGATCTCTTCAAGAAAATTAGAGATACTAAGGGAACATTTCATGCAAAAATGGGCTCAATAAAGGACAGAAATGCTATGGACCTAACAGAAGCAGAAGATATTAAGAAGAGGTGGCAAGAATACACAGAAGAACTGTACAAAAAAGATCTTCACGACCCAGATAATCACAGTGGTGTGATCACTAACCTAGAGCCAGACATCCTGGAATGTGAAGTCAAGTGGGCCTTAGGAAGCATCACTGTGAACAAAGCTAGTGGAAGTGATGGGATTCCAGTTGAGCTGTTTCAAATCCTGAAAGATGATGCTGTGAAAGTGCTACACTCAATATGCCAGCAAATTTGGAAAACTCAGCAGTGGCCACAGGACTGGAAAAGGGCAGTTTTCATTCCAATCCCAAAGAATGCTCAAACTACCACAGAATTGCACTCATCTCACACACTAGTAGGGTAATGCTCAAAATTCTCCAAGCCAGGCTTCAGCAATACATCAACCAAGAACTTCCAGATGTTCAAGCTGGTTTTAGAAAAGGCAGAGGAACCAGAGATCAAATTGCCAATATCCGCTGGATCATCGAAAAAGCAAGAGAGTTCCAGAAAAACATCTATTTCTGCTTTATTGACTACGCCAAAGCCTTCGACTGTGTGGATCATAATAAACTGTGGAAAATTCTTCAAGAGATGGGAATACCAGACCACCTGACCTGCCTCTTGAGAAACCTGTATTCAGGTCAGGAAGCAACAGTTAGAATTGGACATGGAACAATAGACTGGTTCCAAATCCGGAAAGGAGTACGTCAAGGCTGTATATTGTCACCCTGCTTATTTAACTTACATGCAGAGTACATCATGAGAAACGCTGGGCTGGAGGAAGCACAAGCTGGAATCAAGATTGGTGGGAGAAATATCAATAGCCTCAGATATGCAGATGACACCACCCTTATGGCAGAAAGCGAAGACGAACTAAAAAGCCTCTCGATGAAAGTGAAAGAGGAGAGTGAAAAAGTTGGCCTAAAGCTCAACATTCAGAAAACTAAGATCATGGCATCCGGTCCCATCACCTCATGGGAAATAGATGGGGAGACAGTGGAAACAGTGTCAGACTTTATTTTTGGGGGCTCCAAAATCACTGAAGATGGTGACTGCAGCCATGAAATTAAAAGACGCTTACTCCTTCAATGGAAAGTTATGACCAACCTAAAAAGCAGAGACATTACTCTGCCAACAAAGGTCCGTCTAGTCAAGGCTATGGTTTTTCCAGTAGTCATGTATGGATGTGAGAATTGGACTATAAAGACAGCTGAGCACTGAAGAATTGATGCTTTTGAACTGTGGTGTAACAGAAGACTCTTGAGAGGCCCTTGGACTGCAAGGAGATCCAACCAGTCCATCCAAAGGAGATAAGTCCTCCATGTTCATTGGAAGGACTAATGCTGAAGCTGAAACTCCAATACTCTGGCCACCTCATGCGAAGAGTTGACTCGCTGGAAAAGACCCTGATGCTGGAAGGGATTGAGGGTAGGAGGAGAAGGGGACGACAGAGGATGAGATGGCTGGATGGCATCACCGGCTCAATGGGCATGAGTTTGAGCAAACTCCGGGAGTTTGTGATGGACAGGGAGGCCTGATGTGCTGCAATTCATGGGGTCGCAAAAAGCCAGAGATGACTGAGCGGCTGAACTGAACTGAATATGCTGACAGTTGCTGCTCGGTATTGCTGGGCAGGGCAGCTCACCTCATGCTTCCAGCAAGCAGCAGCCGCAGCTGCACGCCCCTTCTGAAGGTGAGGAGTCTGTGTTGGGGAGGTGGAGGGCGGTGGTCTGCTGCGTCACCGCAAGGGCCGCGCCCAGCAGCCGGTCCGGAAGGTGGGCTCCATCACAACGCCCGCTGCGTGGCCCTGACCTCGGTCGCTCTCCTCATCTGCCCTCGGTTTCCTTGCCCTAAAACAGCAGGGTCCCACCGCAGCGATCATAGCGGCACTCTCTACAGCAGTCAAGACGTGGAGACAACCAAGAGCCCATCAACAGATGATTGGTTTAAGAAGATGTGGTGACGGCGTCCCTGGCGGCTCAGACAGTAAAGAATCCACCCGCAATGGGGGAGACCCGGCTCAATCCCTGGGTCGGGGAGATCCCCTGGAGCAGGTCAGGGCAACCCACTCCAGTATTCTTGCCTGGAGAGTCCCGTGGACAGAGGAGCCTGGTGGGCTACAGTTCATGGAGAAGCAAAGAGTCAGACACGGCTGAGAGACTAGACACACATATATATATATATTTTATATATACACACATTGGAAGATTAGTGGTAAAAAGAATCACATGTTGCCATTTGCAGCAACATGGATAAACCTAGAGATTATCATACTAAGTAAAGTATGTCAGACAGAGGAAGATGAATACCATATGATATCATATAGGTGGAATCTAAAAATTAATGCAAATGAACTTATGTACAAAACAGAAACACATCACAGACATAGAAGACAAACTTATGTTTACCAAAGGGGCAAGAGAGGTGAAGAGGGATGAACTAGGAGTGTGAAACTAACAAATACAAACTTCTATACACAACATAGAGAAGCAGCAAGGATTTATTGAATAGCACAAGGAAATATTCAATATCAATATTTAAGTATTCAGTATTCAAATGTTCAATATCCTATAATATAACCCCGAATGGAAAATAACCTGAAAAGTGCATATATATAAATATAAATACATAACTGAATCGCTTTGACGTACACCTGAACAACACAATATTGTAAATTAATTCTATTTCAAATAAGAAATCCAGCTTTAAAAAAATAATGACCGAGTTCTGAAAAGATCTTAAATCTTATGACTTAAGACTTATGATTCTAAAAATAATTCCTAGTACTTGGGACCTGGTAGTCACTGTAATTTTCCATTCAGCTGATGTGCAGTGGAGGAGACAGAATTCCACCGTTTGCAGTAAGTGCTGGAAGGGGAAATAAAGCAGGGGAGGGGATGGAGGAGGGGGGCCTCCCTGAGAAGGTGGCCTCCAGGCAAGGCCCTGAGAGGGATGCGGACTGCAGAGCTCCGGGGGTCTCAGGCCAGCCCAGGCCAGGCGGGCGGGACCAGAGGTCAGAAAGCTCGGAGGGCTCGGGGAGACTGTGCCTGGACCACCGTGAGCAAGGGGGCAGGAAGGAGGGACCCACGGAGCACAGAAGAACCTGTAAGACAACCTGGTGGGTGTCCTGACCAGCTGCCCACCACCTTCCTTAGTCTTAAGCAACTTACAGCTCTGCAAACTGTAGACGATCGACAGTGATTAAAATAATTCTTATATTAAAATGTAAATTGTGCTACTTACAATAGCCAAGACACGGAAGCAACCTAAATGTCCGTGGGTAGATGAGTGTACACAATGGAATACTGCTCAGCCACAAACAAGAAATAATGCCGTTTGCAGCAACATGGATGCATCTAGAGATTATCGTGCTAGGTGAAGCAAGTCAAAGACAAATGTTGTTTAATATCACTACACGTGGAATCTAAAGCAATAACACAGGACTTCCCTGGCGGCTCAGTGTTTCAGACTCCGTGCCTTCACTGCCGAGCGGCAGGTTCAGTCCTCGGTCAGCGAGCCGAGAGCCTGCAAGTCCGTGCAGTGCAGCCAGAACGACAACAGCAGCAGTAACAGTCGCAACGAGGCAGGTGAACTGATCGGCAGGACAGAAATAGACGCACAGACGTGGAAGTCAAATCTGTGATCCTCAAAGACGAAAGGGAGCACAAAGGGACACATCAGGCGATTGGGATACACGGACACGCACAAAACACATAAAACAGGAAGGACCCACTGCATGGCACAGGGGACTATGCCCGATATATTGTAGTAACCTGTGCAGGAAAAGAATCTGAAAAAAGAAAAGAATACATACACATACATGTGCGTGACCATAAAGAAGGCTGAGTGCCCAAGAATTGATGCTTTTGAACTGTGGTGTTAGAAAAGACTCTTGAGACTCCCTTGGACTGCAAGGAGAACAAACCAGTCCATCGTAAAGGAAATTAATCCAGAATAGTCATTGGAAGGACTGATGCTGAGGCTGAAAGTCCAGCACTTTAAGGTCTACCTGATGGGAAGAGCCGACTCATTGGAAAAGATCCCGATGCTGGGAAAGAGTGAGGGCAGGCGGAGAAGGGGACGACAGAGGACGAGATGGCTGGATGGCATCGCCGACTCGATGGGCATGAGTCTGAGCAGACTGGGGGGCAGTGAAGGACAGGGAGGCCTGGCGCTGCAGTCCCTGAGGTCGCAGAGAGTCGGACACGACTTACAACTGAAAAACAGCAAATATAAATGAACCACTTTGCTGTACACCTAAACCTAACACAACCTTATAAATCAACTACATTTCAATGTTTAAATGTGAATTGTGTCCTGGGAATTCCGGTGATTTAAAGTTTCCTCTCACTCTTGGAGCTGGGGTGCGAGCAACTAGGGTTGCATTTAACTACTTAGGGTTTTGCCAGCTTAGTACCACTGGGTGGACGGATGGAGGGATAAATGTGAAATGAAGGAAGGAGGGATAGGGGCTTCCCTGGTGGTCCAGTGGCTGAGACTCTGAACTCCCAATGCAGGGAGCCCAGGTTTGATCCCTGGTCAGGGAACTAGATCCCACGTGCTGCAACTTAAGATCCCACATGCCTCAGTGGAGCAGCCAAATAGACAAATAATTTTTTTTTAAAAAGGAAAGAAAGACAGAAGGGAAGGAGGGAGAGAGAAAGCCGTGGAGGGAGAGAGTCGGGCTCTTTCAGATCTTCAAATCCGGACTCTCCGGAAGCAGACACGGGGCCATCCGATCAGAGCCCAAAAAGAACGCAGCCTCAAGTTGACCAGCCCTGTGCTGTTGCTGCAGGCGTGCCCGACTCTCTGCGACCCCGTGGACTGCAGCCCCCAGGCCCCTCTGCCCCTGGGATTCTCCAGGCAAGAGCTGGCGTGGGCTGCCGTTGCCTCCCGGGTGACCGGCTCTTCAGGAGGTTCGGCTCACCTTTCTCAGTCGATGTTAGTCAGGTTAAGAGAGAAGTAAGCTGCTATTTTCTCTTCGGTCCTGTTCAAAGCAGCTTCCACTCTTTCTATGGTCACCATGCCTCCTGCAAGCCTGGGTGCGATTTCCAAGCCCATTCCAACGTGATTACATAGACTGGTTCACTGGGGGTTTGCAGGGGGCTAGGTGGGTTCAGCGGGCCAGCACTGCTAATGACAGACAGGGAACTTAGCGGTCAAGGCTTTCTGTAAAAGCTGCCCTGTGCGTCTGTGTTTCCTTTATCTCCCCCGATGTTTTTAAGAAAACATCAAATTTTCCAAGAACATTTGAGTCAGTTCAGCAAGAACCACGCAGCCACTGAATGAGCTCTCAGGCTCTCTCTAGCTCTTTGATTCTTCTCCTTCCTGGAAAGAGGCAATGTCCTGGCCCCCACTGCGGCCTGCTTGCATAATTACCGAACGTTCACTTACCCTCACATCTAACACCGGGCAGAGGATCCTTACATTTGGTTTCAGTTTTACAGAGTTCAACATCACAAAGCTATTAGGAAGCCCGGCCATCACATGCGGCATCATTCAGTGTTAAAATGGAAAATTTGCATTTACTGGGCAGACCAGTGCCGACTAAACACTCTTCTGGGCACCTCTCATCCCTGGGTGCACTTGATCGTCGCAGCTCAGAGGGTAAGTGACTCCGCATGAAGGCGCACAGCCGTCTAGAGCTGGGCCAGGATCAGAACCCAGACTCCCCCTTCTTCCCCTTCCCTCTGAGGAAGTGGCCCTTTCTTCTCACTAATCAAGACATCCACACGTGTCATCACCTCTCACCGCGCGGAGGAGCCTGGTCATTCTCAGAATTTGCCAGCACCTCCCAGACGATGGGAAAACAGTCTCTGGGGCCCCTCTGGACACAGAACACATGGCCGTCTAGCCAGCTGCAGCGTGAGGGTCAGAGCGACACATCTGGGTCTGGTCACCTCCCCCCGGAGGGCCCCGCGCCAGCCCCTTCCTGCTCCCACAGCTGAAAACAACTGTTTCCAGTGACTCGGGGGTTTTCAAGTGCAGGAGGAAGTGATTTTACTCTCAGGGAACAGCTGGTGAAGTCTGGAGACGAGTTGGGTCGTTGTAGCTGAGAGCAGGTGCTGTTGGCGTCCAGCGGGCCGAACCCAGAGAGGCTGCTCGGGGTCCTGCAATGCACGGGACCGTCCCCACGACAAACCATGCCCGGCCCAGATGTCAGCAGTGTCTGAAAAACCCCTGCATTGGCCCAAGCACGTGAGTAAGAGCGCCTCATGGACCTGAGGAAGAGGACAAAGAACAGGCGCCAAGTGGGGAGGGAAATTCTTTAACAAAGGGCATGGTGGTGAGCGAGGGAAGCTTATCTGGGCTTATTCACAACGAGAGGCGAAAGTTCCTACGCTCTGCATCTGGAAAAGCTCTCGTTCAAAAAGATACATGACCTCAGCAGGTGGGAGCCAAGACATGGAAGCAATCTAAATGCCCCCTGATAGATGAAGAAGAGGTGAGATATCTATCTATATGTATATAATTATAGATGTGCTCAGTCACTCAGTCGTGTCCAACCCCGTGACCCCACGGACTGCAGCCCCCCAGGCTCCTTTGTCCATGGGATTCTCCAGGCAGGAATACTGCAGTGGGTTGCCATGCCCTCCTCTAGATGAGGAATACTACTCAGCCATAAAAAAGAGTAAAATAAATGCCATTTGCAGCAAGCATGGATGGACCTAGAGATTATTATCACACTGAGTGAAGCCATTCAGACAGAGAAAGACGGACACCATATGATATTCCTTATGCATGGAATCTAAAATATGACAGAAATGAATTTATTCAAAAGACAGAAACAGACTCACAAACATAGAAAACAAGCTTATGGTTACCAGAGGGGAAAGGGGGTGAGGAGGGATAAATTAGCAGCTTGGGATGAGCAGATACACTGCTAAGCTACTACACTGCTATATACAATAGATAAACAGGAAGGCCCTACTCCATAGCACGGGGAACTGTATTCAGCATCTACTATAAACTATAATGAAGAAGAATATATATACGTACAATTGACTCACTTTGCTGTACACTAGAAACTAACACAACCTTATAAATTAATTATACTTCGATTTTTAAAACTACCCCCAAAATTCCTGTGCTCACACCCAAGCCTTGGCCCGAGGGACAGGGAAGGCTACTGGGCACGTCCTCCTTCACCAGTGGCTGCAGACATGCCACCCCAAAAGCACGAATGTCGACCACAAGATTGGGCAGGTCGACCTTCCAAATCTTCACGGGGCCACTTACACGTCCCTGGTGCTGGGCCAGGCCTCGTGCAGTTTACAAACGTGATCAGCCACCAGGGTCGCACCTGGGGGATTATTCCTGCAAGAAGATCATCACAGACGCCCTTCCTACAAGATGGCTTGTCCCGTAAGAGAAAACGTTTCGCACGGCACCTGTCACAGAACAGACGGGCAGGTGTTACTCAGGGACTGTCGCAATGCGGGGCTTCTCTGGGGGCTCAGCGGTAAAGAATCTGCCCACCAGTGCAGGAGATGCAAGAGACCTGGGTCCAATCCCCGGGTCGGGAAGCTCCCCTGGAGAAAGACGGCAACCCACACCAGTACTCTTGCCTGGGAAACCTCATGGACGGAGGAGCCTGGCAGGCTGCAGTCCATGGGGTCACAAAAGTGTCAGACACGACTTAGTAACTAACAGAGGGAGAAATCGCCCGACTCTCAGCTCAGATACAACCAGGAAAAGCGGGAACGCATGGCCAAGGAGCGAGGGTCGGGGGTCTGAGGACAGAAAACTCCTAAGAAGAAACAGCAGGGCTTGGGGGGATTCAGGACCGTAAAGAAAAAACACGCTACTGTTTTCCCTTACATCCCCAACCCTCCCATCCCTCAACCACACACAATACTCTGAACACTCCTGTACTCTATCACCAAACGTGGTGTTGTGTGTGTGTGTGTTTGTTGGGAGTGGGAGGCAGGATCCCAAACCACACAATTCTCCAACAACAGCTTCATGTCCACCAATTCATCTCCATCAGGACAGTGTTCACCCATAGTCTGCATCAGATCCCACAGGTTAGGGGCTCAGTCCCATGAAGCTACTCACACGTGCTTCAGACACTAACTGATTCAGGTTGGTGCCTGTGCTTCTGACCCACAGACTGAAAATCAGAGATCACTACGACTCCCTTCTTTGGTTTGATTTAATTGGCTAGAATGGCTCACAGAACTCAAGAAAATACTACTTACTAGATGCCTGATTTATTACATTGTTACTCAAGTCGTGTCCGACTCTTTGTGACCCCATGGACTGCAGCACATCAGTCTTCCCTGTCCATCACCAGCTCCTAGAGCTTGATGACTTATTATATAAAAGGATACAGGTCAGGAATAGCCCAGTGGAAGAGATGCAGAAAACAAGATATGTGAGGAGGGGGCACCATGATTCCAGCCCCTTCCTGTGTTCGCCAACCCAGAAGCTCTCTGAACCTCACCCCCTTAGATTTTTATGGAGGCTTCACGAAATACACATGATTGATCCCACCACTGGCCATTGGTAATTGAACTCAGTCTCCTGAATCGTTCCCCTTCCAATACATGGGAGGGAAGTTGAGAGGCGGGGCTAAAAGTTCCAACCTTCTAATCTTGGTTGGTGTCCCGAGCAACCAGCCCCCATCCTTAGGGGCTTTCCAAAAGTCACCTTACTAACACCAAGTCAGGTATGGTTGAAAGGAGTTCGTCATGAGCAACAAAAGACTTCCATTTCACCTTTATCTCTCTGGTGGTGGTTTAGTCACTCAGTCATGTCCGACTCTTGTGACCCCATAGACTAGAGCCCACCAGGCTCCTCTGTCCACGGGATTCTCCAGGCAAGAGTACTGGAGTGGGTTGCATTTCCTTCTCCGGGGTTTATTCCTCTGGAGCCATTCAATACTTCAGGAACTAAGTAACAAAAGTAAATATTATAACAAAAGATGCCCCCTATGGCTCTTTTATAAGAAATGACAAGGGTTTTAGAGCTCCGTGCTGGAAACAGGAGAAAAACCTAATGTATATTTGTTATTACAAATCACAATATAACACAGACCTGCAGGCTTCCTGCTAAAGGCAGGTCAGGGTGATGTGACATCAGTGGAATGAGGTGGAGGAGAAGCAACCCAGTCAGACGTCGAGGGTGACCAGATATCGGGGGAAATCCTGGCTGAACTAACTTGGCAGGCTTCTTGAGAAGGCAGAGACAGACATGGAAGCCCAAAGTCAGAGCCCACTCAACAAGGCAATTCAGAGGAACCCGCGCAGAGTTTAGCCAAGGATAGAACCTTTGTCAACAGGAAACGGGTATAAAATGACAAAGACCTGGAACCCAGGGCGAGGTAAGAAGAGCAAAAGACAAGGAAGATCCAGGGCTGGTCCCGGCATGAGAGACAGCTGGCTTCCTGGAGGAGGCGGCAGGGAAGCAGGCGGGGGAACAAGCGGCCCTGGACGAGGAGTCGGAAGTCCCTCATCCCCCCTTGCCAGGCGGCTGTGAGGAGCCTTCTTATTCTCTGAGCTCTGATGACCACACGAGCTTTGCCATGAAGTGACACGGCAGAGCGCTAGAGGCCGGGAGCCTTTTCCATCATACAAAGTGCAGTGACAGGCTGTGTGTAGGAAAGAGGCTCTGCTCAGCAACCAAGGACCCACGGTCTTACCCCGAGCTTCGCCATCAGCTCGCTGCGTGACCCGAGACCAGTGGCCTCCCCTCCCTGGGCTCCCCCGTTTTCCTTGTGAAACTCGAGCATCAGATGGGCAGAACTTCGAGAAGCTTTCTGATGCTATTATCCGAGGTTTTATTCCTTTGATGCTCCTACGTAATGTCAAGGCTTTAAATAGTGTGCCTACGCCGAAGCTATGACTCACATGTTTATACCTCTGAGCCTCTTCCCAAGCCCGGACTCTGAGAGCCCGCTGCCTGCTCAACTTCTCCACAGCATCTCACGTCAGCAGGTCCCAAGCTGAGCTCCCAGGAGGGCCCCCTCTTCCAGTCGCTCCCCTTAACCACCCCCCACTCCAGCCTGCTTCTACCAGGTGGGTCTCCCTCCCCTTTGATGGCAGTGACTCCGCGTGCCCAGCAGCACCCTTTGTTCTTCCCCCGCACCCCACAGTCGATGAGCCCCAGTGGCGTCGCCTTCCAGCGGCATCTGCACGCGACCCCCTCACCACCTGCCCTGTGCGCGGCCCTCCCTTAGACTTCACGTCGGTCTCCTGGCTGACCTCCCCACCGACCCCCTTGACGCTGTCAGTCTCGGTCGTGTCCGACTCAGAGTACCCCTCTGTGCCTCCAACTCAGCCCCACGGACTGCAGCACGCCAGGCTTCGCTGCACTTCACTGTCTCCCAGAGTTTGCTCAGATTCATGTCTGAGCTGGTGATGCCGTCCAACCATCTCATCCTCTGTCGCCTCCCTCTCCTCCTGCCTTCAGTCTTTCCCAGCATCAGGGTCTTTTCTAATGAGTCGGCTCTTCAGAGATGTGACCAAGGTATTGGAGCTTCAGCCTCAGTCCTTCCAATGAATATTCAGGGTTGATCTCCTTTAGGATGGACTGGTTGGATCTCCTTGCAGTCCAAGGGACTCTCAAAAGTCTTCTCCAACACCAGAGTTCAAAAGCATCAATTCTTAGGCCCTCAGCTTTCTTTATAGTCCAACTCTCACGCCCTGCTGGAAAAACAATAGCTTTGACTTTATGGACCTTTGTCAGCCCTCAACATACGAAGGGATCCACTTAAAAGATAAGAGGAGCGTGTCCCTCTCCAGCTCAGAGCTCTCCAGGAGCTGCCCTCTCATTCAGAGTGCAACCTGAAGCCCCAGATGACCTCCCTACATCTCTCAGGCTTCCCTGGAGGCTCAGACGGTAAAGAATCCACCTGCAATGCAGGAAATCCGGGTTGAATCCCTGGGTTGGGAAGATCCCCTGGAGAAGGGAAGAGCTACCGACTCCAGTCTTCTTGCCTGGAGAATCCCATGGACAGAGGAGCCTGGTGGGCTACAGTAGCTAAGAGCCCACTCTCGGGCCCTGGAAGGGCCCCCTTCCTGCAACAACACCAGCCCCCTTGACTGTGCATACTCAGCACAGGAGGCATGCAGCTGCCTCAGGAGCCTCGTACCTCCTTCTCCCTTTTTCCAGCGTTTTCCCATGGGCATCCTCCGTTTCCTGGCTAGCTCCTTAGCCAGGACGTCTCCTTCCCAGTGAGATCATCGCTGCCCAGCCCCGTTTGCAATTATAAACCTTTCAACATGGCACTCTTTCTCCCCCTCCCCTCACTGGCATCCTTCCCTAAAGCAGGTCAAAATTCACATCTTTATCTTGTTTACTGTCCATTGTTGTTTAGTCATTAAGTCGTGCCCAACTCTTTGTGACCCCGTGGACTGTAGCCCGCCAGGTCCTCTGTCCATGGGGTTTTCCAGGCAAGAATGCCGAGGCGGGTTGCCCTTTCCTTCTCCAGGGGATCTTCCTGACCCAGGGCTCGAACTCATGTCTCCTGCAGCTGGCACACTTGGGCAGGTGGGTCCTTTACCACTGACCGCCAGGGAGCCCTGCATACTGCCCACCTCCCCACGGTGCGACGGAAGCCGTCGGAGGACAGGGTCTGCGTCAGCGCTGGCTACCACTCTATCCTCGGCGCAGGGAACAGTGCACGGCTCTGGGTCCAGCAGACAAAGAGGAATGCGTCCAACAGGCGGTACTCTGGAAGAAGGAAAGGAAAGCAAGTGTCGGGAAGGAAACGCTTCCCTTCTTCCCCCCTAGGTTCTTTGGCTGGTCTAACAATTAAACTGACGTGAGACAGATGAACAGGAGAAAGACGAATTTAATTCTGTGTGCACAGGAACCCAGAAAAGTATGAGACTCAAAGCAGTGACCCAAACAGGAAGCCTCTCTGCCTTTAGACAAAGAAACAGCTTGTGAAGGGTGGACAAGACACAGAAGGTTGGGCTCGCCGGTAAATTGGTGAGGAAGTAACAGGTTCGTTTATGCACGTGTGCTCAGGCGCTTCAGTCGCGTCCAACTCTTCGTGAGTCCAAGGACTGCAGCCCACCAGGCTTCTCTGTGCATGGGATTCTCCAGGCAAGAGTACTGAAGTGGGATGCTGTGCCCTCTTCCAGGGGATCTTCCCAGCCCAGGGATCAAACCTGCATCTCCTGCACTGCAGGTAAATTCTTTACCGCTCCGCCACCAGCAAAGTCCAACAAGGTTTGTTCATACCACCTTCTCAGCCCTGAATTCCCTCCTGAGATAAGATGCCACTGCTGACCCTCCGTGTAGAGGGAGCACACTTCACCTGGGAGATTTATTTCCTGCTTTCAGGAGACCAAGAAAGGTAGAGTGTCCTCCTTGCACGGGCTGTGTCTCAAATAAGTTTAATTCAAAATAATTATTATGCCAAAATGGCATATTTTGGGGGTAGGATATTCTGCTCCCCTTCAGAAGATCAAGTTAATTCTCAGATATTCACCTTAACTCAGAGCATTGCTTACATTTTAATTTTGTGTTCCACCATCCCTTCCCCCATCTCCACCTCCCAGCTTCCCCCCAAAAATAATTTACATGAAAAAATAAATAAATAATTTACATGTTAGGGCCACCCCCTCTCCCGTTTGTGGAAATGCTCCTGGGCCAGGGGCAAACAAACCTCCTGAGTGAATCAGATGAGCCCCCTCTTCCTGGTAGGGTCACTGTTAAAGAAAAATGATTCACCTGCCTCACTCCGCTCCTTGGCTACAAATCCATCCCTGAAAGCGCCCCTCCACCCCACCTGTGATGCCTTCAGAGTCGGGTTCGTTCTCTCTCCATATTGCAATAGTCTCTCCCCTACTGCCATCATCGTCTCTAATATTTGTTTATTTGCCTGCTCCATCACCTTCCTCGCGGCATTTGGGGCCTAGTTCCCTGACCGGGGACGGAACCTGGGCCCCTGCGTTGGCGGCACAGAGTCGGAGCCGCTGGGCCCCCAGGGACACCCCTACTGTGACAGTCCTGACTCATCCTCCGCACAGGTTTAACCGCGTCCCGGGAGGTCCCTCTTCTCTTTGGCCGCGTGCATGGTCGTGGCCGGGCCTTACACACGCGGGCACACACACTTCTGACGGTTGGGCCCCGGGCCTCCTCTCCAGGCACCTTCCCCTTGGCAGGAAAGCCCTCTGATGGGCTGTTTCTGGACCTCACGTGACCTCTCCCTCCTTACCTGGGTCCCCACTCTGAATCCAGGCAGCTCTGTGAAGGTTAATGCTGGGGGACCCTCGCCCCAGGACCCTGGAGAACAAGCGCCCAGCCCAGGACCGGGAACTGAGCCACCCAGGTGTCGGGCCAGGTGTCTGGCAAGAGTCCTCCTCCAGGGCGCACGAGGGAGAGAAGGGCCCAGAGGGGGTTTCCGGAGTGACTGGCACGGTCCACATCTTGACAGGGTGAGACCTACATTGTCGCACGCATTTGTCAAAACTGATCAGACTGGTCTCGGGCAGTGGGAGGGAGGCTCGAGGGAGGGTACTCGTGTGTACCTATGGATGAGCCTTGCTGGTGGCTCAGAGAGCCAAGAATCCGCCTGCCACGCAGGAGACCCAGGTTCGATCCCTGGGTCGGGAAGTTCCGCTGGAGAAGGGAACGGCTCCCCACTCCAGTAATGTTACCTGGAAAATTTCACTGCCAGAGGAACCTGGTAGGCTACAGATCACAAAGAGCTGGACGCGACAGCGACTGACACGTAGACGATTCACGCTGCTGTACAGTGGAAGCCAGCACAACACTGTAAAGCGGTTATCCTCCAATTAAACATTGCTTAAAAACTGATCAGACTGTACCTCAGCACCGATGCATTTCACTGCACGTACGCGTCCCCTCGGTGCAGAGAGTCACGGGAAAAAGCAGGGGAGGGAGAGGATTCCATTCCAGGAAGAGAAGGATGGGGGAGCAAAGGGTTAATCTCCCAGCTGGCCTGAATGAACTGGAAGGCAGAAGAAGCAGTTCCCAAAAATGCTGAAACTGCTATTAAAAAGAGACAGCAGGTGCAAAATTCACGTATGGGGCCCGTTTTTTCCACCATCCCGAACACATGGAAATTGTGGCCAAACCTACACACCTGCGAGGAGCCAGGCCCGTCTCTCCGGCTTTGTCCAGAGAGCATCTCTCCACCCCGGGGAGGCAGGGGCCATCCCTGGGGGAAGTCAGGAGGACCTGCGGTTCTCAGGGAGAGGAGCCAAATCCTGAAGGCCCCCATCCCAGCTCCAGGCCGACATCAGCACTCGGATCTGTCCAGAACAAATGGCCAGCGTTGGGATGTCCCCACTGGTCCAGTGTCCCTCACAATGCTGGGGATGAGGGTTCGATCCTTGGGCAGGGAACGAAGATCTCACATAGCAACCTAAGGCTGCCAGCCACAACTACTGAAGCCCGCGCGTCCTCAGGCCCACCCACCACAACTGGAGAGTCCGTGGGTGACGGAAAGATCCTGCAAGATGCAAGGGAGATCCCGAGTGTGGTAACTAAGATCCAAGGCAGCCAAATAAATAAATAGATTTAAAAGACATATATATATAAACAAAAAAAATGGATAGTGTTATACAAGTACAGAGTGGCTGGGAAGAGGGAAGGCTCTAGACTGAGCAAAGAGGTCAGGGGTCGGGGCCAGCCAAAGGTTAACCACAGGTGGTGTGAAGGACCTAGGGTCAAGTCCTAGGTCCTCTCAGGATCAAGGACGCTGCTTTGAGAGGGGCCCTCCCTGTTTCTCAGTTTCATCCTCTGTAAAATGAGGATGATGATGAAATATCTCCCACCTCACGATCCTCCGCATCAGGTTGTAGACCCAGGTAAGGGAGATGCAGGGTGGAGCCCCTCTTGGCTGGATGGATACCCATTCACCAGTCACAAGGACCAGGAGGTGGGGAGGGAAGGACATCTGAAAGCAGAGGCACATAGAATCTGATCACCCTTCCAGCAGAAGCCCCCACTCAGCTTGCATGCCTCCAGGAACAGGGAGCTCACCACCCAAGTTCAGGCTTGCCCTTCCTGGAGGCTGGCCGTTGCATTCTGGGGAGTCCTGCCCTCTCTGGACCACACTGGGCCAGGTGGCCACAGGCCCAGCTCTGCAGCAGGATGATCTTATGGCACAAGGAGCTGAAACACAGAATTGTATAAAATTACACCCACATATGGGGCTTCCCAGCTGGCGCAGGTGGTAAAGAATCCTCCTGCCAATGCAGGAGATGCAAGAGATTTGTGTTCGATCCCTAGGTCAGGAAGATCCTTTGGAGAAGAAAATGGCAATCCACTCCAGTATTCTTGCCTGAGAAATTCCATGGACAGAGGAGCTTGGCAGGGTACCGTCCATGGGAGTTGCAAAGAGTCAAACAAAACTGAGCATGCACATGCATACATACACATACCCATATACAGATACATGCATACATACATATACCCATATACAGATACATGCATACATATACATATCCATATACAGATACATGCATACATACACATACCCATAGTGCATACATACACATACCCATATACAGATACATGCATACACACACATACCCATATACAGAGACGTGCATACACACACATATCCATATACAGAGACGTGCATATACACACATACCCATATACAGAGACGTGCATATACACACATACCCATATACAGATACGTGCATACACACACATACCCATATACAGATACGTGCATACACACACATAACCATATACAGCGACGTGCATACACACACATACACACACATACCCATATACAGATACGTGCATACACACACATACCCATATACAGAGACGTGCATACACACACATACCCATATACAGAGACGTGCATACACACACATACCCATATACAGAGACGTGCATACACACACATACCCATATACAGAGACGTGCATACACACACATACCCATA
>SNSB01004286.1:2328976-2351124 GCA_012922965.1 Capreolus pygargus
AGCTCAGACGGTAAAGAAACCGCCTGCAAAGTGGGAGACCCTGGTTTGATCCCTGGTTTGGGAAGGAACCCCTGGAGGAGGGTATGGCTACCCACTTCAGTATTCTTGCCTGGAGAATCCTATGGACAGCAGAGCCTGGTGGACTAAAGTCCTTGGGGTCACAAGGAGTGGGATATGACTGAAGCGACTTCGCTGACACACATACATATAGTACATAAAACTTAGCCCAGCACCTCCGTACTAGTTACCATCATTATCATCATTATCTCTGCTTTACCAAACAGGAGCTTAAGTTAATCAATTCACCTCTCTGAGCTTCAGTCTCCTGGAAGGAACAATGCCTTATTTGAATAAAATAATGTGTGCTAATTACTCAACATTTCCTAGAAAAAGCACAAGAAATGGTAGCTTTAATTATGATGATTTCTCAAAACAGCTGCCCTTTGTTCACCAGCTCTCTTTCTGGCCCCCTCATCCGTTTGTGTTTAGCATTGAGATCCCCCAGGGCAGGAACTAAATCGCTTTCGGAGGGCCCAGCCCCGGGGCAATGAGAGTTTGAAGGTTAGCCACTGCTCCTTGATCTATTCTTAGGGGTCATCACCACAACAAAATCAGCCAAAACGGTTGTCTTTAAGTTTTTAAACATAAAGGCCTTCAGAGGGAAAACATTACAGTGAGAAGGTAAGGTAGGGGCATTCCATGGATGAAGAGAACCAGGAAAGACTTTCTTGACACAAGAGAACCCATTTTGGCCTAAGCCATTCCACAATGCTAGCCCAGGAACCCAGCCCAGTAATTAAAGTTCTTAAAGGAGAAAATGCAGAAATAAGGGAGGCTCAGTCAAGAAACAATAGGGCAGCCTTGGGGCGGGGCCCTGGTTCCTTAAGGGATTTACATAATAACATACCTTTTTTTTTTTTTTTTTTTTACCTTACCAAGCAGCTTGTTAGATGCTATTTCCCCAACCAGGGATCAGAGGCATGCCCCCTGCAGCGGCAGAGTGGGGTCTTAACCCTTGGACCACCAGGGAAGCCCCACATAATAATACACTGGGGAGCTCTGCAGGATCTAAGGCCCCCCCCCCAGGTAGAGGATGGGATGATGCCGCCGATCCTCCCGACTTCAACCGACTGAGCTTGGACTCTGTCGACCTTTGCCCCAGTTCTGTGCTGAATTCTCTACTCAAGCCCTCTCATGTATCGACTTCTACCCTTAGCTTAAAACGTCCCCAAATTTGCTGTCTGGGGAGACCCTGCCTTGGGAGAGACCCTCACGGTCCTTACTTGCTCTGAGGAATGAATCCTCCTTTCTCTGACTTTGGCTTGGCTGTGTCTATTGCTCTGGGCAGTTCTCAGGTGCGTGCCTGGCACTAGCATGCATGCACTAGCTGGCCGGGCCGGGGAGGCCGGGCAGCGGGGACGCGTCGTGCGGGTTCCTGAGTGCGACGTCAGGGGTTTTCTATGCTAGAAAGGGGGTTCGCCGCGCTTCACAGGGCCCGCGGGAAACCACCACCCTGGAGCGGCCCAGGCGAGGCCCTGGGTCTGCAGCTGGTTGCTTAAAGTAAGTCGCACAGATGTTAGTCAAATCGTGATACTGTGTACCTTAAACTTTTACAGCGCTGAATGCCAGTCGTGAAGTGAAGTTGTAGCATGCGTTCCGGGAGACAAACTCACTCAGAAGGACAATGCAGAGAGTGGAGTGCAGTTTATTACACCGGCGGGCCCAAGGCAGGGTCTCCTCTTAGCCAAGGACCCCGACCAGCGTTTGTGAAAATCTTTTATACCCCATGTGTACGTGTCCGAACCCACCACCCCAGATCCCTTGCGACTTACATAAACTAAGGAAGGGTAAATACAATCCCAATAACCCCATCACTCATGTGCCATGTGCTCAGACAGTTAAGCAACTAGCCAATAATCAGTAAGCCCGAGCTTACACCCCGACAGGCCTGTATGGAGGAAGGGGCGATCAGTGTACGTGTCTTCTTAGGCGAGGAGTGAGCTGGACAGGTCTCCAAGGCTCCCCTGTCTGGAGGGGGCCTTAGCCTTCTGCTGCTGTTTCCACAGGCACTAAACACGGAGTTCAGAGTCCGCTGGAGAGGCGGCCTAGCGTGATCAGCATGAGCAGGCCTAAGACGGAGTCCAGGCCCTATGAATTCCTTCTTCAAAGTGAAAGTCGCTAAGTCGTGTCCGACTCTCTGTGACCTCATGGACTATACAGTCCATGGAATTCTCCAGGCCGGAATACTGGAGTGGGATCCCCTTCTCCTGGGGATCTTCCCAACCCAGGGATGGAACCCAGGTCTCCTGCATTGCAGGCGGATTCTTAACCAACTGAGCTATCAGGGAAGCCCATGTAGGTCAATTACATCTCCATAAAACTGGAGGAAAAAAGGTTTCACCATTCACAGGTCAGGAAAAGGTCTTCAATTAAGCCCACTGAGTCTGGTCTCAGGCCACACCAAGTTCATGATCTTTTTTTTCTTTATCCCTGTTTTTGGTTGTACCGCTTGGCATGCCAGATCTTGGTTCCCTAACTGGGAATCGAAACTGAGATCCTGCAGTGGAAGCGTGGAGCCTTAACCGCTGGAAATCCCTTGGATCTTTCATCACCTTCAGCTCACTAGAGCCCCTTGCCATGAAATACAGCAATTCTGTTGTTTTTTGCTGTTATTGTTGTTTTTCTTTTAAAGTATAGTTGACTTACAATAGCAGTTGGCTTTGATGGTTCCCAGGAAGTCCTGCTGTAAATGGAAAAAAATTCACAGAGAGATGGGTCCTTAGATTGTCTTTCTTCTCCCTTCTTTCCTGTCCTTGCGTCTTTGCTTCAGTGATCTTTGCGTTGTTTTCATATTTTAAAATGACTTTATTTTTTTGGTCCATCACATCCACGTATGTGAGAGTCCTAGAGTAGTCAAAGCCGCGGAGACAGAAAGCAGAAGGAAGGTGGCCCGAGGCTGGGGAGTTACTGTTTCCCGGGTTTGGAGTTTCAGTTTGGGAAGATGAGAAAGTTGGGGAGATGGATGGTGGTGCAGGTTACACAACAGTGTGAATGTACTCGACGCTAATGCACTGAACACTTTAAAATGGTCAAAGCGGGGAACTCCTTAGCTGTCTCATGGTTAGGACTCCCCACTCTCATATCCGAGGAGGGCCTGGGTTCAATCCCTGGTCGGGAAACCAAGATCCCACAAGTGGCTAATTGAGGCCCAGAAAAACAAAACATTTCTAAAAAAAATAACATGATTAAAATGGTCAGCGTTATATGTATGTGTATAACCGCCATCTAAGACTTCTGAGGAAAGAAACACCATCCCGGGGTGAGCGCCACGGCGGCTGTGCCGGTGGGACTGGCCCCCGCAAGCCCTCCCGTCGTCGGTAGCAGCCGGGTCACTGGGGCCGGGTCACTGGGCGGAGCAGCTGCAGCGGCGGGCTTGAGGACTGAGCTGCAGGCAGCTCGAAGAGAGTGAGAAACTCCCAAGAGGAGCCCCTGCCCTTCACCACTTCCCTTCTTCCTGGGGACAGTTCCCCAAACCCCACACAGCAGCTGGAAGCCAGGCGGAGCCTCGAGGGCCTGCCTTTGGGTCAGCAGAAATGTCTGGACGCGCCAGAGGGGCATTCTCCCTGGCCAAGCCTCCGACCTCGGTGCCTCAGCTTCCTCTTCTGTGAAAGCAGGATAAAAAGACCACCGACTTCGTAAGACCATTATGAGGCTTAAATAACCAAGTTAAAAGATGCAGAAGTGTCAAAACCTTTATACGGCATGTGCTAAGGGCCACGTCTACCCTTTCAGTTCGGTTCAGTCGCTGTCGTGTCCGACTCTTTGTGACCTCAAGGACTGCAGCATGCCAGGCCTCCCTGTCCATCACCAACTCCTGGAGCTTAGTCAAACTCATGTCCATCAAGTCGGTGATGCCACCCAACCCTCTCGTCCTCTGTCATCCCCTTCTCCTCCCGCCTTCAGTCTCTCCCAGCATCAGGGTCTTTTCCAGTGAGTCAGTTCTTCGCATCAGGTGGACAAAGTATTGCAGTTTTGGCTTCAGCATCACTCCTTCCAATGAATATTCACGACTGATTTCCTTTAGGATGGACTGGTTGGATCTCCTTGCAGTCCAAGGGACCCTTGAGAATCGTCTCCAACACCACAGTTCAAAAGCATCAATTCTTCGGCGCTCAGCTTTCTTTATAGTCCAACTCTCACATCCATACATGACTACTGGAAATACCATAGTTTTGACTAGATGGACCTTTGTTGGCAAAGTAATGTCTCTGCTTTTTAATATGCTATCAAGGTTGGTCATAACTTTCCTTCCAAGGAGTAAGTGTCTTTTAATTTCATGGCTGTAGTCACCATCTGCAGTGATTTTGGACAACAAGAAAAGAAAGTCTCTCACTATTTCCATTGTTTCCCTATCTATTTGCTATGAAGTGATGGGACCAGATGCCATGATCTTAGTTTTCGGAATGTTGAGTTTTAAGCGAACTTTTTCACTTTCCTCTTTCACTTTCATCAGGAGGCTCTTTAGCTCCTCTTTGCTTTCTGCCATAAGGGTGGTGGCATCTGCGTATCTGAGGTTATAGATATTTCTCCTGGCAGCCTTGATTCCAGCTTGTGGGTCATTCAGCCCGGCATCTCTCATGTTCTCTGTACAGAAGTTAAATAAGCAGGGTGACAGTATGCAGCCGTGACACACTCCTCTCCCGATCCGGAACCAGTCTGTTGTCCCATGTCTGGTTCTGACTGTTGCTTCCTGACCTGCACGCAGGTTTCTCAGGAGGCGGGTCAGGTGGTCTGGTGCTCCCTTTAAATACTCAATAAAGATACGCTAGGTGTGCGGAGTATCTGGTGTTAGGAATTCAAAATGCATCTACCAGTGATGATGGGGGCTTTCCAGGTGGCGCCAGTGGAAAGAACTCACTTGCCAATGCAGGAGACTTGGGTTAGATCCCTGGGTAGGGGAGGACGGCATGGCAACCCTCTCCAGTCCTCGTGCCTGGAGAGCCCCATGGACAGAGGGGCCTGGCAGCTCCAGTCCACGGGTCACAGGGAGTCAGACACGACCGGGGGGCTGAACTAACACTCTGATGATGCCAGGAACGCGTGCTGCTCTGGCAGGGTCTGCAGCATCCCTGTTCTTTCGGGGAGCAGTCTGCATCAGAAGCCTTAAAAATAGGCCTGCCCTCTGCCCCAGTAATTCTCCTTCTGGGAATAAGCCCGAAACAATAATCCTAAGTGCAAACAAGTTCTGTGATTTTGTTTAGTCGCTGATTCAGAACTTGTTTTTAACACATGCATGAAATGGTTTGGAAAGGAGCCGTTCTCTAGTGCAAGGCACAGTAAGGATTGAAGGAAGTCTGTGTTTCCGGCTGAGGTTTATTTCAGTTTGACTCCTAAAGCAGGGAGATTTCCCAGGCTTCTCAGAGTCTGAGAAGAGCTGCTGACCAGAACTTCGGTGTCCCTGCCCCTGGTGCAGGCCTTACATGTACCACCTAGAGAAACCTAGGAAGCCCACTCTCGCAGGCAGGAATTTTGCCTGAAGCATCCTTCTTGGCCCCTGGTATGGCCAGGCAGCAGTTGGGAAGCTGGAAATGCCCCGCAGCCCATGGTACCCTAGGTTCAGGGCCAGGCCCAGCAAAGCAAGTTTGAAGTGGGTGCCTTTCCAAAGGCTTCTCCTCTTCATTTTCACGCCCAAACCCACGGTCCTCCAGGTTCCCAGGACCCAGGGTGTCCTGGGCTGAGCTGGGTGGAGGAAGGCAGTGGCTGCAGGAAGCCGATTGGCTGCAGAGGAGGTGGCACATGGGGGACCCACGTCCGGAGGGTGGGGGACTCCCGGGGACGCAGCACGCCCGGGGACCTCTCCCAGGGAGCTCTCGCCAGGCCCTCAGGAGGAGGACCAAGGTGCGGGGTCCCAGGCCCCGGGCCGCCGGGGAAGGCCCTCTGCTGAAGCTGTTGTGCAGCTTCTGAGAACTCTGTTCAGCTCTCTGCGCGTCAGAGAAACAGCAGTGGGGACAATGAGACCTGCTCCTCAGACTGTTCTGAAGATGATGTCATAGAGTTTGTGAGGCACCTGATAGGGTTTTGAAACTTTTGAACACAGTCGTGAGAAATTGTTCACTATTTTCCAGAAGCAACCGAGCGTGTGGTTAGGATCACTGACCTGGAACCAGCGTGGCCTGTGTTCTGATCCTATATTACTAGATGCTTAACTTTGGAGAACTCACATGACCTCTCTGGGCGCTCTGTAAACCAAGGTTGGTAACAATAGCACCAAGTCACAAGTGCTGTTGTGAGTAATACATGCAAAAATATTTACATGAGAAAACAAGGCCCATTCTGTCATCGTCATCTCCATGGTCAGCATCATTACTGGTAAATCAGAGACGGCTTCCGGCAAAGCGGAGCCCTGGAAGGCTGGAGAGGAGTTCGAGGGACTCGGGATGGCCCTGAGCACAGGACGAGCTCCTCGGAAGGGTTCTGCAGAACATGGCGGGGAGGGGGTGGCAGGAAGGCACAGACCCACCTTCTAGAGACAGCCTGCAGTCCAGGAGTGAGCCTGGGCAGTCTTATGTTTGAATCTGTATTGCGGTTCTCCAGAGAATCAGAACCAGTAGGACACACTGACATAAAATACAGAGAGTTATTGTGCACGATTGGCTCATTTGGTTCTGGAGGCTGAGCAGTCCCATGACCTGCTGTCTGCAGCCGGGAGGCTCGTGAAAGCAGGTGGATAGTGCCAGGTTCGACCCCTGGGTCAGGAAGATCCCCCGGAGAAGGAAATGGCAACCCACTGCAGTATCCTTGCCTGGAGAATTCCCGGGACAGGAGCCTGGCAGGCTACAGTCCTTGGGGGTCACAGAGTCGGACACGACTGAGTGACTAACAAACCTAGAGGCCTGAGTGGGGGCAACCGTGTGGGTGTGGGTGTGAGTCTGATGTGCTAGTGAAGAACTGGGCGGCCCCCACTCCTGCAGACAGAGCCGCTTGCCCTTTTGTTCTGCTCAGCCCTCGAGGGTCTGGAAGACAGCCACTCACCAGGCTGAGGCTGCTCTTCACGGTCTGTCAGTTCAAACGCTCATCTTTTCCAGAAACAAGCTCCAACCACACCCAGAAGTCAGGTTTTCACCGGCTATCTGCACACCCCTGAGCCCAGTCAGGCTGACACAGAAATCTATCCATCACGGGGTCCTGGCTCTGCCTCCCACCGGCTCTGAGAATTTTCTCCCCCTCCGTCTCCCGGTAGCAAAGCGGGATGCTGATGACGCCGCCCTGCGGGCCGGGCGTCCGTGGGACGTGCGTGATGGGGACTTTGTAGGGGACAGTCCCGGTGAAAGCTGTGTAACAAAGTCCAACCGAGTCAGTCTGAAGACCTGACAGGCTCCAGTGAAGGGCTCCCGCATGGCGCGGCAGCTCACCCAGCAACTGGAAGGCCACCGGGGGAGCATACAAATACTAGGCTTTTACGGGAAGAAGGGCGGAGCGACGGAGCTACTGACGCCAGCAGAAGAGCCGGGTTTCATCCTAGGCCAGGACGGCTTCTCGGCTGGAGGGAGGGAGTGGCAGGGCTTTTATCACGAAGATACCTCTTCCCCTAGGGGATGGCGAGGTCCCACAGGACAGATGACCTCAGAGGTGCTGACTGGAACATTCCAGGGTGGTGGATGAAGGTGACATTTCTGGGAAAGGTTGAAACTGCAGCTTGACCAGGTAGGAAGCCTAGGTCTGGTACCATAGGTGTTCTTTAGTGTCGGTGACGCCACTTTGGACCTGGAGCTTTCTCCGTGACAGGCTCTTCAGGGAAAGAGCAGCCCTCTGCCCACTCCTTAGAGCTGCTTCACCACCCCTTCCCTGCCACGGCACCCTCCCCTGCCCAGGCACACAAAATCCGTCACCCACCTCCTCAGCCCTTTCCCTGGGTGCCCTCCCATCTCTTCCAACATTTGCATTGAGCTCAAGTTTCTCTCTGCAGTTGGGGTTGGCAAACTTTTTTTGGTAAAGGCCCAGATTGTAAATATTTTCGGCTTTGTGAGCAAAGAGGCACAATTGGGGACCTTATGTGGGCCCTTAAATAATGAGGGAAAATAGATGTTCGCACATGCTTCAGTGTTGGCTTACAAATTCTAAAGTAATAATTGAATAGAATTTTTTAAACACAGATCTAGCGATGAACAGAGCAAAAGCCTTCTGGGGAGGGGGTGACGTTCTGCTTCCCTGGGGCTCCAATGTGGAGCCGGTTCCTGACTCCCAGGTTGAATTTGATCTCGGTGCTTGCCCCTATTCTGAAGGTCTTGGACCATTTCTCAGGAACTCCTTCCTATCACTTGGTAGCGGCTGGATCTTATTGCAAAGAGGACCGCCAGGACTGTTATCCAAGCTCTGCTGCTTTTTTGATTAGCTTTATCACCTTGGGCATTGCTCTGCTCACCGGCACAGTATCTACTGAGTGACTACTAGGTTCTGGAAGCTGTGCTTAGACCCGCGGCACCGCAGGGAGCAAGGCGGGCCTGAGCCCTCATCTCCAAGCTTCTGGTCTGGTGCACAGGAAAGTTAGCTTGACCTTCTGAGCCTCAGCTTTCCCGTCTGTAAACCGGGCATAGTAATCTGTGACAAACGCCCTCACCAGATGGCTGAGACCCGTGACAGAAGACTGACTTGCAAACCTGAAAGCATCCTACTGTTGGAAACAGAGGACTTCCGAGCTTATGGTTTTTAGCTGCCTTTTACTGGTCAAAACCAAGAGATTCTGACAAGTGACCTTCAAGATCTCAATGCAGTTGGTAGGGATGGCAGAGACATTGGTTACCAGGGAATCTGGGCCGTTGCTGGTATGAGGCTAACCCTGGAGCATCCCTTGTATTTGGGGAGAGGGGTCTGGAGGGAAGTGGTCCCACATGCCCCTCGGCCTTCTGTGAAGGCTGCTGCCTCAAAACAGGGCCTCACTCTTCCGTAGCCAAATGTGTCCGACTCCCTGCAACCTCATGGACTGCAGCACGCCAAGCTTCCCAGCCCTCCACTGTCTCCCGGGCTTTGCTTTGGGGCTTTGCTTTGAGCCGGTGATGCTATCTACGGTCGCCTGCTTCACCTCTTGCCCTGAGTGGCTGGAATTCTCTCCAGCTTGAAAGAGCCAGTGGGTGGAGGCAAGTATTTAGATTTTCACCCCAGCCCGTCCTCCAGGCTGGTCCCCTCCCTTGATCTCCTTTGATCTCCTTCCGCCCTCCTAAATTGCCAGCTCTTAGCTGCTCTTCTCTCCGGGCTGCCCGCCTCTTGCCCCAGGCCAGGGATATCCCACAAATGCACCTCCAGGCAGAGAACACGCTTTTCTAGGGAGAGAGGCCCCATTCAGTGAGAAAGGGGACCCAGCAGAGGCCAGGAACCCAGAAATCCCTTTTCCTGCTGAACTTCAGGCAGGACCCAAGACTTGTTAGCTTAGAACAAACTAATTAGATAATTAGAGTCAGGGGAACATTGGCATCTTCTTGTTTAATCGTTTTCAAATTATTTTAGCAGTGCAATCTTTTCTTCAAACAAAATCCTGCAGGGATCACAAATAAAGACAGGAGGTGGTGGAGTGTTGTGATTTTTTAAAATCCATGCTGGAAAACGTAGGGATAAAATCAACTTCAATTTTAAAAAAGGTTAGAAAAAAGATATCCCTCTCAACAAATGACCATAAAGCCATGAACTTGTGACCTAAATTACACACCTCATTTGCTGTACAGAAATGAAAACAACATTGTAAATCAACTACACTTCAGTAGAAAAATAAATTTTAAAAAAACATGCAAAAATTAACTCAAAATGGATTACAGACTTAAAGGTAAAACATTAAACTATAAAACTTTGAGAAGAAACATAGGTCTTTCAGACTCAGGACTAAGGTCCTCAGCAAAATCCATGAAAGAAAAAAATTGATAAACTGGTCTTCATCAAAATGAGGAAATATTTGTAAACCACAGACCTGACAGAGGACTCATAGCTGCGGGTGGGGGGTGGGTGGGGAACGGGGGTGGGGAGGAAGCCTCTCAAAACTCAACAGAAAAAAATCCAATTATAAAATGGGCAAGAGACATTTCTGGGTTGTTTCTGTTTTCTTTTTAGCCATGCAGGATTTTAGTTTTCGAATCTGGGCCTTCAGCGAAGTCCTAACAACTGGATCATCAGGGAATTCCCAAAAGACATTTCTGAAGAGGGTTGACAAACGGCAAATAAGCATGAAAATATGGTTGACGTCACTAGCGATTAGGGAAATGTTAATGAAGACTCCCATGAGATGTCACCACCTTCTTCCTACTACAACAGCTAAAATAAGAAAGATAGTTTTCAATTAAAAAGAAAAGTGACAACAGGTGCTGGTGAGGGTATGGAGAAACGAGCTCTCATACATTGCTAGTTGGAATGTAAAATGGTACAGTCACCCGGAAAAGAACTTGGTAGTTTCTTTAAAAAAAAAAAAAAATACTCTTACCTTAGGAAGCAGCAGTTACACTCCCAGGCATTTATCCCAGAGAAACAAAAACTTATGTCTACACAAAAACCTTTATACAAATGTTTATAGCACTTTCATTTGTAAGAGCCAAAAACTGGCAGTCAGCAAAATGTCCTTTATCGGGCCGAACGGGGCACATGTGCCATGGAGCACAACTGAGTACAAAAGAGGAACAAACTACTGATGCATGGAGCAGTTTGAATGAAACCTCAAGGGAGAATGCTGAGTGAAAGAGTCAGCCTTAAAAGTGAGTGATTCCACTTATTGGGCACAAGGTTTGTTCGGGGTTTTCAGTACGATCTTTCGGAAAATACATAACCTCTTGAAAGAACAAAATTAGGGTGGAGAACAGCTGAGGGCTGGCAGGCAGGCGGGACGGGGGTTTGGCTAGAAAGGCTAACACGGGGATCTTTCGATCGTGAGGCAGTCTCCTATCTTGATGGCCGCGCTGGTCACGCAACTCTACCCGTGGATATAAGCTGGCACAGAACTATCCAACATGTGCATGAACCCATGTCAGTTTCCTGGTTTTGATATCGTATCACAGTTGTGTAAGCTGTGAGCATCGGGGAAAACGGGCGAACGGCACACAGGCCACTCTATACTATTTGGCAACTTCCTGTGAAGCGACCATGATTTCACAATGAAAAGCAAATAAATAAATGTGTGCTCCGTCGCTTCAGTCGTGTCCGACTCTGTGACCCCACGGACTGTAACCCACCAGGCTGCTCTGTCCATAGGATGTCGTAGGCAAGAATACTGGAGTCTGTTGCCATTTCCTCCTCCAGGGGATCTTTCTGACCCAGGGATCGAACTGGTGTCGCTTACGTCTCCTGCAATGGGCAGGCAGGTTCCTTCCTGTGAAGCTATAATGATTTATTTCACAATAGAAAGCAAATACACACATACACGTCCAGGCCCAGGGGTCACTCAGAATTGAGTTTAAAGCCCGCTCCACTGTTAGCTCACTGTGCGACCTCAGGCAGCTTGCATCGCCTCTGGGCTTCATGTCTCCCTGTAACACAGAACCCTCTCAAGAGTTTGTAAGGGTTCACTGCACTCCTGTGAAGTGCCTGGTACTTAGTAAGGAGGCAACTGATTTGTTGTTATTATAAAAGGGAATATGCTCTGACTGGGCTTCCCTGAGGCATCGGTGGTTAAGAATCTGCCTGCAATGCAAGAGACACGGGTTCGATCCCTGGGTCAGGAAGATCCCTGGAGAAGGAAACGGCAACCCACTGCAGTATTCTTGCCTGGGTACAGGAGCCCAGGGCCAGAGGAGCCTGCGGGCTACAGTCCACGGGGTCGCAGAGAGTTGGACACGACTCAGCAGCTAAACAACGGCACGGCCTCTGGAGAGGGGCTGGGAGCGAGACTCGGACCCCGAGCTCCCCGCCCCCCTGATCCCGGGCTCCTCCCCGGAACGCCTCTGCAGCCCCAGCCCACACACCCAGGACACTCTCTTGTGGGCTATCTGAGCCCCGACTGTGAGGCGACAGGGTGCCAGTGATGCGCAGGCCAGAGTCTGGCCTCACACAAGTTCCTCCTTCTCAAGGGTTCCCTCTGGGCCAGTCTCTGGGCTCAAGCCCCGGACGCCTGAGAACCCCAGAATAGGCTCAGCTTCATCGCCCTGGTTCTATGCATGAGATAACCGAGACCCCGGGGAGTGTAGTGAGGGGCCCAGGGTCACGGTACAAGTCGGGGTGGCTCTGGGGCCACCCTCCTAAGGTCTAGGAAAACAGCAAGCCTACAGCATTTGCCAGCGCCATCCTAAGACCAGGTCACTTAGGCCACCGCATGTGGCTCCACAGCAGCTTCTGTGCCATCATTTCCATTTGGAGAGGAGGGAAGAGAGGCACAGAGAGGTTATTTAACTTGTCTGAGATCACACAGCGTTTGGCAGAGCAGAGATTTGCACCCGGACTGGCCATTTCCAAAGCCCGGGCTCTCCACCTCCTCCCACATTCTCCCCGTCCAACCCCTAGTCCCCCTCGGGGTCACCTGAGCTCACTGCTGCCCTGCGGGTCACTGGCACCCCTTCCGGCCAGATGGTCACCCAGAGGTCCCCACGCCCTGTTTCAGACACAGAGCATTGGGTGACGGTGGCGTGGAAGGAGGATGTGCCTGTGTCCAGCCAAACCCCTTCCTTCCCTCCAAGGCAGGGAAGGGGCACCAGCCCGCGAGTCGGGCAACTTCACGAGGTTTGGCAAGAAGTGCCCTCTTTTGAAAAACATGCACATAATGATAGTTATTTAAACTACCCAGGAGGTAAAAAGTCATGAGTGGTTGAGGTGTCAGGGTGGCTCCTGGTGGGGCACTGGGGCGTCAACGCAGCGTCCACCCTCCAGCCTGGACCCCAGACAGCTCCCCTCGCCTGGGTCTTATTCCCTTCGTTTGCTCATTCCTCAAAGGAGGGGGCTAGACGCCAGCTGGAAACGGATTCTTTTCTGGAGGACACAGAAAGGATGCTCTTTCCCACGTACACACAAGACTCGGCAGGCCGGGCGCAGCCTCCTTCAGGCCAGCTTCCTGCTTCCTAAACCCCATAATCAGGCTGGCGCTCGATGACGGGTTGCACACCTGGTCACACACTCAAAGCCAAGAAGTGCTTCATGGCTCAGGGCCAGACCGGCGTGATCCCATGTGTTCATTCAAATGAGCCTGCCTTCTTGTCCGCTACCCGAGTCCCCTTTCACGGTGGATTGCTCTAGATCATCAGAGTCTGGTCCATCACAGACCTGAGACCATCAGAGATGGGAGAGGTGTCAGAGCAGCAAATCTGGGCCTCTCAGGCCAAGGTTGTGTCTGAACCATCTTCTCCATTTTTGCAAGATCTGTGTAACACCTGGGGGCTTACCCAGTGGCTCAGTGGTCAAGAATCCCCCTGCAATGAGGGTTCGACCCCTGGGTTGGGAAGATGCCCTGGAGGAGGGCATGGCAACCCACTCCAGTATTCTTGCCCGGAGAATCCTACGGACAGAGGAGCCTGGAGGGCTACAGCCCATGGGTCGCACAGAGCTGGACATGACTGGTGAGTGAGCACACACACGGGCACGTGTAACACCTGATTAAATCTCTCTCTTTGAATAACACCTGTTTTAAATGGAAATGAATCGTTTTGAAAAAGAAACTATCATTTATTATTGAAAACACGAATTTAGTTGCTAAACACACATAGATATAGTTCTAATGTGCACTGAAATAAACGGGCAGCAGTTGGAATTTTAAAAAGTGTTCATCAGTGTCCCAGCCAAACCACCTCTGGCGCACAGCCAGGGTGCCTGTGTGTGCTACGCACTCAGGGACCACGTCCACGGTGAGAGTCCACAGGCACCTTCACGGAGGCCAGATCCCTCCCTCTGTTTTGCAGTAAGGATACCCGGGGTCCAGGAGGGTTGCCCACAGCCCAGGCCTGACACCATTGAGGCAAATTCTGAGAAGAGGCGCAGGTCTCAGGGTTTAAGGGTGGTGAGGGGTGGCATCGAGGATGTGGATTTCAGAATTGCAGAGTCTCAGCCGCGTCAGCTGAGCAACCCGAGCCTGGAGCCGCAGTTCCCCTCGGGCCGGTTACAGAGATAACCGCTGCAGCTCCAGGGCGCATCTCACCGGCACCTCGGGGGCACTTGGTCTGCGGTGGTCCCCTTCCTCCGTCTCCACTTTGCCCGGAGGAGCGGACTGCACTCCTAACCCAGGGCCTTTGCACAGGCTGCCGCCGCCTGAGCTGCCGCGTGAAGACAGGAAGCCAAGGCTTGCGGCCCCTGCCTTGGTGGTGGCAGCTGGGGTCCAGGGAGGAACCCCATCTGAGGCCATGATAGGGAGGTGACATCCTATCGGCCCAGGCTGGTGACTCTCCTGGTCTGAGGTGGGACCGGCACACAGCAGGCACCCGGCCCACACTGAAGACGTGCCAGCCTGGCAGTCCCAGCCCAGGAGCAGCACAGCCCTGGGGCAGCAGCTGGGCTCCTGCAGCACCCAGCCCGGTGTCAGCGCTGGCCACCCGCAGGAGAGGTTACCTTTCAGATGCTGCCTCTGCTTGAGACTCAAAGCCCACAGATCCAAGTGTGCTACTGCTGTTCCTTTCAAAGCAAGCCCTTCTGGTTCCAGCCTCTGAGCCTAAGTGAGGAGTTCCCGGGGGTCCCGCTGTTAGGCCTTGGCGCTTTCACTGCTGAGGCCTGAATTCCATCCCTAGTCGGGAGCCCAACTGAGACCCCTGTAGAGATAGCAAGATAAGAAATTAAGAAGGGGTCATAATTAATAGAAGGGGTCTATAATTAATAGGAAGAAGATTGGGCTTCCCCAGTGGCTCAGCAGGTAAAGAATCTGCCTGTAACGCAGGAGACACGGTTTCAATCCCTGGGTCAGGAAGATCCCCTGGAGAAGGAAATGGCAATCCATTCCAGTATTCTAGCCTGGAAAATCCCACAGACAGAGAGTCTGGTAGGCTACAGTCCACGGGGTCACAACAAGCCTGACATGACTGAGCACATACACTCATTATGCATTAGGAAGAGGAGGTATCTAAGACAATGAAGGAGGGGGCTTCCCTGGTGCTCTAGTGGTTAAGAACCCACTTGCCGACACGGGGCACACGGGTTCGATCCCTGGTCTGGGAAGATCCCACCCGCCGTGGAGCAACTCAGCCCGTGACCCACAGCCACTGAAGCCTGTGTCCTAGAGCCCGCGCTCCACGAGAGAAGCCACTGCAGTGGGAGGCCTGGGCCCCCAACTAGAGAGAGCCCCAGCACAGCCAAAATCAAAGACACAGAAGAAGAGAGCGCTCGGTTCAAACAAACAAGGTCCTGCTGGGCAGCGCAGGAGGCTCTGTTAAACATCCCACAGGACACAGAACGAAGAAGAGCGTGTGTGTGACTCCGTCACTTTGCCGCACACCAGACGTCAACACAGCACTGCAAACCAACTAGGTTCCAAGCTGGAGGAAAGACAAGGCCTCAGCTGAGCTGTTCTAAGGACCGCACACCCAGAAGCTGAGACCGCAGGGGTGGGCTCGCCGAGCGGGTGACCTGATCGGGTGACTCCCTGGCGAGCCTCACCAGGGAGGGTCTAAGAGACTGGATGGTTTCAGGCGGCATCACCTAAAGCCACAGTGTTCCCTGCCCTGGGAGCCACTCTTCAGTTTCTGAAGCCCTTTCATGCGTCACCGCAGGGAGGGGCCGGGCAGGAAGGCTGGCACCGCTGAGGCCTGAAGAGACGGGGAGGGGCCGGAACCAGCTCCATCACTCCGCGCCTGGGGAGTGTGTCTGCCGGCCTACAGCCTTGCCCAGAGCCCTCTCGCCTCTGGTGAGCCGCTCTGCTCTCCACCCGTGGAAGGGCCTGGGGCTCTCAGCCACTCCTGGAGCCGGATTCCAGGGCTGGGTCTGCGGACAGACAAGGAAGAAAGGGGGGAGGCGCCTGCTTGGGTTGCAGTCTTGGCTTCTCCACTTGCACCTGGGAGACCTCGACCGCGTGACTTCACCACTTGGTCAGTTTCTTTACCTGTAAAATGGGACTGTTATGGGATGAGCAGTGTCCCTTCCACCCTCTGAGAATTCTGATGCTAGAGTCCTAACCCCAGCTACCTCGGAATCTGATTGCATCTGGTGATGGGTTCTTTAAGGAGGTAATTATGTTAAAATGGGGTCATTAGGGTGGGCCCTAATCCAACATGTCTAGTCTCCTTATGAGAAGAGATGAGGAGACATGCAGAGAGGGAAAACACGGAGGACACAGGGAGAAGACGGCCGTCTACACGCCAAGGAGAGAGGCCTCAGAAGAAACCAACACCTTGATGTTAGACCTCCAGTCTCCAGAATTGGGAGAAAACAAATTTCTGAGGTTTAACCACTGCCACCACCCCCCACCAGATTGTTACCCTTTGTTATAGCAGCCCTAACAAACTCACACAGGGACCTACAGTAGGAGCCAGGCTGTACAGATGTTACAAAGATTAAACAGGCTTTTTTCTACATAGAACGATCTCTTGCACATAGGTGTTCAACAAATGCCAGGGCTTGGTTCAATTTAAGGCCTGTTTGCCCTAGGGGCTCAGCGCTAAAGAATCTGCCTGCAATGCAGGAGACGTGGGTTCGACCCCAGGGCTGGGAAAACGGCAACCCACTCCAGCATTCTTGACTGGGAAAGGCCGTGGACAGAGGAGCCTGACAGGCTGCAGTCCATGGGGTCACAGAGAGTCGGACACGACTCAGTGACTGGACAGCAGCAACAGTCTTCCATCTGCCAACTGCGTCCGCCCAGCGAAGGTGGAAGTCAGGCAGCACAGGCAGCTGGCTCAGCGGAGTCCCCGCCGGCTTGCTTCGGTCATTTCCCAAAGGGTTTTTACGGTTCGGGAGGACATGACTTGGCCTGCAACGCAGTGTCTCCGGCCAGCAGGGCCACCGACACATTCCTCAGGCTGGACACCTCCTGGCTCTGTCACGCCTCTTCCAGGCACATGACCCAGTCCTATCGCTGATCCCAAAGCCCTGGTTTATCTTGGCCATTCAGGCTGTCTCGACCTCAGCTGAAAGCCCCCTGGCTTCTCGGTTCCATCACGTGTGGACGCCAGGAGCACGTCTGTAAGGCCTGCAGACTGTTCTCTGCACCTTCCTCTAATCTCAAAGCCGCATGTCTGTCCTGCCCGCGGCCAGGGCAGAAATGGAACCTCTGCAGCAGACGGCTTTTATTTGCAAGCTTGGATGAGGGATAGTCTTAAAAAATGACTGGAGAGCTATTGATTAGAGACCAATTCTGCCAACTGGGGTTCTATCACAGGCTGGGAATGCGCCATGAATTGTAAACATCGTTGCAGAGGCAGAGAAGGGAGCGACTGGAAGATACAAACAACATACAGACATTGATGCAACTGATTTTGATCTTGTTTTTCCTGGATCTGAAAAATTTGATTGGACTCCTAAGGTGTACCTGGTTTCATTTCAAATTTCTCTTGGACTCTCTTATATGAAAGCAGGGATAGTGGGATCATGTGAAAGATAACTTCTTCCTTGAGGTGCTATAAAATCGTGACCCCCTCAAACCCTCAGGAAGAAAGGCGGGTGCCTTGGCTCCAGGTACTGGACAGAGCAGAAGCTCAGTCAATACTACTTGAATGTCCCTAAATCTTACTCTTCATTAGCCAGCATGAGTCTTGATGACTAGCATTTGATACTCTAATAGACAAGAGCATAGGGCATAGCTGGAGAAGGGAGTGGCAGCCCACTCTAGTGCTCTTGCCTGGAGAATCCCATGGACAGAGGAGCCTGGGAGGCTGCAGTCCACGGGGTCGCACAGAGCCGGACACGACTTTGCGACTAAGACATGTGCACCCTAGGGCACAGGAATAGCACCCTATCCTCTTTTCGTTCATTTACGTGTTTACTTGTTTGTGCCGGATCTTGGCACGCAGGATCTGCAGTCTTCGTTGTGACAAGCAGGATCTTTGGTTGCTGCATGTGGGATCTATTTCCCTGACAGGGGATCGAACCCAGGCCCCCTTACACTGGGAGCATGGAGTCTTAGCCTCTGCACCACTAGGGAAGTCCCTGGAAACAGACTTTGAATAGTTTCTGCAGGGCAGAGCCAGGGAGGCTGTCCCTGAGGAAGGTGACACGACTTCAAGCAGCACTTTTCATACTTTAAGATGCATACAAGCTGCCTGGGGGTCTTAATAGAAATGCAGGTTTAGAGTCGGTAGCGCTGAGGCCTGAAGGCCTCTATTTCTAACAAACGCCCCAGTGATGCAGCTGCTGCTGCTCCAAGGACCACGCCGAGTGTCTCCCAAACTGATTCAAGAGGCCTGAATTCTTCCTGACTCTCCTCCCAGCCAGCTGTGTGGTCTTAGGTATACTCACTGCCTCTCTCAGCTTTGGTTCTTCATCTGGATATTATATAGGTCAACAAACGTATATGGATGGCTGACTACATGCCAGGCTGCCCTGGGTGGTTGCTGCAGAAACCAAAATGAATGAATCATAAGACTAGCCCAGGAGAGGCTTACAGACTGGGGAGCTTAAAGATCCAACGATAATATTTAAAGACCATTTGGATTCTAAAATTTCATGGCTTAATGGTAGAAAAGGCTTAAAAGATCTTCCCCTCCTAGAAAACATCTTTCCAAACAGTATGACAGGGATCCCCCCCACCAACCACTGTTCTCAGAATCCAGGAACATTTAATCTAGAAGTAATACCCCTCCGTTTAGCCCAGACCCTTTCTTGCCATTTTACTGATGGGGGAAATTAGAGCACAGAGGCAGAAGGCGCTGGGTCCAGGGCGAATTGCTGGCCTCCAGGCTGTTTTATCTGTCTGTTTTTTCACCACATCACAGTCGTGGGGGATCTCAGCTCCCAGGTCAGGGGTTGACCCCACTCCTGCAGCCGAAATCTCCACCACGGGACTGCTGGGGAAGTCCTCCAGTCATGCTTTCAAAGGTAGTGTTTTCCAATAGAAATAAAATAGGAACCACAAAATTTTAAAAAGGTCATTTAAACATTTGTACTGGCCATACCGAAAAGATGAAAAAGAAACAGGTGATGTTCCTTTTAATACTACTTTTACCTAAAGGTCAAAAATGTTATCATTTCAACATGGGATCGATATAATAAAATCAGTAATGCGAGATTTCATACTCTTTTATGCTGTCCTAAGACTTGGAAGTCCAGGGTATGCCCACCAACAGTACATCTCAGTTCGCACTGGTCACATTTCCAGCATGGTTCCCATTTTGGATGGCAAAGATCCAAGTTGTATCTCCTTCTCCAGGACATCTTCCCAACCCAAGGATCGAACCCACGTCTCCCGCATTGCGGGCAGACGCTTTACCATCTAAGCCAGCAGGGAAGCCGTATATTATCTTAGCCTAACCCAACTGCACAGAGACCAATTTTTCAGCGGGCAGTAGCATCATTACCTAACCCATGAACAGTGATCATTTTTTTATAGACACTGGACCAGAAAGTTAATCTTCCAACAGGAGGTGTAGCTTTCTGTGGCCAAGTTGAATAGCATTCCATTTTTGGGAGGGGCCTCAATCGGAGCTAATCTCACTTGACGTTTGACTTTATGAACACTCAGGGAGGCAGCCTTGGGTCCTGGTGGTGGCAGGCTGGAAGGCAGAACCCACACGTCTAAGGTTTCGCGCATGCAGTGCTTACAAGTCAGCGCCAGCCACCCAGCAAGTGCCTGAGAAGCCTTAGCCACCTTCTCTCCTTCCTCCTCTTCCAGTTTTGCACCAAGTCGGTCTGTTCCCAGAGAAGTGGCTCCATTCAAGCGAGATCCAATCAGAGCCCATCTCGGAGGTGGAAGTGTCGTTTCCAGCCTGTCTGGTAGGTGCATCTCCCTGGGCGACACTGTTACATAAGCCGCAGCACGACACACCCAACTGATGAGTGTCGTTAGCACACCCATTTGGAAAGCCACGCCGGCTTCCCCGGGAGAATACTGCTGTGGAATTGAGGCATGTTGTTGCAAAAATTACCTCTGCCATCTGACAAGTAGGGCCAGTTCTCGGGTGTTCTACCTGAAGCGCTTTTCTATGGCAGCACAACCTCAAGAAAAACCAGTTTCAGGGGCACCACACCTGGGATCGTATGATGCAATCTGATATTAGCGTCTCATTGCATCAGCGTTTCTGACGCCTGTGTCTTTTGAGCCGGCGAAAAGCTTTATAATGGAGAAATAGAAAAAAGAAAAAGATTCGCTGGCTGACATCTAAAGGTACTGTCTGTACTGCTCCTAATTGGCCACACAGGGTGTTGGGCGGATAACCACCCACCCACCCACCGCAGCCTGACAAGCATTGGCACGCCATTTCCTGGAGGGGTCTTGATGGCATATTCAGGCAAAATTCTTGTCTGGTTGGCTCTGCTTATATTTTGATTCAAAATATCAAGGTTTAATCTCCTAAATCTTTTTAAAGGCACAACTATTAAGAAAAGGCTTTCAAAGGGTGCTTCTACAGCCTGTCTTGACCTTTCTGAAAATCTATGAAATGCACCAGCTCACTTCTTATTTCCCAAGTTCTTTTACATAAATGGTCTTGGCTTCCTGGACACACAGACTTTTGAGTCTGATCAAATACTCTAGGTTTAGGCCTTTGCTTTTTCTGTCTTCCTTTAAACATTTGTTGCCTCCTGAATCCTGCTTCTTGCAACAATGGTTAAGAAATGAATTGACTACAAAGAATCCTAGTACTCTAGCCATCTTCAGGAAGTTGCCTAAAATAGGAATTTCCTTGTGCAGAATGCTTAAGGAAAAAGAAATCAGGTAAAAATCATTGTAGGAGACTGAGTGATACTGAAATCAAAATGTGGAAAGGCGGACCAGTAGGAGGAAAGTAAGCCTTTCTTCTCCCGTTCCCAGAATGAGGCAACAAGATCTTCTAGCAAAAGGCAACCCTTAATGTGGCAACCAGGCTCTACACGAGCTAGCACTTGCCTGTCTCTTCAGCTCAAACCCATCGTTCTTCTCTACCAACCCTGTAAGTGCTCCTGGAGCCTGATGGTAAGGAATCCCCCTGCAGTGAAGGAGACCTGAGTTTGATCCCTGGATTGGAAAGATCCCCTGGAGAAGGGAATGGCAACCCAGTCCTTGAGAATTCCACGGACAGAGGAGCTTGGCAGGCTGCAGTCCATGGAGTTGCAAACAGTTGGACTCGACAGAGTGACTAACACACGCACCAATCCCATGGGATACCCAGAAAGCATGTCTCTCGAGATCCCTAGACTTTTAAAAAATATTTATTTGTTGTAGCATGGGGGATCTTTTTTAGTTGTAGTATGTGGGCTCTAGTTCCCTGACCAGGGATCGAACCTGGGCCCTCTGCATTGGGAACGATGAGTCTCAGCCACTGTCCCAGGGAAGTCCCAAGCTCCCTAGGCTTTTGTGTGTACTGTTCCCTCCATCCGCCCTGGAGGTCTTCCTACCCCTGTGCATCTCTAAGTCTTACCCACCCTGTCAGTAACTTGGTTCAGATGATCTTTCTACAGGGATGCCTTCCCCGACCCAGAATAGGATGGATTCCCTTGCCAGGGCAGTCCTACATAAGTATCACTTTGCAAGGCTTATGGAAGGGAAAAGAAGCTTTCCTCCACCTGGTCCCTGGCTGGGTTTGAAAATTTTGCTGACAAAGACGGATCAACATGAAAAAAGCATACAGCTTATTTTACCCTAAGTTTTAAGTGACACAGGAGACTCATTTCATAAGGAAATGACCTCTCAAAGAAACAGAGCTGTGTATTTTACTGCTAGGTGTGATGAAGAGCGGACAGTCGAGAGGATCAGGGGAGGTGAACCAGCGTGAGGTTAAGTGTTAAGTGTAGTACACTGGAGGCAATTTAGCAAATCTTGTTTATCAAGATTCTTCTGAGTTTCCCTTTGTCTTCAGAGATAAGGGTGTTCCTGTCCTCCTGGAATGTGAAGGGCATCTCTCACCTGAGGGTTTTATGATTGGTTTTTGGGAAGGTCAGTATGACCTTCTGATTTCTGCTGTTTTCTGAAAATCTTTCTTCGGTTTATTCAATATGCTAAGGTGGCATAATTTGGGATAGCGTGTCTTGAAAACTACATCACATACTTGCAAGCATTAGTTTAACCTTTCCCGTTTCACTGTGCATTCCACTAGGGCAGAGACCTAGCTCTCAACCTTTTCACCGCACTGCGTGTCCTGCATGCT
>SNSB01004286.1:2356124-2467079 GCA_012922965.1 Capreolus pygargus
GGGGGTGGCGGGCTCCGGGGCCCGGCGCGAGGGCGCATGCTCCGGAGAGCCCTCCCCCTCCCCGAGGTCGGCAATGGCACCTCCCCACCCTCAGAGGTGTCTGGGATTTTTGTTCGCGCTTGTGGTCCGAGGGCCCGTGTGGGCTCTGCGCAGGGTTCTCCCCCAGCTCCCGTGGCCTGAATGGGCTTTAATTTGCTCGTTAGAGTTGGATCTTCCACTCCTAGTTAAGGTTGCGACCAGTCCATATGCCTGCAAAACCTTGCTGAGCCAGAGAACTTAATCTGGTGTCAGGGGGACATGTGTTTAGGGAGCAGGTCAAAGCTTTCAGCAGCTGCTCAGATAACTCTAAATAGTGTGAACTTGCACTTGGGGTAGAGAGTCACGGTCTGGAGGGATCCTTTTCTCAGTCCCAGTCATCATGCTTTCCCCCAGGGAAGCTCAGGCAGTATTTGAACAGTTAGCAATGGTGCCTTTCTAGGTCCGCCTTATAGGTGAGGAAGTTGGGGCACAGAGTCTGAGGGCCTGGCCCAAGACCACATGGAGCTAGATTTCCACTGGGCTCAGGGCTTTTTCTCCTGACGTCATCCTTAACACCTCTGCAGACTGTTAGAGATGCTCGGTAAGGGCCATCTCGTGGGCAGGGTCAGCGTGTTGGATGGTGAGGAGGGTGATGTCACGGAGCCTGTGTGGCTGAAGTGTGTCACCTCGGCTTGGGGACCAGCCCAGGGCAACGTGTTGAGAAAAGGAATATAGGGACTGTCTTAACAAATGTGATCCTCTGAGTGCGACTCTGGACATTTTCCCTCCAGCCCAGAGGGATGCAAAAGAACCAGCTGCTGCTGTCTATCCAGTGTTTCCAGTGGGCATTTCAGAGCAGTAAGTTTAGGTACCCTGAAGTAGGGGATTCTAACCCTGCTGCTGAGATTGACCCCAGAAGGCAGTCGCAGGAAGAGCGTGTGCAATGAGCGGGGCACGCGGGAGACTGAGGTCTGACGAGGCAGACTCCTCAGCGCTTCACAGTTCGGCCTTAAGTTCCTTTTAGCATCGGTTGGTCCAAGGTCAAGGCCGGGACCAGGCTGCCCCATTGCGTTCCCGGTGCTTGCCCTGCGTGGGCACTGCCCCTCTCTTGGGTGTGTTCCTGGACTCCAGGGCAAGCACCCAGGAAGCAGTCCTGGGAATCCTGTCTGCTTCTGCAGGCCAGTGACTGTCCTCAGCTCGTTTCAGAAAGAGGCTTTTTGCTGAGATGTTCACGAGCCTCGCTGCCTTCCAGGGCTGTTGGAAAGAGGGTTTGTGTGAGGGCAGCTGCCAGTTGTCTGAAGCCGCTGTCTTCTGTTAACTCAGAGCTAGCTGCAGATGTTGGGCTTGTGAAAGATAAACCCCAAATACTTGTCTGGTTGAGGAACAGAGTCTCCTTGAAGAGAAGCTGTGTGTTTGTATAGAACATTCTTAGGATTTCAGTCCCAGAAAATGCTCTCTCTGAGAACCTCAGGTTTCTCTGTGGTTGTATCAGATGAGCATTCTCCGATCCTCCAGGGTTGGTGGAACCAGAATTCCCTGTCGGTAAAGTGAGCAGCCTTGGCTGACTCCTGGAAGACAGGTGAGTGTCGCAAGCTGTCCAGGTCTTTGTGGTTCTTGCAGTGTTGGGTTGCTCAGGTTTTGTGGACCCTGGGACAACTCTGCCTCGTCTGAAAGGACCAGATAAATGCAACTGAAAACTGAGCTTGGAGCCTGTTTTAGTTGATAGCCCGCTAGGGAATTGTTGCTGGCCTTTCTCTGAATGGCATTCCCTCTGCCGGGAGCAGCAGCTTTCTAATGGATGTATGTTCAAGGCTGATTCTCAGTCTTGTAAGCACCCTTCGTGCACTAGAGTAGTAAACATCGTTTTACTGAAACCCCATTTTGTTGATTGAAGAAGTTCAGTATGTGCGTCTGCCGTGGCTGTTCTTCCGTGGCTGCAAAATTTCTCCCATCCTGGTGGGAGACTGTTCTAGCTTTTCTACCACATGATCTGGAGATACTGGCAGCACAGCATGGCTGCTGACGGCCCCGCAGTGAAGGCGGGTTACACCTGGGCAGCCCTGGACCCTCTGGGGCTCACAGCCCTGGCAGCCACCCCTGGGGTGCCCTGCATGGAGCCCGTTCGCATCTGGGGTCTCCCACGGCTGCACAGGTTCAGCTCTATGGCAAAGAGGGACCTGTGCTGTGATGTTTAAGGGATGTTAGAGGAGTTCCAGTCCTTACTTGAATTTTTTATTTCATGTCAGGTGGAGGGAAGAATGGAATTAATAGAGGAATAAGGCTAGGCAGCCTATAGCAAAGAGTGAGGTAGATAATACATCTCACGTGACGGAGTGAGGCCCGTGGCATTAAAAACCCAGACGAGGTGCCGCTCACCACTGTCACTGGAGGAGACACAGTTGACCAGCTCACCAAGGTTTCTCACAGAGCACCTTGGGTTCCCTGCAGGTTTGGGGGTTTGTGTAAATGCTCAGCGGCCAGCGGCCGGCGCCCACACACCCTGGATCACTCGGCAGGCGCTGGCGCCTCCGGGTCATGGCAGCTCGTTCTGGCGGGCTGCAGGCCCTAGAGCGGCTGCCAGCACTGCTGACCTGTCGGTGTGCTGAGCTCCTGGTGCTGCGGAGCGGCTGACTGAGCTCTGCCCACCCAGGGGGTCACGGTCAGTTCCGGTCTCTTCTCTCCACTCTTCTGGCCTGATGGCTCATTCCATGGCGCTCAGGTTCATCCTGAGTCTCTGCTGCCCCTCCACGCAGGCCTGAGGAATAATGGAGAGCAAGTCGGTGATGTAGGCGGAGACCCAGGGCTGCTCCCTCCACTGGGAATTTAACACTCCCCTGATGCCGTTGGCCTCCTGCAGTAGGCCTATAGAATGTTCCAGCCAAGCCTGCCAGTTAAACAAGAAGCGGAGATAACCAGGGGAAACTCGGCTCCCATTCACGTAATCGGAGCCTGGCTGCTGCAGGGTGGACTCCCCCGATTAAGGGCGTTCTCTGAATAATTGAGATGGGGCAGAGTTGCCCTGCAGCCCTGGCTGCTTCCTGGCCCTCTGCACACAGACGGCAGATGGACCGCCTCCCTCCAGCCCTGCACGTGGCCAGGCCAGTGAGCACGATGGGATCGGGGCGGGGTGCGGGGGGTGCCTGTGATGTCAGGTTTAGGTCACAGAGTTCCCCAAGAAATGGAATCCCCCCCCCGCCCAGCTGCGCACACACGCCGGGCTGCCAGGACGTCTCGCCAGGGCAGTCGGCGCGTGGGGTTAGATGACTGGACTTTTCTTCTCGAAGCCTTCCAAGAACACTTCTCTAAACTGAAGGAAAACCCCTTCTTTGCCTTTAACGCCCTGGGACGATGACGGTGTGGAGGATGAAAGCAGAACAGGAAGTAACTGCTCCCCTGGCCTGTGTGGAGACTCAGAAGGGACTCTGACGAACGGTTGTCTCGTAACGAGTGTCCCAGGCTGAGCCCAGAGCGAATCCCACCAGAAACCTCCGACAGCCTTTTCAAGCAGCACGTGCTCCCCTGACAGTGAGCGCCTGGCCCTTGGGATGGAGGTGTGCTGGCCTGCAGCCCCCTGGCTGCGGGCCAGCAGTGAGGACAGGCCTGTGGGAGGCCGCCCGCCCGCTCTTCCTCCCTCCAGGAGAGCTCTGAACCCAGGGGGCTGCTGTTTGTCTTCCCCAGAAAGCTCCTGCGGTGAGGAGCGCCCAGGGAGGGTGGGAAAGGCGCCCCGACCCCAGGGCTGCAGGCCCACGTGTGGCTCGCTGCGCTGATGTCGGGAAGATGCCGCCTTAGCCCCAAGGACAGTGGTTTTGTTTATTTTTATTTATTTATTTTTTTTAGGACAGTGGTTTAAACACGCTCCCTGCGTGACATGGCAGGCCTCTTGCAGATAGAGTCTGCAGAGCTGAGAGGGCGAATGTCATTTGGTTGCCTTTGCCGTGTTTGGCCAAAGATGTTTTAAAGAGAAGTGAAAGGGTGACGCCGAGCCTGGGCTCGACCGATGAGCGGCTGGGTGCTCGTCGGTCTCCACTTGGAAGGTGGCGACCGTGCCAGGCCCCTTTGTCTGTCCACTGTGCGGGCTCTGGGGCAAGCGTTCATGTTGCGTTATCATTACTGTCTTGTTTCCTGCTGCTCTTGGACAGGTTTGGGAAGTTAGAAGCAGCATTGCAAGCTAATTTTTCTCCCCCCCCCCCCCCCTCTCTTTCTCTGTAGAAACTTGAAGGGTCTAAGTGCAAAGGGCAGCTTTTGATTTTTGGGGCAACCAACTGGGACTTGATTGGTCGAAAAGAAGTGCCTAAACAACAAGGTATGAGAAACGATGTCTAAAAACTTGAAGATGCTGTTGCTGAGTGCTTCCTGTGTGTGTGTCCAGTGTGATTCTGGTGGCCAGGTAGGTGCTCTGTTCACAGGGGCGCGCAGAGAGGCCAAGGGACGGCCCAGGGCCGCAGCCTCTCCCGTGGTGGGGCTGGATTTGAACCCGTGTCTTCAGCAGGACTCTCACTTGGGCACAACTCTGGTTTTAATAATTCCGTTGAGATAAACAAAAATATAAATGTTAACCTCAAATAAGCATTGATACTTTTTTCCCATTTTTACTTCCATGTCACTTAGCTTCATTAAAATGGAGAGGCTGGTGCTATGGAATGTCAAAGCATCAACATGGGTCACGTGTCAAATGTCAAACTTGATAGGCATTTCAGAAGAGTTCATGTTTCCTTGCAAAGTGCCAAATGGTTGCAGGAACGAGTCTGACAAAGCAAGGAACAGTCTGGAGTTGGGAGAGTGGAGAGGTCCCGAGAAGTATCTTGGTCCCAAATGTTTTTTGAAAGGTGATGTCTTTCCTTGGGGGAAATACCAGCCCATCCAAAAGGAGTGAGGCTGGCGCTTTGCCACGTCTTATGGCTTCTTGATTTCACTTGGAAAGATTCCCAAAGTACTTTCCAGCATTGCCCAGTGAACAAATATTTGCCCACTGACACTCCCTGGGGCCTCGGGGCAGGCACTGGAGATCATCTCAGTCCATGAAAACAGCAGGCGGGGGCTCTGGTGGCGCTCAGGGTCCAGCTGAGTTAGACATGGGTTTGAGCCACTTTCCTGTTGGTGCCAGGGCCCAGCCTGCAGGACCCAGCTGTCTGGGCTCGAGCTGCCTGGCGGCTGGTGGCACCTGGCACCTTTCCCGGGGCGTGATCGTGTCAGTCCCCCTGCCAGTTCCTGCGCAGGTGTTGCATTGTTTCTCGAGGCTGCTCTTTAAATGAGAGGCCCGTGTTTGTGACTAGAGACGCTCGGGGCCCTGAGCAGGAAGTAGATTCCAGAGGGGAGCCCGTGGCGAAGCAGGTCAGCGTCTGGTTGAAGGAGTAGCACCCTGCTCGGCCTCGCTCTAAGAGTACCTTTTTGTCTTCTCCCAGGCCTACCTTTGCCTCCCAGATGTTTCTCCCTCTGAATGTAATTTTGTTTTATGTAAGGAAACAAAATTTTTAAGTCTTCCCTTGTCTTTGGGCTGCCATGACCTCTCCAGTAGATGTGAAGGAAAGGGAGGGGGGATTGGGTTTCCCACCCGTGCCAGACCTCAAGGGAAAGAAGGACCCCTGCCTGTCCTAGCCTTTCCCACTGCCCCTGCCCTCAAAGCGGCCTTCCCTCCAGAGCCCATCCGCCCTCGGGTACGCGTCGCTGGACCTCCGACTCGGCCCTGCTGCAGTGCCTTTCTTCTGACTAGGCTGCCTCTGAAGCTTCCTTGGGAGGCCCTGAGAATTCCCGCCTCTGATATTTGTGGAGCTCAGCCAGGGAAGACGCTCTGGCAAACCAGATCGTCTGTCAACCGTCAGGGGGTCCATTTAGGACCCCTGGGTCAGCCATGGTGTCCCCTGGCACTGCATGTTGCCCACAGACATGGCACCCAGCACGTAGGCCGCCACGACAGCCGCCCTCAACACAGGCATGCAGGCTGTCGTTTCCGGTTTGCTCTCACCCAGTGACTTGCTGGGTCTTCCCTCACCTTGCAGTAGCAGAGCCGTGTTTTCGGGTAGAGACGCCCAGGGGGTCCTGAGTCGTGCTGGGGGACTTCCCACCTTTGGGGGACCCTCCCGGTGTGACACCCCTGGAGAAGAAAACGGCGACCCACTGCAGTATTTCTTTCCTGGAAGATCCCATGGACAGAGGAGCCTGGTGGGCTGCAGCCCACGGGGTCACAGTCAGACTGAGCGCGCACACGCCGCGTACTCTGAAAGTGAAGGGTGGTTGCACAGGCGTGTCCGACTCCCTGCGGCCCCATGGACTGCGGCCTGTCCCGCCCCTCCGTCTGCCGAGTCTCCAGGCCCGGGTACTGAGACCCACCGCAGGCCCACCACCGCAGGCCCCATGTGACTCAGAGGCTGCGCGGGGCGCCCTCTGCTGGCAGCGCCTCAGCGTGGGCACGGCCTGGGCGGGTTGATAGACTCTCCCCCTGGAGCCAGGTGCCTGATGGCGAGGTTGATCTCAGTCAGCTCCTGCATCCAGGTCAGTCTGACACAGTTGGTTTGGCAGCAGCTAGTATTTCATAAAAGTCACCACAGGCCTAAAATGAGCTCGTTTTTCTGTCTCTGAGAGCCTCAAGTTGAGAGAATTAAGCCAAAATTTGGCCACACCCTGTCCTCTAATAAGGCAAAGGGGGGGCTGTGAAGGGGGCCTCGGCCTGGAGCAGCACGTGGGGCGCCCTCAGGGCAGGAAGCAGGGAGATGCAGTAGGCTCCGTCTGACCTCACCCTCCCAGAGCAGGGTATGTGTGGCCCGAGGTGTGGGGAACGGGGGCGGGAGGGCCTTCCGGGGAGCATAGCCCTGTGTGAAGCTAGGGGTCGTGGCCCAGCCCGCCTGACGGGCCCTGGAGGAAGGGGCGGCAGGCTCAGGGCTGACCCCAAGGAAGCCTTCAGCGGCCTCCCTGCCCCAGGAGGCGGCCAGGAGGGTGAGGGAGACGCGGGTCTACTCCCCGCGTTTCTGGGTCAGCCCTCGCCTGCCCGGGCCTGTGGGAGGAGGGCCTTGTCTTTGTCCACCAGCGTGTGGCACTCGGCAGCGGCGTCCCTGGTGAGTCCGGACCAGAGATGAGCGCCGTGTCCTGACGGCTGCCCCGGAGCCCCCGGGGGTGCACTTGGGGGGGGTGAGCCTAGGGCGGCCCCCCATCAGTGGGCTCTGGGGGTCTGACAGTGCTGTCTTTTACTCCTCACAGCTGCTTACCGCAACCTCGGTCAGAATCTGTGGGGGCCCCACCGGTATGGGTGCCTGTCGGGGGTCCGGGTGCGGACGGTGGTTTCGGGGTCGTGCGCTGCCCACAGCCTCCTCATCACCACGGAAGGGAAGCTGTGGAGCTGGGGTAAGTACCCGGGGTCGGGGTACGGGGCCCGCTGGGGGCTCGCTTCCCCCGTCCCCTGGGTGGAGGGCCCTCTGCTGCCCCCGCCCCTGTGTGTCCTCTCCTCTGACGACCCCCCCCCCCCCGCCGTCTGCCCCCAGAGCACACCGCTGGTCTCTGCCCTCCTGCCTGGTTTTGAGCAGTTTGCTCCCGCTTTCTCGGGATCGTCTTCAAGCAGCCCTCTCCTGAACGTTCTGACTGAACCTACAGCTTTCTGATATCGAGGGACCTAGAACTGAATCCTGTTTTATTTTAGGTTTGCGGTCCCCCCAGCACCCAGCACAGTATGACGTAGACCTCTGTGCCTGCCACTTTAAATGCCACCAGCTTTCACATCCGCCCCGGGTGACGCCAGCCCGGCTCTCTACAGTGCTTTCCTCAGTTTCTTACTCTGTTTGCCCAGACAGCCGAGTTAACTCCCAGAGTCACTGCGTGCCCTGCCCTTGGACTCCTGGCCTGGATGCCAGGGAGCCGGCCCTGTCCCTTCACCCCCCTCTCATTTCAGGCTCCTGCAGGGGGCTTCGTTCCAGGCGCCCGGCTCCTCTGCAGACCCTTCATGCAGGCCTGGGCTGAGGCTGTGTCTCCACGCCCTCTGCTGGCTCCGGGACTCTTCTTTCTGCGGGGGGTGTTGGCGTTTGTCCTCACCCTTTGTTTCTGGCCCTTTGGCTAGCTTTTAGTCCATATGACTGCATTTTTATTTTGGGCTGTTTGAACCATTTTTTGCAATTTCATGAGCGGCTGTACCAAAGTCCAAATACATTAACATCTGTTGTCTTCCCTGCACTCTGCTAATTTTGTAATTCTGTTGGAAAAAAGCGAAGCAGTGTGTCTGGCCCAAATTTAAACTTTGTAGTTCTTGGTGACACAATGGCATTGCCACTATTATCATTTTCTCCTGGTGGGCACCAAGGTCTGTCTCCCCCAGAACCCTCCTCCTGCTCACTGTCCCCAACGCTGGATGCAGCCTCCTGTGTCAGGGACCCCAACTTCAGGTCTTTCTCATCTTTCTGCTAAATTTCACTTATGTGGTGTTTCTGAAAATGTCCTTCTCTTGACCCTGCGGGCAGAGAATGACTGTAAAAGGTGTGCATCTGACCTGGCCCCAGAACCAAGACGTGTCCCATGAGCAGACTCATCACTGCGGGGCGGGGTGGGGGGAACGAGCCACAGGGGGTGTCCCGAGTCCACGGTGAGTCCTGGGAGCGTTAGTGCAGGGTCCCAGAACTCAGCGGGGTCTGCACGCGCCGGCCACCCGGGCCCCTCATGTTTGCGGAGAAATTGTGCCCCAACTTGTTCTTGCCTTTCACAGTGAACTTGGGCAGTCTCCACTTGACGCTGTTGTCCCTCTGTCCTCTGGGAGCACCATAATCAGAGCCTGAGGATGGTTTTCCTTTTGTATGGCAGCTGGTCACCCTTTCTCGAGCCCTGTCCAGGCCAGTTGGGGCTCACCTTTGTGGCTCTGCTCGACCTCTTTCATGACTGCGAGGTCAGAGTTCACTGTTAGGGAAGGATATGGAAACCTCCCATGGTTTCCAAGTTGCCTGGCTTTCTGGCCCCATAAAATCTCCCAAAATGTTTATTTACATGGTTCTTAGACCTGGGAGAGGCCCACTGAGCTGCTTAGACTTGGAACTACTGTGACCTGAGTTGAGAACTTAGGTCAGGTGAAGAGCAGGCCAGCCTCTGGCCCACGCAGCCCTCCATGTTCACTTGGAGCTAAAAGGCTCTGGTAGGGGCTTGGGGTGGGTGTCATGCTGTCATGGGTGACTCTTTGTGACCCCAGGGACTGGAGCCTGCCAGGTTCTTCTGTCCATGGGATTTTAAAGGCAAGAATACTGGAGTGGGTTGCTATGCCCTCCTCCAGGGAATCTTCCTGACCCAGGTGTCAATCCTGCGTCTCCTGGATTAGCAGGCGGATTCTTTACCACTGAGCCACCTGGGAGGCCCTGGGGGGCCATGCCATGCCGGGGGCCGGGCAGGGCTCGGCCTCCTTGAGCCTTCCTGCCTCCATTCCATGCCAGCATAGCCCAGAGATGGGAGGTGGGCCCGTGGCCAGGGAGAGCCTGGGCCAGAGCTCTGTGTTCTGGCCTTGGGCCATTGCTGGGGTTCACATGGCTAAGGGTCCTGTGAAGGCTGGCTGGCAGGAGGTGGGGTTGGAGAGGGGAGAAGTGCAGGGTCTGTGGCAGATGCCCGGAGCACTGAGGGAGTCAGACTCCTGCGAGGCAGGTGTTACTGTCCTAAAATACCTCGGAGTGGAGCGGGTGAGGGGACTGGCGTCTGGCAGGAACGGGGAGAAGTGAGAGCTGTGAGCTTCTATGAGCTCGTCCGCTCCTGTGTGACGTCCTGGCTGAACCTGCTTTATACCATTTCCCTGGAGGCCAGGGCTGACGAAAATGCCAGGACGGGTCCCAGCCCTGCCCCAGAAAAGAGGGTCAGAGCAGGTGAGGTGGTTGGCTGGCAGCTGCCCGCAGAGACGACTCTAGGGACAGCTCTGCACATCTTCTCTGGTTACCCAACCCCATCCAGCAGCCTTGAAAGGCTGGCATCGCCTGCAGAGCCAGGCTTGCTGTCACCTGGCTCTCTGCTGTGGGTTCTGGGAGACCCCAACTCGCCCTGCAGCTGGTCTGGCTGCCCTGTCTCCTCCTCCCTGCTTCATCTGTCCTGCCTCTGACCCACAGGGCGAAATGAGAAGGGGCAGCTGGGCCATGGCGACACCAAGAGAGTGGAAGCCCCCAGACTCATCGAGGGGCTCAGCCACGAGGTGATCGTGTCTGCGGCGTGTGGGAGGAACCACACCTTGGCCTTGACGGGTAAGGAAGGGCCACTTGCCTCCAAATGGGGTCAGAGGCCAAACAGTCCAGCTGGGTTGGGGGTGGAGCTGCCCCAGTGACTCATGGTCACAATCAGAAAGGTGCCCAGGGAGCCTGGTGGGCAGCTTCTCAAGGCATCATAGGCCGCACCCACGGGTGTCGGTGGCCAAGGCTCTGGGAGGGTCTGTGCCGGGCAGTGGTTCTGCTCTGAGGTGTCCACCCCACCCCCTTTTGGGAAACTGTCTCACTTGTATTCTTCTGGCAAAGGAGCTATTTTTCTGATTTTAAGAGTCTTTGATTCCCAGTCTAATTCAGGGTCCTCAGCATTGTTTTCCCTTTGCTAATGGATGTCGTTCTCTCCTTCCAGAAACGGGCTCCGTGTTTGCGTTTGGAGAGAACAAGATGGGGCAGCTGGGCCTCGGCAACCAGACAGACGCCGTCCCTAGCCCTGCACAGGTGCCGCCCGAGTTTCCCCCTGCCACCCCCCAACCCAGGGCCTTTGCTTCTCTGTTTCAGGGTTGGGTTTTCCGGGGGGGAGATCAGGCATCTCTCCCCCTTATTTGAGTTGCTCGCTCCCTTCTAAAAGCAGGGTCTCGATGCTTTGAGTGGATCAGGTTTAACAGACAGCCACAGTTGAAGAACGTCCTAGAAACAGTTTTTTATTCCGACTGGAAATAATTCATTCCAGAGACCTGTTTGAAGCCTGTTCTGTTCTGCAGTGAGAATTGTCCATGGATGTGATTTGTCTTTGTCTGAAAATACTTTTGAGTTTTGACCTCGTAACAAGTGACTTGCCAGGTGCTCAGCACACAAATAGGTTAAGTCATCTCTTGTTCCTGAAAAACTTTGGAGTCAGCTGGGGCTGGGATTTATACCTAAATATTGAACTTATGCCATAAGGCGGCAGGAGGCTTGTGAGTGTCTTTGAGGGCAGGGACTTTGACGTCTTAGTCTTAAAAAGAGACCTTGGACAAACACACCTGTCATTTGGAGGATTTTCGAAATGTTGTTTTGTCAGCCATTTGCTCTGCAGTGGGATGAGACAGTTTCTGAGTGAGCCAGGCCGGGACAGAGCTCGAGGCTCAGCGCCCCCTCCCCAGGCTCATCACCTTTTCCCACGATTTCCTGCAATGCTGACCCTTCCCGCCTTCCGGTTCCTCCAGTCTGGCTTCCCCAGGCTGATTAGTTTGCAATAGACAGTCTTCTAAGTGCTTTCTCGGATTTGTGTCCAAACCCCATGTTAAATTACTCCGGGCCTTTGCTGTCTTCTGCTTCCTAATTTCAAACCATTATATTTCCTATTCACACCTTCAATTAAGGCTAATTAGCAAGCAGCTCTCACAGTAGTAAAAGAGAGTGTAAACCAGTTCATTTTACTGGTTTAGCAGTAATGCTCGTGAAAGCTTTTCTTTTTAAAGTCGCCTGACATCAGAGGTAGTGACTAGCGTGAAACTGGGGACTAAAGGTGATTATAGTTTGTTTCTCGTACCCTGTTGCCCGCACCCCCAGTCAGTTGAATTCAGCGTTCGCTGGGCACTAGAATGTGTGAGGCACAGTGTTGTACATTTTGAGGGTTACAGAGACCCAGGGACATGATTTGCCTGTCTGTGAACTGATTCTGTATTGGGCGGTGTTTCTTTACGGATGTGCAAAGCCTCTGTCTTCAGCATTGTTGAGTTCCATTAGAAATCCTTAGTAGCCTGGTAATTGTTTCACACCAACATGTGGAGACTTTAGCAATCTTTTTTTTTTTTTAATGTCTGAAAGTCTGCTGTCTTTTCTTTTCAGATAATGTACAACGGCCAGCCAATTACCAAAATGGCCTGTGGGGCTGAATTCAGTATGATAATGGACTGCAAAGGAAACCTCTATTCCTTTGGGTGCCCTGAATATGGTCAGCTGGGTATGCAAGTACATTTTAAAAAGCTCTGTAGGATAACTGTATGTTTAGAACCAGCAGTCAGTGTGCGGCTGCACACGCATGGTAGAAATGTGGGTAACTGATTGCAGATAATGGCCTTGATCCATTGAGTGGATGTCCCGTTTCGTGGAGCAGCATGTCGTAACTCACGGGGCTGTGGAGTCTGACAGGGGCTTGCCTTAATGAAAGTCAAGGCATGAGTCTGTCAAAGGATTTTTTTCACATTTGGGAATTCATTTTTATATAAAAGGATTTCAAGCTTTTCTTTTTTCTTTTCCTTTTCAATTTTTAATCAAACCTGTGTTCATTCATTTTCATATTTAAAGATTTGCCTTTATCAAAAGTGAGGAAATTATACAAGAGTAAGGTCGTTTAGAACACCCTGGCCTGGGCCACTGTTTCAGGTATACAGAAGAGCCAAAAGCATTTCAAAGTAGGATCCCCTTCCGGATTTTCAGCCCTAAACCGAAGGGATGAAATTGACTTACATTCCATTGAGTAGAAAAGTCAAACGCAGGAGGTAACTGGCAGTGAGCGGAGGGACTCCATTTTCCCGCACCGGCGGGCGGCCGGGCGGGCGCCCCCTGCTGGCCGCGTGGCCGCTCGCGCGCGGGCTCCTCAGCGCCCGCCGGCCGGCGCTGCTGGGTCTCCGCGTCATTCGGCGGATGGGAGGCGGTATAAATAGACTCGGAGAACAGCGCCTTTGTTAAACTAAATATACCTTAGTCAGAAGTGAGTGAGGAGGAACAGCCCCGTGCACATGCCTCTTGGTTGCCAGGGAGTTGCCAGAGCCTGCCGGAGAAACCGCCTCCATGGCCGTGGGCGCCCGTGCCGGCCGGTGAAGCGCCGGAAGTGAGCTGCCGGCCTGCTTCCGGGAAGCCGCGCGCTCCTCAGGCCTGCTCAGGCCGGCGGCGGTAGGCTCTCCCTCAGGGAGGGGAGGCGCCGATGATGGCTGACGATGAGTGAGCAGCTCCCGGGCGCCCGTCCCCGCTGCGGCGCGGATACCTAGACTCCCGCGCTTACGCTCACTGAGAGGGGCTTTGAGGGACTGGCCTCATGTGTGTCTGTGGAGCCCGTCAGCCTTAGCTGCCCAGCTTGTTTGACAGCCAGCCCTCAGTCCCGTTGTCCGAGCCCACAGGGCCGCGGGGAATTAGCGCTTGAGTTGAGAGCTGTGCCCTCGCCCCCACGACAGACTTTGGGTCAGTGCGGCAGAGACCGCAGCGTGCCTGGTTCTGGTGACTGCTCTAGCGTGTTGGGTCGCTGGGGGCCGGTTGGCCTTTCTGGTCCGTTCTCGCCCCGTGGAGGGCCCCCGGAGGCCCCGACGTGGGCGCGGAGCAGACCAGCCTGTGGGTGTGAGGCTCCCGCGTGTCTAGCCTCAGCCCAGCCCAGGCTTAGTCACGCAGGCAGAGGGGTTTTCACAAAACTCCCTTTTAGGGACAGTATCCTTGAGTGTTTCTTATTCTGATTTCTGTTCATTTGGTAAAGTAAGTGCTTTCAACCCACAATATCAACCCCATGCCCTGGACATGCTTCAGATAGGAGGATGCTACCTTGGGTGACTGAAGTCCCCGTGAGGCCCGGCTAGACCAGACAGGTGCCCTGCGCTCGGGTCCCTGCTGACTGATGGCTGCCTCTGCAGGACACAACTCGGACGGCAAGTTCATTGCCCGGGCGCAGCGCATAGAGTATGACTGCGAGCTGGTGCCCCGGCGCGTGGCCATCTTCATTGAGAAGACGAAAGACGGCCAGATCCTGCCCGTCCCGAATGTGGTGGTGCGGGACGTGGCCTGTGGCGCTAACCACACGGTAAGGCTTCATTGTTTCTCACCTCAGTGGAGACCCTGGGCTTTGCAAAGCAAATAATGGGCCCTGGCCGCCTGGAGGGCTTCATACCCTCACGTTTGGGGGCATCATTTTCACGTGCCAGTTTCTGCAGGGCGTCCACAGCCGGAGCTGAGTGGGCAGACTTTGGGCTGGGGTCCTTCGTAAGGGTTTCCTGTTTGTCTTTTGCCTTTCCAGGTTGATGCTCTCTCAGGGTGCTGAGTGGATTCAGTCATTGAGGGTGTTTCCTTAAAGGTCCATTTAGATCAAGGCGATAAAACTTTCGTATGTGTATCTTTTTATCTTAGTTGCCTTCCTGTGGTTATTTTGCCTGCAAATGGCTGAGAGTCAGACTTGGGTCTCACCTCCCTTGTCCTGCTGAGAGTTCAGAGACAGGTCACTCTCCTGTATATGGGCACCTGGCTCTGTGACCTCAGGACTGGATGATTTTAGTCCCTTCAAGTCCAGCGACTGCTGCTTTTTATACAGTGTAGTCAGAAGACATAGATCTTACTTAGGCCTCTGACCTCAAATCATGTTTATAGGTTCTACATGTACATGATTCAAACCCCAGACATCAAGGAGACAAGAGGGGCAGATGGGTTTTTAATTGAAGCAGAGTCGGTTTATCATGTGCTAGTTTCTGCTTTACAGCAGAGGGGTTCAGTTATATTATTCTTGTATTCTTTTTCATATTCTTTTCCAGTGTGATTTGTTATAGGACATTGAACGTAGTTCCCTGTGCTACAGTAGGACCTTTCTGGTTGTCGCCTTAGTGTGTGTCTGCCAAGCACAGACGTCCCATTTGTTCTGCTGCCCCCCCCCCCCATCCCCACGGCCCCTTTGGGCACCGTGAGTTTGTTTTCTAGCTCTATAAGTCTGTTTCTACTTAATAAATAAGCTGATGTGTGTCACATTCTGGATAAGTGATAGCGTGTGATCTTTCTCTGACTCTTATTTCGTACGATGATCTCCAGGTCCCTCCACGTTGCTGCAAGTGACATTATCCTTTTGATGGCTGAGTATTGTGTATGCATACCGGGTTTTTTTTTAGAAGAGAAATTGGTGTTTTACTTTATAAACTTGTGTTAAACTTTTAACCTTAGAGTGGAGTGTAGCTGATGAACAGTGTTAACATTCGTTTCAGGTGTGTTCTCCCCTAAGCTCCCCCCTTCCAGGCTGCCGCATAAACACCATGTTTATCTGTCCATCCATCCACGGACACCTGGGCTGTTCCCATGTCTTGCGTGTTGTAAAGAATGCTACGTGAACATCGGGGTGCGTGTAAAGATGGGTTTTAAATTGTTGACCTGGCACCATGCGCACTGTGCCTGTGACCAGGTGGAGGTCACCTGTATGGTGTGAACCCGCCTAAAGGAGAATGCGAGGTGGGCAGGGCTCTTCCTCCAGGCTCTGTCTGCAGTTGAGTCAGGGCTGAAAGAGGAAGTGGAGTGCGGTGGCCTGCTCTAGAGACAGCACTTTAATGAGGGAAAGGGGAAGACTTACAACTTGAATACCCATTTCTAGGAATGGAAGTCGTGTCCCTGGCGGAGGAAACAGCAGGCCTCCTCGCTGTGCCGCGCCTGCTGCTGGCAGGCCCCCCTCTCCCGTCCAAGGCAGGCGGGGGTCACCTCTTGTGTGTCTGCCCTGTGCCCCCAGCCAGGGCCGCAGACTCGCAGATTGGCAGCCCCCTGCACGTCCCGTCCCAGAGCCGTGCTTTCTCCCCCTGCAGCTGGTCCTGGACTCCCAGAAGCGGGTCTTCTCCTGGGGCTTCGGTGGCTATGGCCGGCTGGGCCACGCCGAGCAGAAGGACGAGATGGTCCCCCGCCTGGTGAAGCTGTTCGACTTCCCGGGGCGTGGGGCGTCCCAGATCTACGCTGGCTACACCTGCTCCTTCGCCGTCAGTGAAGTAGGTCAGTGATTCCCTGTCTGGGCCTCGGGAGTCAGGCGTCCAGAGTCACGGTTTCCCTGCCTGGCCACATGCTCCTCCGGGGAGTCCCGTGGCCTCTGCCCTGTTCGAGACCAGGGACCCGATTTCATCAGCCGCCCAGGCTCTTCTCATTTGATGCTGCTGAGATGCGGAGTCATCCAGCTTCTGAGATGACGGTGACAGTGGGGATGTGTTTGTCTTTCCCAGGTGGTCTATTTTTCTGGGGGGCAACCAACACGTCCCGGGAGTCCACCATGTACCCGAAGGCCGTGCAGGACCTCTGTGGCTGGAGAATCCGGAGCCTGGCTTGTGGGTATGTGACCATGTCTCCTGTAAGCAGGATGTCTGCCCCCGCCCTGGGCATGTTGGACACAGCCAGGAGGTGCCCTGTCCCTGGAGGGCTCCACTCTTCCATTGGGGTGTCAGGTGCCCTGAATTCCAGAGTCTGGAGGGGACGGACTCTGCTCAGAGCAGGGGGGGTTGGGAGGTCCTCGGACAGGTGACTCCCTTTCTTGCCGCTACAGAAAATCACTGAGGGTGTCTCTCTTCGAAGATGGTGGTCTCTATTCATGTTGCAGGTTCAAAATTCTATTTAGTTAGGACAGTTTAAGTTACTGTGATACAGTGGGAACGAGAAAGTGATTTTAAGGCAGTGGTTTTCTGTTTATTTTGAGAGTGCCTCTTGGGCTGTGTAGCACTTCTCGGGGAAGAGTTGGGTGACATCCGTCACCTGCCGGGTTGGGGCAGGTGGCCGTGTGGTGGTTGGGACGGCGTGGCTATAACCTGAAACCTGTGGCCCGCCCAGGCTCCTGTCCAGCAGGTGCTGCCCCTTCCGAATGAGCTCTTCATCCTGGCTTGGTGTCTCCTCCTTTTCCCAGTGTGTGTGTTCCTCTGAAAGTGGCCTCCTGCCCCGAGGGCCCGAGAACTAGGAACGGGCGTGGGGTGGGGACAGGGGCCCGCTCCCGGGGACGTCTCTGGGCGCTGAGGGTCTCCTGTTGGGCCTGCTCTGGACGGCGGGCTTCAGGAGGTGCCTCTGGCCCTGTGCTGTGCTGTTCGCAGATGGAGGTTTTAGTGGGGCCAGCTTGGTTTTGTGCTGGTAGGTTCGTACCCTGCAGGGAGCGCACGGAAGTGCCTGGGGCCGCTGGGTTGGCGGGGCGCGGGGCTGCACCGCGGGGCGCCGGGGTAACGGCTGCTGCCTTTCGCAGGAAGAGCAGCATCATCGTGGCTGCGGACGACAGCACGATCAGCTGGGGCCCCTCGCCGACCTTCGGGGAGCTGGTAAGCCGGCCCCTGCCCAGAGCGCAGAGCCCCGCTTGGGCTCCCTGAGCCACCTCCTGGAGACGCGCAGAAAGCAGGAGCCGTGTGTCCTTGTGTCCTTGTCGCGCGCAGGTCTGCAGTGTCGCTTCAGCTTCCAAAGATGTCCCTTTGCTCATCCAGTGATTTTTGAAAGTCCTTTCTGGCCACATTGTTAGTGGAAACTGGGAAGTTCCAGGTCCTGTTTCCCCTGACATGTAAATGGTAATTGTGGGATGACGCGATAGAGAGGGTGGTTGCTCTTTGCTCCCCCCAGGAGGGTTTCAACTACAGGATCAGCATTTCCTCCTAGACCACGGGCCCAGCGGTGACCATGTATCCAGTCTTCTTGGTTTCCAACCTCTGAGGTCATTTGGGGACATTCTTCCCTCATTTTTCGCAATAACTTTGTCTTTGTTCCTGCTTTTAATCTGTTACTGGACTGATTAACTTTCCCCACACGCCTGGCCTTCTCACCCAAAGTCTGATTCTTAGCTTTTGGGGTGTGGGGAGTTCTTAACTTTCAATGTCTTCATCAAGAACAGCTGGGCTGGGGCTCACCCTGACGTCTGCCTGTGCTCGTTGCAGTTTGATCGCCAGCCTGGCTCTTGGGTGTCCTGTCCCCCTCTCCTGGGTGTGGGCTGATGGGGTGCTTCTCGACCCCGTGCCGTCTCCAGGGCTGGTGGCCTTGACCGCGACTTTTCCTTGGGCTGTGCAGCGGAGCTTTGAGAGAGACGCGGACCTGGCCCGGTGTTTACGGGTCCTTCTTAGAGAAGATGTTCTAGCATCTGTCAGAAATAGACTCCGAGTATCGATTTGGAGAATTGCAGGGAACAAGGTGGACTTTGGGGGCAGTCTCTCAGAGTTGAGGAGCTCGCGTGGTCCTTGGCTGGTGGCAGAGGAAGCTGGCCCTCCGTGGGGGCCCTTGTTTGAGCTGAGCTGAGAGGCCCGCCTGTTTCAATCGCCCACCTTCACACCGTAGCACATGTTCTGCGCCCCAGCCTGTCCCCCGTCCGCAGGCCTGGGCTGTCCCTCCGTCCCCTGGACACTGGTGGGGACAGGGCAGGGCTCGTGGCCCGGGAGCCCCGCGGCCGCCACCCCCGTCCTGGCGTGCTGCCGTCTCCTGCAGACTCTGCGCTCACGTCCGCAGCGCCTCGGTCCTGGGCTTAGGACAGGGTACCTGCTGGCGCCTGGGGGTGCCCGTTGCTGCCCAGGCCTCAGCCGTGGAGGCCCCGGGCCTGTGTGAGGCCCGGGCAGGCCGCCCCGGTCTCTGCTTCCCGGCTGGTGTTGAGGGCGTCCCTCTGCTCGCCTCACCAGGGCTACGGGGACCACAAGCCAAAGTCCTCCACGGCAGCTCAGGAGGTGAAGACGCTCGACGGTGTCTTCACGGAGCAGGTGAGCGGGGGGCCCTGGGGCAGGGAGAGGAGGTGGGCTGGGCCGGGCTCGTCCGCCTCTGCCTCGGCACGCTGCCCGCTCCCCGTGCCCTACGCTCGGGCTTCCTGCAGGGCGGCCAGGCCGGCCTAGGGGCGAGCCGCCCTCAGCCCGAGGGCCACCGCCACAGTCCAGCCACAGCCAGCTCCAGCGCGGGCGCCTGCTCCCATCTGCATCTCGCCTTCCCTCCAGACTCCAGGCAGTGGGGTGGGCGGTGGGGTGAGGCCCCTGTGACTCGCGCATCAGGCGCCAGCCCTTGTCGCCGAGACGCGGGGGGGCTTGTCTTTCCCACGAGGCGGGGCTCTGCTTTGGAGGCACAGGGAGCCGGGGGCACGGTCCCCAGGTCCCCGCTGGCCTCTGCCAGCCTTTGGTGTCCAGGCCTGCTGGGGGCCCAGATGGCCGGCTGATAGGGTGTTGGGGGCAGTCTCGCTGACACTGGGGGTCCTCAGTCGGAGCCTTTTTGAACTTTCCAGGGTGCCTCCGTTTTGACCTCTGTGCTAACCTCTGGGCAGCCTTGCTTCCCAGTGTCCCTCCGTCAGTCTCGGGCGTATCAACCCCAAACTCAGTGCCTGGCTGACGCGCTTTTGTCCCCCCCGCCCCCCTGTGCCGGCTTGCCCCCTAGGTGGCCATGGGTTACTCACACTCCTTGGTGATCGCACGAGACGAAAGTGAGGCGGAGAAGGAGAAGATCAGGAAACTGCCAGAGTACAACCCCCGGACCCTCTGACGTCATGGAGCCCCCCGCTCCACACCTCTCGCGGCAGCTGTCATGTCCACGTGCACTGGGACGGGAAGTCAAGCGAGGAATTTCAGAAGCAAAAGTTGACCGAAGGTGCATTTCTGTTAGACTCCCTGAGGTTCCGTTTTATAAGTGATTCAATGCCAACTACCTTTTCTGTATGCTTTTCAAAGTGTTTTTTTTTTTTTTTACCCCTTCTTAATGTTTAATTAAAATATTTGCTCATAGTTGACTTACCATTCCTACAAAAGAGTCAGAAACTTTGAGCAATCTAGGCTTTTTTTTGCGTTCCCCCTCCCCCGCCCCGTACACTTCTCAAAAACACCCCTTTCTAAATTGTGGTGAGCGTTGTGAGCCCAGCGGGCGCTGCCTGGGACAGATCTCTGTGCTCGCGGGAGCAGCAGCGCCGTTCCCGGTGGTCCGTCTCAGACAGCGCGGCCCCTGCGTGCTCCGCAGTACCCAGCTTGCTGCCTTCCCGCTTTTCCTTCTAGACCGGCCACGTGTGCTCTGCTCCTCCCCCTGGCTGCCTGTAAGCCCCGTTGCCTTTTGGCTGTGACATTAATAGAACCTGCCATTTCCCCCCCGGTGGGGGCTCGTGGATCTCTGTTTAGCCATTTATATCTACTTTAGCTGTCAAAGAAGTCCAAATGAAAATCAGGTGATCCCGGAACCAATGGGGACTTGGAGGGTGGACAGACGTGGTTCCAGATCCAGTTCGAAGGCTCCCATGAGCCGGGGTCGCCTCGCCAGCACCCGCCGTCAGAGACTGACCAGCAGGACACAGTGCGTTCTGGAGTCCCCGCAGAGGAGGAGCGTCCTCTGTGTCCCAGCCTTTGTCGCCTTCGTGTTTCTGTCTTTATCCCGAGCCCCTGGCTGGATCCTGCTGGAACAGCCCCGTCTGTTTCCGAGGCCTGGGTTCCTGCTCCACAGACCCAACTCTCCAGTCACATTTGCTTGGCTGTGCTACCAAATAGTTGGGATTGTGGAAGAAGTCCCCTTCCCTGAGTCAGCGCAGAGGCTGCGACCAGTTCCCTGCACGTGCCCTGCGCACCAGCACGTCCCTGGCGTTGCCTGAGTTACGAGGTGCCTTTCCCGGAACCCTCCTCTTGCTCAGACCCGAGGGAGGCGGCAGCCGTGGCCAGGTTCTTGGTCTCAAGAGGGTCTGGACCGGTTTGGGTGCTTTAAAATAGCTGTTTAGGTCAGGGTGCTTGTTGGGGAGACGGGGGAGAGGTGCAGTGTGAGACTGGGTGGATGGGAGAGTTCTATATTGGTCTTTTTTTGTTGTTATTTTTTTTGCTTCGCTCGTACCGTTTTTGTCTCGATGTTAAAATGCCAAAAATGACTAGTCGTTGCTTTTCCTCTCCTCGTCCCTCCCGCCCTGCCGCTCCCGATGGCGGCACCCTCCTGCACAGGGCATGTGGCAGCGCCTGTCCTGGCCAGTCCTGAGGCCTCGCGGCAGGAGGCCGGCCTGCATCTTTGCTGAGGTTTAGTCTGACTTCACGCTCGTCTCTGCTGTCTGTGTTTATAGTCCAGGGGAGAAGCTTCTGCAACTTCAGAGCTTCTGCTAAACTAACCTGATTTGTCCACATCACCCTCTAACCACCATCTCTCACTCAAGCTTCCCCTCGTAGAGCCCCTCGGTTTCCCCCGACAGAGCTCTTCCTGAAGCGGGTGTGGCAGCCACACTCCTGGACCGTGTGCGCCCACCCGGGGGCTGGCCCACGCTGGGGCCCCTGCTGGGGGCTGGAGCGAGAGCAGGAAAGGGACGTCCCCTCCACCTGAGGCTGCCCTGTTCTCTCCCAGTCACTGCTTGGAGCTCAGAATTTTAAAACGAAGTTCCTAACCGGGAAACCCTTCAGAACAGGGAACTGGGAGACGGCTCCGCCTAGGGTGTGGGGTGTGGTGGCCCGAGCCAGCTCAGGAAGGAGACTGGACCAGCAGGCTGAGCGTGAAGGGGAGAACCCAGGAAGAGGTGGTGATTCGGTTGAAGGTGCCTGGTTTAGTGCTGTATTGTCTTTTTTTATATATATATTTCTTGGAGTAAACATTTTAAATAAACGGCATCATTGTTTGCTCTGTTTTGGCCTCTGCACTTCTTTTTCAGTGGAACAAGGGTAAGAACACAGAAGTGCTTCCTAACGTGCCCCTCCAGTCCCCCCGCCCTTCATAGGGAGCCCTGCGGAGGAGCCCTGTCACAGCTGGGCTGGTCCCCACGTGGCAGTGTGGCGAGCTGTCCGCCAGGGGGCACCCCGCGGCCTCTGTTGGCCCGAGTTGACAGCTTCTCCAGGCCACCAGCCTTCCAGCACCTTCCCTGTGGCGCCTCTGGGATGCTTTCATACTCAGGTCGGCCCCGCCCCATTCCCGGTGTCTGGGCAGGAGGTGGGGCAGGGCGGGAGCAGCTGTGGTCAAAACTCAGGTCTTTCAGCAGGAGTGGGCCCCTCTCTCTCCTGGACACTTCAGGCATCCTAGGGACTGAGACTCAGCATGCCCTTCAGAGGCTATACCTGCTGACTCAGGAGATCGGAGCCTGGCCCTGCTGAAGTTCCCTGTCCACAAGGCCCAGGGTCAGTTCCCTGGGACTGGCCCCCAGCAACTCCCACCTGGCCAAAGGGTAGCCCTCTCCCTTCTCCCAGCCTAGAGTCTCGCGTGCAGTTCAAGCATTGAGATCTGGTGGAGAAGACGATTGTGACCAGAGCCCAGCTGCTTCCTGCTCCAGGCAGCCTGACCCCGGGGGTCCCAGCTGTTGTGCTTTGCATCCTGAGCAGTCAGCCCGTCCCCACCACCCCCTGCCCCAAAGAAGGAGGTCACGGCCAAGGTGCAGTCAGAACAGCTAGGACTTTAATGGGCCTTTAGTAACTTCTCTGCTGAAGGCCATTTTCCATGTTTTCCCAAGGGGCTCAGGCTGCCAGCACTGCCATCCGCTGAGTAGCTGGGAGCTGGAGGCACACAGGGTGAGGAAGGGGAGCCCTGAGCAGGCAGGGGTCAGACATGCAGGTGGCCTTTCGTGCTGGGCGGGGCAGGCAGCGCTCAGATGGTCTAGGGGACCATGCCCCACCACTTGAAGGCAAAGGGCACCCGGCGGATGTTGGCACAGGAACAGAAGTCTCCGATTTCTGTCAGGTAGCAGTCGAAGTCGTCGATGAAGGTGCACTGGAAGCCCAGGGGCTCCAGGAACCGGCAGACGCGCTCCTCCAGGCAGCAGGTGCCGTTGACCCGGGGCCCGAAAGGCTTGGGGATGCCCAAGTTCAGGCCCATCACAACCATCTGCAGCTGTCGGAGGGGGGTTCGGTGGGTCAGGCCTGGAGAGGGGTCAGAGCCGTGGAGAAGCCCCCCAGTCCTCTAGGCCTCAGGGAAGGCCACGGGGTTCAGGGCAGGGAAAATCCAGCTTCGTCTGCAGCTGGTTGGGCTAGACCAGGAACAAACAAGCACGGGGCCCCCTTCCCCAAGCCTGTGCTCAGGCAGGCATCATGCATCCATTTGAGCAGCCCTCCCCACTCTGCTGAACCCTCCAGCGACTCCGGCATTTCTGAGTAGCAAGACCAAAATCCTGCCCAGCTGAGGCCTGGCTTTGCCAGCTTCCCCGGTTCCCCCCTCTGCTGCACTGCTCCTGTCCCGGCCCTTAAGTCTCCTTTGTGTCGTCACCTCGCCTGCCTCTGCTGGAATGCGTCCACCCCCCGTTTCGTCATTGGACTTCTGTCCACTTGGCACATCTTCACTCCAGCATCTCTTCCTCAAACACAGCTTCTCCCACCATTACCCACACCTCCCTTCTTTCAGGGTCAGGAAAGGCTCCTGTATTCCATGCCCAGAGGGCCTCACTGGTTTTGTAAAAAGAACCTTTTGCAACTGAATGCAGGTCCTGCACCCCCTGGGCTTAAAGAGTACTGCAAGTGTTTAAGAAATTGACAAGAGTTTCAATTAGTTTTAGGTGCCTCCATGAGGGGTCACAGTGATAAGAGAAAGGTCAGGTGTAGACCACGGTCGGAAGAGGCTTAGCCTAGCCGAGGTCTCATAATACTCACACCCCCAAATTCCCATTTCCTGTTCTAAGTCGGAGGGTGCTGCAAATACATGGAGACCCCACGAGAGAGGCTCTCTGTGGCCTTGTGGCCAGCAGATGGCTTAGCCCTGTCAACTCTGGTGTCCCCATCTATGGGCTGGGCACCTGCTTGGTGAGTCGCCCAGCCTGGGCCCCGCTCACCTGCTCCCTGCAGGGGTCTCCCCTTACTGAGGCGGGACGTCCCTTCCTCTCAGATACCCCTGTCTGCTGGGACCCCAGCCTCTAGTCTAGCCCCAAGGCCAGCCAGCCCCCAGCCCTGCCCCGGGACACGCAGCCCGCAGCCCTCACCAGGTCGGGGAAGTAGGGCCGGGCGTAGAGCTTCTCTGTCTGCTCGCTGGAGGGGGCGTTGGCGATGCGCTCCAGGCGGAAGAGCTGTGGGATGGGGATGATGTCCTCCTCCTGCAGGCCCAGCTCCCTCTTGAGGATGCTACGGTTCAGATGGATGCACTTCTGGGGGGGTGGGGGGTGGGAAGGGGGGGCGCTCAGGTGCAGCCCCCAGGAGCTGCAGCTCCTTGGCGCTGACTGCGGTCGGGGGGCCGGCCCTCTGAGGTGGGTTCAGCACAAGCACCTGGTCTCTCAGGCCAGGGCCCGTCAGCGCATCAGCAGTGGGCTGGTAACCATGGTAACATGGGGCCCCTTGGGCTTTAATGGCTAGAGTGGGGGACCTGGGCAAGGGCAAGAATCGGTCCTCAGATCGTTGTCAGGTCCTTGGGGACGGACACCAGCAGTGGATCCCCGGGCACATCCCTCCCCAGACCAGCTAATACCCAACGCCTGAGCCACCTCCCAGGTTTATGACAAAGGGCTCACGACCTTACACCCAGGGTGCATGTCACCAGGACTGGGGTGCTGTCTGGACCCCCACCTGGCTGCTGCCCACCCTGCGGTGCCCAGAAGCTTCCCCCGTTTGAAAGGTTGGGGCACAGTGCATGCCTTGGCCGGGAGCCCCACAGACTCAGTGGGGCAAGCAGCGTTGTGCTCGTGGGTGACCTTGGGCCCGTCCTTGCCCTTCTCCAGGCCACAGCTTCCCTGTTAGAAGCTGTTTGATTTCTGGGACATCTGCTGCTCACAGCTCGTGGTTCGCATCTTCAGAGATCTGAGGTGCTGGGCAGTTTCATCCAGGAAGAGTCAAGAAGGCCCTGGTGTGCTCCCTGGAGAAGCTGGGGCTGCTGGGAGCGCACCCACTTTGGGTCCGACACTAGGTGACTTGGGTCACACGGGGGTTCGAGCCCATTTCCCAGCTCTATGGCATCAGCTCTATGAGCCTCGCCATCCGCGGGACAAGGTAAGTACTTCACAGGGTTACTGTGAGGGCGATCACTGTGCAGTTAGGGGCCCATTGCTGAGGTGGTCCTTGCCTTCCCCTGCCTTTTAGAGCAGGTCCCCACCCCATCCTTGGTCCGTACCTCCACATAGTCATTCTGCTTCCTCATCTTTTCATCAGCCAGAAGTTGATTGATGGTAACGGGCTCCCGCCCTGTAGGAAGGAGGAGAGGGCAGGCAGGCTGTGGGTCAGGGCAGGGCAGACTCCCGTCCTGGGGACAGCTCGCTACTTAGGCTGCCATGCCACCCAGGGACTATTGGGTGGCCTGAGTCGTCTCCAGGGGGCCATTCTAGGTCAAATGTCACATTTGGAGACCCAGCAGGGTCCGTGAAAGGCCCAGGAGGACTTCCACCGCCGCAACCGACCCCTCCCATCCCTGGCTGGAGTGGGGGAGCCCAACCACAGGCTTTGAGGCAGGCAGTCTGGACCAGGTTAGCAGGCGCTGTCAGCCCGCACCCAGCTCGGCACCTCTCTGCCTTCTGACCGTACAACCTGGTGACCTGCTGCCTGTGATCTTGACTGCATTATTTAACTTTGTTCTTCAGTTGCCCAACTCTGCTATCAACTGAGACAACAAAGTCATTGGTGTCTGACAGGTGGTTCGTGCTCAAGGTCGCCTTCGCAAGTCCTCCTCAGACCATGAGATTCTGATCCCCACCCCAAAGACTGGTCTGAAATCCTGCGTTTCTAACAGATGCCCAGTTGGTGCGCTAAAGCTGCCGGTCTTCAGGCCACACTTTGAGAACTGCAGCACCACCCCGACTCCCCTTCTAGGTCCCCGAGAGGGATAGGACAGGGCTGCCGTGGCACCCGGCCCCACAGTCTGTCTGTCCACTACGTCCTCCTGAAGGGTGCCCAGGAGACCCGGAAGCCCCAGTGCCCAGACTGGAAATCCAGCGTTCCCAGAGGGAGCCACACCCGGGCGCTGGTAGCATCTGGTTTGCCCCCTAGAGCACAGAGCCGTCCGTGTGTTAGGTTCCCCGCTGCACGCATCCTAGCAGCCTCAGCCATCCCAGCGTTTCTGGCCGATCTGCCTGTCCTAGTGCCACCAGAGTTACCCTGAGAGGGAACAGGACATTCCAAGATGGCACATTTCATGCTTCCCTGCTTCCCAAGGACCCCTTCCATCAGGGGGAACAAAGCGGAGGTGGCTCCTTACCATTAGAAAGGAGCTGGTCTTTCCTAAGCCCCTCAAAGAGCGTCGCGTCTCCATAGCCCTCCTTCTGTTTCTCCTTGAACAGTTTGTAGCAGGAGCTGGGGCTGGCCAGGAGCAGCCGGAAGTCCTGGGAAGCAAAGGAGCAGGGTCGGATGCCAGCTTCCCCTCCAGAAACTTCCAGGAGCCTTCGGAAGAAGGCGGGAGACGTCCCCGCCGGCCCCCGACACCGACCTTTTTGCCCTCCACCTTGTACTGTGCAGGGATGAAGCACATGAACTCGCAGGCGTGGCCGGTCATCAGCCAGTCGGAGAAGAGTTCCACCGGGGCCTGGACTTGCTGGGCGCGGAGGAAGTCCTGGAGGCTCCGACTCACGTTCCGCGAGTCCTTGCTAAAGGGAAGATGCAAAGAGTAGCCCAGGAGGCAGTGTGGCCCAGGCTGGTGGCCAACGCCGAGAGCCGGGCAGCCTTCGGGTAACACGCTGTGCTAACCCCATTGGCCAGGCCGTAGCAGCAGGGGTGGTTATTAAGACACCCTTCCCACTGCGAAGCACAGGGAACACTACTCAGCATCCCGTGATAAGCCGTGATGGAGAAGAACATGAACACATGTAGGTATAACTGAGTCGCTTTGTGCAACAGAAATTAAGACCTTGTAAGCCAACTATACTTCCATAGAAATGGTAATTCTTTATTTACTCTGGCTCAACTCAAGACTGAGCCAAAGGGTTCTAGATAAAAGACTGAGCCCCCGGGACGCAAGTACTTCCTGGCTCTATAACAGATTAACGGCCACCAAGAAATCTAGCCGCACGTCTGTGGCAGTAACATCTTGTTGGGTCAATAGGCCAACCAGATGTAACGTGCTTCATTTGAAGCCCTGGAAATTGCTATTCGGAATGAGCAGTTTGTCTTTTTCTCCCTCTCGTCTCCTACAGGAAGACTCCGAGGGCCCGACTTGACGGGTTAGGACCCAGAGCAGAAGACCATCAAGTCCTCCGGGAATCCGGTGGATCCAGGAGAACTTTGAGGGTCGCTCCCCTTGGTTTTAAGGCAGCCACCACCTGGCCTCCCGCCTCACCTGGGGTAAAAGCTGCTGCCGACGAGGACCCTGCCCAGGGGGTACTCTTTCCCTTGGGCCTCCACGGGGGGCGACACCATCAGTTTCCCAACGGCGTCTATGCTGGCCGCCGTGTGGTCCTGGGTGCGCAGAGTCAGGTAGCCAACCCCAGGGCTCTGGAGGGAGACCCGGACGGGGCAGCAGTCAGGAGAGAGGGCCTTCAAGTCTCCGTCTTACCCATCCCAGACTCTCGGTAGAGTCCCACCCCCTCCCCCAGATACCACCAGGGCCCCTCTCCCCGGCACCCATCGCTTCCCGGCAGGCACCAGGCCCGAGAAGGCGGGCCAAGTTCAGATCAGTCAAATCGAGCCCCCACCAGTGAGTATTTCATGGGGAAATCGTCGAGCTTGGCGACCCGAGGGGTGTCCAGGACCAAGGAGACCGTCTTGTGGGGAGCCTGGGTGTAGCAGAATGCCATTTCATCCTGGAGGAGACAGGGGCATGGGGGCTGAGTTCCTCTCGCTCCATCAGCTGCTTTCCCGTGCTCAGTTCTCCAGCCAGTATCCCTCTACACAGGCCACCCCCCCACCCCACCCCGCCCCGCTTCCTGCAAACTCCTGCTCAACCCTCAAAACCCTACTCAGGCATTCCCCCCTCTCCTTGGGGGCGTTCCCTGACCAGTCGTTCCGTTCATCAAGTTTAAAACCTGATGAGTCACCCAAGATTCTTCCTCCACTCATCTCCTGCACCCTAGTCCATGAACAAGTCTTGTTCACTTTATTTCCAAAATCTGTTCCCAGTGGAGTCCCCTCTGGGACTTCAGGGGAAGCCACGTGGTGTTGACGGCCTCTTGCCTGTGTGACTGCAAGACCCTCCAATCTGCGTCTCTTCTGATCTTGCCCCTTCCTAAGGCTGGCTCTGTTTCTCAGCCAGAGGGTCTCTTTAAAACCTAAGTCAAGGACTTCCATGGTGGTCCAGTGGTTAAAAGACTCCACGCTTCCACCACAGGGGGCACGATCAGGGGACTAAGATCCCACGTGCCATGCAGCAGGCCAAAAAAATAATTTAAAAACCCTGAGTCAGAACATTCAACTCCCCCGGTTCACATCTTTGGGTGTCACCTTGCCTGGGACTGGTTTCATCTCTTAACTTGGCTTAAAATTTCCCCAATAAATAAAACTTAGCTGTTAGATCTGACGATTGTTGGCTCTGATCCACACCAGCTTCTGCTCAGCTCGGGGTGGATCTCACCTGTTTGTGTGCCTGAAGGGCTCCCACTTCCAAACCACCTCCACCCCAGCTTTTGCACCACCAGCTCCTACTTGCTCAGTTTGAAGACTGTTCTGACCACCCACACCACCGGGGCTGATGTAGTAACTCATCCGACCGTCTCGTGTTCTGCTTTCACGGCGCTTAGAGTTCTGCTGTGGTGAGCTCGGGGGCAGAGGTCGGTATTCTTTCATCTCTGCTACACAGAGAAGGGCTCATTCATGAACGGAGAGCCGGACCTCAAAAGGCTGGGCTCGACCCTCGCTGCTCAGCCAGGGTTGAGCTGGACCCTGCCGCTGGAGGCGTCAGACCCTCGGACACCTGGGGCTTAGGGCTATGTGTTCTGTGGTCCCGAACGTGAACATTCTGGAAGGGGAGGAGGCTGGACCCTACGCTTTCTCCCTTAGCGGCTGGGGCAAGTCATTTCATCTCGGCCCCCGCCGACATCCTAGAGAACAGGGATGTCCCCGCTCAGTCTTAGCTTCGCTGGAGGGTTGAGTGGACGCTGGTGAGGTCTGATGTGTGTGTCACACGTGGCATCGCCCCCGCCCCTTGCCCACGGGGTTGTTACCTGCAGCCACCGGCCCAGGCGGTTGGGGTCCTCGTAGACGGACGCCACCTGGCTGTTGCTCCTTTCGCTGAGCTCCGTCACGGTGCTCACGAAGCCCTGGACCTGCAGCTCTCTGCCACGGGAGATGTGCCGGGCTGGGGAGGCCGCGAGCTCTCCCACCTGCTGTGACCTCTGAGCGCCAGGGGGAGGGGTGCCCCTGCCCTCGAGGGCAGCAGAGTGCTGTCCCCCGCTCGCGGAGCCCCAGCTGGCACGCCCAGGCTGTACCCAGCCCAGCCTCACTCGGCCCAGCTCACGCCGAAGTCAGGTCAACAGTTGCCAGCGTCAGTCTCTGCTCTGGGGCCCTAGGACCGGCTCGTCCCTGCTCTGCAGTCCCCTCCACCCACTGGCCCAGCAGTCTGGGAACTGCCTCAGTCCACCCACCCAGGCTCGGTCTCTTCTCTGCCCGCAGAGGCTGCGTTTTTCCCTCGAGAAGCCGAGTGCCCGCTTGAGATGGCCATGCGGCTGTCCTATTCACAGGGGTGTCGGGGTGGGTCCTGAGCCCCGAGGACGTGGAGCCATCGTGCGTAGCCCCAGGCTGCCAGGTCCACAATGCCCACCCATCCAGTGCTGGGGAGAAATAACGGTGTTTGAGGTGCACGCTGAGACCACCCCATTCTACAGACAGGCCCTCATGAACTGAAGCCAGCACGGTCACCACTGGAAGTGTAAAAAATTTGGAGTCTACCCCAGATCCAAAACCTGAATTGCTCTTCCATGCTACTGTTCCAAAGAACGTATTTCTCAGTTCTACACAGACAAGACCACAGGAAACGGACCCGCTTGATAAGGTCTGGAATGTCTGAGATGCGTGCTGGGGCGGGGAAAGCCAACTCCAGTCTCGCACACCATCTGGGGCAAAGCTGAGTCAAGCCGTGCCTGAATACCTCCCCCACGGGAGAGTCTTTGGATCAGAGTTTCAGCAGATGCCTCCTGTGAGTGAACTTCGGTCTTCAGATACAAAAGGCAAAGAAAGATCTGGTACCCGGATGTCTGTTGTCAGGAGAATACTGCAAGCTCTTCCCTTCTCATTCTGAAGCCTAGCTTTCCTCAGTGGACCCCACTCCCCTAGCAGCCCTTCCATGGCCGAGCTATTTCTATTCCATCCCTCCACTGGGTTTGGAGGAGGGGTGCAGGTCCCCCTTGGCCTGGGATGTTACGTCTGGGCCACCACGACCTCTTCTGATCCTGGACTTGACAAGGTCTTATCCCTGCCCTCCCACGCCAGGGGTCTCCCCAGCTCCAAGATCAACCATCCAGCGCCATCACCTCCGTCTTCCCCTCACTTCTCTGCTCCCTGGGTCTGCAGCTCGGCCTCGCTGGGATGCCTGGCTCTCACTGCTTTTATTCCCATCAGCCCACGTCTTTGCCTTTCTCCATAGCTGACATCGAGTCTGATGCCTCATAACAATCACACGCTTGTCTTTCTCCTTGGGCTTATCTGCCTGGAAAAACCCCCACCCTGGTTGGATTTAGTTCTGTATTGCTTCTTCTCTAGAACTCATTACTAAAAATAGTTGGGGAAACCCCACACTGGCAAGTCTCTAAGTTGGCAACTTCACCAGGCCCTTGGCACCAGCCAGCATCTCACCAGTAACGCTTCCTAAGCTGGTGTGTCCCACTCTCCCGCCCAGGGAGTGGGCGAGCTGGCAATTCAAGGCCACGTGACTTGTTTGCTCTTTTCCCCACTAAGTTTTCCCTTGTCTGCTGGGTCTCATCCATTACCATTATTTTTTGCTTCCCTTAAAAAAAAAAAAAACAAAAACAAGACACAGTTCCTGGGATTTCCCTGGTGGTCCAGGGCTAAGACTCCATGTTCCCAATGCAGGGGCCCTGGATTCAATCCCTGGTCAGGAACTAGATCCCACGTGCTATAACTAGAACCCAGCACAACCAAATTAGAAAAAAAAAACTCCAGTGTTTGAGGGTCTGTTGCAGCCCCAGAGGCTACAACCTAAACACGCCCAGCCCTGCCCACCTTCCCTGTCGTTCTCCCCGCCTCCACTCCCCACCTTCTCCTGGTTGCTCAGGCCTCCTTGCTGGGACAGTCTCAGCCTTACGCTCTGTCCCACCTGGCTTATAGCCCTCAATCCTATGGGAAACCAGGCCATTTGCCTCTAGGTGAGAGCAGATGGGGACATCGTGGTCACTGCCGCAAGCCCGTCCTGTAAGTATCCAAACAAGCCCTGGACGCCGTCTCAGGGGAAGGAGCGCACCTTCTTGGTGAGAAGTCTAGCCATCTTTGCCCGCCCTGCCGACAGGCATAGCAGTTACAGAAAATGACCCGGCCCAGGCAGCCTGGGTTTCTTACCTGCACAGGTACACCTCCAACGGCATCTGGGTGCTGGGGACAAAGATGCAGGGGGCCACTCGGAACAGCACGCTGTCTTTGTACAGCACGGTCTCTGGAACCAGCTGCGATGTAAGACGTGGTCCTGCTTATATCTCGCTGCGATATTAGACCTGTTTCCTGTCCACCCTCTCCCCTTCCCCCCAGGCCTCCAGCTGTTCAGCCCAGCGTGCCCCCCCAGGCCCTCACCCAAAGGTGACGGCGCCCCAGCCCCTCCATGCCCCATCTTCTGCCCGGCTGTGTGACGTCTCCTTCCTCCACAGCCCCCGCCCCGAGGGCTGCTTGGCCTCTAGGCGGCCGTACCGGGTCTTGGGACTCCTCCACCAGGGAGGCCGAGAAGGAGATCAAGCCCGAGAAGCTGGCGGATGGAAACTCTAAGGCTTCAACATAGAAGGTTTCCTTCAAGGCATCCTTCACGTCGTCCCACTGGGGCGCCAAGGTGTAGGTGTGCTGGTCAGGCCCCAGAACCAACTCGAAGGTCGTAGAACTATCACCTAGAAGGAAAGGAGGGCAGACCACACTTGCGGTCACATTCCTTGGGTCAGAAGCCAGGCTGGGAGCCCCAGCAGAGGGGGGCCAGGCTGGCTGTGTTCCTAGGCTCCTGGTGTCTGGGGCTTAATGGACAGCTAGATGTTTGTTCATCAGTGAGGGCCAATTGCTCTTTAAAGACCTGCCGGGAGTTGGGACTCGAAAAAGCACTTGCCTTCAGGAAGTGAAGGCTCATGGTAGTTCTACACTTTGACCCACTTGGGAGGAGTGTCATAAGTCTTCAAGGCAAGAGACTGTACGGAGATAGGTTTGGGAGCCTCATCCAGTACAAGCCGGGGCCCAGGCCTGGTCCACCAGCCTCTTGGACTGCTCTCCGCCTGCCTGCAGGGCTCCTCGCTGGCCCAGGCCAGGCCGTGAGGGGATGAGACTCCCGCAGGGCCCCTGCCCAGGGGTCGCAGCGGATGTGCTGCAGGGCTGGGTTGTGGCTGCCCACCACCTGGTCTCTCCCCTCTGCCAGGGGCCTTTTCTCACATCTAGAAGCACAGCCGATTTCCCCGTGGGCTTCCCCATGTGCTGTTCACTAAGGTGGGGGCTTGGACTCACTGGCATCCTCGCCTCCTTTGGGGCCAGATGCTTAACAACCATCCCGTTACACAGAAAAGGCAGCAGGGACTTCCTTGGTGTCCAGGTGGTTAGGCATCCACCTTGCAAGGCAGGGGCCGCTGGCCCAATCGTCAGTCTAAGCGATTAAGACCCCACATGCCGCAGAGCAGCTGAGTCCACACACCACAACCCCCCGAGCCCCAGTGCCCCAGCCAGAGAACCCAAGCACTGCAGTGAGAGCTTGTGGGATTCAGCAGACCCGAGAAAGCCAATTAAAAGAAGACAGGCAGCAGCAGGACCGGCCACAACAGTTACCCTCACCCGGAGGCCCTTCCTGCCCTCGTGCGCCCGGGCCTGGCCCTGCTCAGCCTGGCTTCTCCTGCGCCCTCCCCACCTCCATCCCAAGCCCCTGCCCAGTCCTCCGCTGGGGGCTCCGTCCATCTGCCCGGGCTTTGGGAGCAGGCCACACGTTATCCTCTAGAGCTGGGGCCCCAGGGCACAGTAGGCCCTTCCTTGAACCGAGGGGCTTTCTCCTACCTGGCCTGGGGGGGTGCACATACCCTCTGACCTTCGATGGCACCTCTACACCACCTCTTCATTCCTCACGAGTCTTGCCCCTGACGGACAGGCTCTCAGATAATGCCACCTGCCACCACCCTCACCATCGTCTGGGTTGTTCCAGCAACAGCGGTCTCCAGCACTAGCGTGGTGGGAACCATTTACACCAGAGACCAGACCATCCAGTCCACGTCTGCAACCTTATTTCAGCGAACTCAAGGCCTGCGCCACCTTGGATGCCAACGTCAAGGCTCACAGCTCAGATGCCCCCTCCGAAACAGATCCGGCACCTTTTTTTCAGTCTTCTCAGCTCTCTTACGTTCTCATCTCAGCCTCAGACCTTTCTATGGGGCCCATTTCCACCCCCCCGCCCTCACTCCCCTTGGCGTCCCCATCGTGTTCCAAGATCCATTACCCTACCCACTCCCCTGCACACACTGCCAGCTGCCCCCCGAGACCTCAGACCCTGGCATTCAAGCCGCTGGAGAAACCACCGCAGTGCAACCTCCGAGGATATGATCAAACCTCAGAGAGCTGCCTCACAGCACGTGGAAACACTATTCTGTGTCCATTAACTCTTGCACTTCCTGTATTCAGAGCTCTGTATACTCATTCCTCCAGTTTTCTCCTGAATCCGTTTCCCCACCTGCATTGGAGGGTCCCATCTGCGCACGGATGTGGCGTGTTGTGCCTTCTTTAGATACAGCCCCCACCCCCCCCGCCCGGCCCGTGCCAGCCCTCACCCAGTATTACCGCCACACACTTCCCTTTATGGTGGATTCCCGCCATAGCTTATGTTCACTAGTCTTGCCTATTTCACCGACTTTCTGGGCACACTGCATGACTTGCGGGATCTTAGTTCCGCAATCAGGGATTGAACCTGGGCCACTGCAGTGAAAGCACCAAGCCCTAAGCACTGGGCCACCAGGGAACTCTCTACTCTGACTTTATCTCCACTGTCCTTCTCAAGGTCACAACGACCGGCTCTGAGAACCGAGACTTTCCCATCGACCTGGCATCTTCGTCTCCCAACCGCGCACTGGCCGTCGTTGATGACGGCTTTCACAACGGTGTCTTCCTTTGTTTCTAGAACCACGTGGGGTGGGGATGAGACCCAGAGGACCTCAGGGACACAAGTCCAGCTGCAACAGACCCTGACCTCCGCCCTAGGGCCCCAGCAGCCGCCTGACGGGGACCCTGCCCGGGGCAGGGCTGACACTCACCCTGAGGCCGGTAGACTCTGGCCTTCTGCGCCTCTTCCTTGGAGGTGTGGAGCACCACCCGGTAGTTCTTTACGATGCAGCTGGGCCCCTGAACTTTCAGTACCATCTGGGACAAACTCTTCACTTCTGAACCAGAGAGAAGGCAAAGGTTTAGGGGCTTCTGGAGGCCAGAGCCCCAGGGGTGGAGGGGGCAGTACGGCTGGGGGTCAGGGGCTTGTGCTAATGCTGGAGCCCCAAAGACCACTGCCTCCTGCCCTGCCCCAGGCCACGTCACTTTCTCTGCCACTCGCCTCCCACATGGCCACAGGCAGCTTGCCATATGGTCCCCACAAACTCCTAGAACAGGGCCTGGCACAGTCAGGCCAGCAAGGGTTCCCCTCCAGCTTTGGTGTGAACCAAGACACCCCATTCTATGGCTGAGACTTGAAATTTACATCCTGTACACAGATCAGGACCAGATCCCAGAGGGCTTTTTCCAGGACACTCAGGGTCCTGCCCCCAGACTACAAATGGGTTTTGGGGAAGGGTCTAAACTACACCTTGTCTTCTCAAGCACTTATGATGTCCCTTGTATGACCCCGTTTTACAGGTGGGGAGACAAAACCAGCAAGGTTCACACGCTCACGTTCCCGGCCAGGAAGCAACAGCAGTTTGTTATCTGACATCAGAGCCTGTGTTCTTGCCTCGGGGCCCCTTCCTGCCCAGTTACCAGCCCCAGTCACCGATCCATTGACTGGAGGGCCCAGAGCAGGGAGTCAGCCTGCAGTCTGGTCTGCTGCGGGGTGGGGTGGAGCTGGGGAGGGGAGGGGCGACGGTCAGCGGCCGGTTCTCACCTTCTGAGGAGAACACCTTGCTCTTGTCCACGGGCTGGCCCGCGACAGAAGGGCTGCAGTTCACGAGCAGGATGGCACCCCGGCCACTGGGGCCCCAGACCCAGGTTTTCTGTGAAACAGACAGGAACGCCGGTTCAGGCCGAGCCAGGCGAGTCCTCCGCTTCACAGATGCCGCTCCACCTCGGGGCAGAGTCACGCCTTCCTCCAGGGCGAACTCTTCACCAGAGTCAACTCAAGAGCCTCCAGGAATGGACAGTAACCTCAGGCAAGAGGGCTGAGAGGAGGGCAAAGATCCAGAGGTGGGTTACCAGCTCCCAGCCGCGGCTCAGGGTCACAGGAGGCAGGGTTTGAGGAAACAGGGGGGTCACGCAGTCGTGCCCGACTCTTGGCCACCCCACGCACTGCAGGCCGGCGGGCTCCTCGGTCCATGGGATCCCCAGGCAGAAATACTGCAGTGGGTTGCCATTTCCTCCTCCGGAGGATATTCCCCACCCAGGGATCAAACCCGGGTCTGCATGGTAGGTGGATTCCTTACCGGCTGAGCCACAGGGGAAGCCCCATGGGTTTGAGGAGATGTGTTCCATCTGAGGGGAGCGCTGACCCTCTGGCCTAGCTGGCTGCTGACCAGGCTAGGTATGGGAGCCTAGTGACACCTAGTTACTGACATTTAAATTTTTTGAAAGTGTTAGAAATTAATGCCACTCGTTCTGATTTGTATTGATGCTTTTGAACTGTGGTGTTGGAGAAGACTCTTGAGAGTCCCTTGGACTGCAAGGAGATCCAACCAGTCCATCCTAAAGGAGATCAGTCCTGGGTGTTCCTTGGAAGGACTGAAGCTGAAACTCCAATACTTTGGCCACCTGATGCAAAGAGCTGACTCATTTGAAAAGACCCTGATGCTGGAAGAGATTGAGGGCAGGAGGAGAAGGGGACGACAGAGGATGAGATGGTTGGATGGCATCACTGACTCAACAGACATGAGTTTGGGTAAACTCCAGGAGTTGGTGATGGACAGGGAGGCCTGGTGTGCTGCGGTCCATGGGGTCGCAAACAGTCAGACACGCCTGAGCGACGGAACTGAATGTGACTGAAGAGACACATAAGACCTCCCCGGTGGTGCAGTGGCCAAGTCTCCGTGCTTCCAAAGCAGGGGGCCTGGGTTTGATCCCTGGTCAGGGAACTAGATCCCACATGTTGCAGCTAAGACCTGGCACAACCAAATATATATGTGTGTGTGTGTGTATATATTTTATAGAGACACTGTGGACACAGGACTTCCCGGCAGTCCAACAGCTGGGATTTCACCTTTCACTGAAGGAGTGTGGGTTCAATCCCTGATTGGGGAGCCAAGATGCCATACGCCATCACGGTCAAAGAAACCAAAGCATTAAAATAAAAACCTAGAAGTAATATTATAAAAAATTCAATAAAGACTTTAAAAATGGTCAATGAAAAATAAAGCTTAAAAAAAAAAAAAAGACTATGAAGGCCAGCGCAAGGCTGTGGCTGCTTCCGGCCTCACCTTAGCCTGTTTGTCGCTCGTCTCGAGGCGCCCGCTGCGGTAGACGTCCACGTCCAGGGAGAGCTCTGCAACAGAGGAGAAAAGGTCTCAGCTGCTGGGACCTGCGGGATGCAGTCTCGGAGCTGAAGGTAAGGACCCCCAGGATGCTGGCGCCGGTGTTAGGACCCTCCAGCCTTTGGGGCAGGATGATGGCTTAGAAGAAATTTCTTCAGAGGCAGGCGGCGTCTCATGGGCCAGCCTGGAGGGGCCCAGGCATCCATGGGTCTCTCCCAACCTCCCGGAGGCCCTCAGCACAGGTCCCCGTGGTCACGATGCCATTTGTGCCTCTTGGCTTCCTCCCAGGAGATGTCTACTGGGAAGGCCCACCTCCCTAGACCTCGGGAAAGTTCTTGGTGCGCTGAGTCACAGCCAGGGAGCAATGCGTGGGAATTCCAAGCCCCTTTAGGGCTGAGGATCTAGGCTTCTGCCTAGTATCACCATAGAGGCTCCTCCTGGGTCTTTATGTCCCACCTCCCACCCCGACCCTGCTGACTACCATGTGACTTTACTCTGGTTCACAGCTTTGACACGCAGGGCGCTGTCTCTCAGCTGGAAGGTCAGGGCCAAGGGCCAGACCTGCTCTGCTGCCGTCCACTCCGCGCCTGCACTGGCGCGCAGGGAGGCCTGTGGCTGCCGAGTACCGCCCTAGGCCTAGGGCTCGGCAGCACCCAAGGCCGGCCCACCTGCCTCGGTCTGAGGGGTGCATGCCTGCGCTCATGCACACACAGCGGGGGCAAGGGGGAAGTGAAATGCACGTAGGTCCGACGGTGAAACGCTGCAGGGAACGAGGGGACGGAGGGGTGCCTCAGGTTAGATCACAGACGCCTAAGTGTGAGCAGAGACCTGGAGGAGACAAGGAAGTGACCGGCTTAGTATCCGGGGTAAAGGCTGTTAGGATAACAAGTGCACGGGGCAAGTTCCAGGTCAGAGGCCAGCGTGCCTAGACAGGATGAGCAAAGTAAGAGAAAGCAGCGGTGGGCCAGAGGGAGCATGGAGCCAGGCTGGTAGGTTGTGTGGGCAATGGTGATGCCAGCTTTAACCCGAGTGTGGGCAAGCAGGAGGCAGCTCTGAGTGGATAAAGTGTTACCCTTCAGCCTTCTAAAGGGGGGCCTCTCTAGGGACTGAACTGAGACTGGACCTGCAGAAGATCAAGGACGGAGCAGGGAACCCCACTGAGGACCTCGACGAGGGCCCATCAGTGCCCCGGGCAGAGGTGACTGGGCCTAGGCCAGGCTCGGAGCTTCAGAAGCAGCGGGTAGCTGGGCCTGAACTAGACTTAAGGTAACCCGACAAGATTCACAGTCAACATGGGGCTAAGAGAGAAGTCAGGGTGACCCCAGGGCTTGGCCCTGACCAGCTGGAAGGATGGAGCTACCATCAAGCCAGATGCCAGGACTATTAGGAAAGAGAAGTCTGGGATAAGGGAATCAGTCCAGTGTTATTCGGTGTGAGACTTTGCTCAGACACTCAAGGAGCTATGCTGGCCAGGAGGCCTCCAAGTTTACGGGAGATGCTGGGCTAGATGGCTTTGAGGGTCATCCGGGGCTGCCCGAGCCTGCAGCGCTCCGCCAGGCGAGTTGGGGTGCGGGGGCGGCCAACGGACGATCCAGAACTAGAATCTGAGGAGGAGAGGGCAGCCCTGGAGGAGGAAATCCGGGCACAGGGTCCCTGTGGCTTCAGGCGAAATGGGTCAAGAAAGGACCACCAGGGTCATGAACACTGCAGAAAGGTCCAGGAGAGAAGAGTGGGCCACTGAGGCGAGGACAGCAGAGGCTGTTCCGCTACCCTCGGCGGTGGGCATCCGGTCTGAACGGGCTCAAGGGAAGGTGAGGAAGAACCAAGGATGCAGAGGCAGGGAGCAGAGTTTGAAGACACCATGGAATTAGGTCTAAAAACAGACATTATAGCTTGTTCCTTACGAGAACAGGCATAACCACTTGTTTCTATCAAGGGAATAGATAGCTTGTTCTGGAACAATCTAAAAGAGGAGGGCAGGGGCTTCCCTGGCAGTCCAGTGATAAAGAACGCTCCTGCCGACGCAGGGGACACAGGTTTGCTCCTCGGTCCCAGAGGGGCCACACACCGCAGGACCACAGGGCTCCTGGGCCATAACTACCACGCCCGAGCTCCGGAGCGGGCGCTCGGCAACAGGAGACACCCGAGCCCCGCAGCTAGGGAGCAGCCCTGCTCCCGCAGCCAGAGGAAGCCCAGCCACAGCAACGGAGGTCCGGAGCGGCCCCAAAATACAGACAGAGCTTTTAAAGAAGACAGTGCAGGGCAGGAGGGGAGGGGGTTTGCTCCATCAGCAAGTAACTGCTGAAGGATACTCCTGAGTGAGGGAGAATTTGTCATGGTCAAGATCAACTTGGGAGCAGATATCACGGACTAAGAGAAGCCGTAGGAGCCCGACACGGGTGGGTGGGAGACATGAACACGAGCGGTCCCGACGGCCTGCGTTCCGTTCAGAGAGCGAGCGAGGCTGGCCGAGCAGCGGCTGCGCTTTGAGGGAAGCAGGTGCCAAGCAAGCCCACAGGGGCCTCTCGTTACAGGGGCAGCCCCTGCAGATCCCCTGGGCCCGGGGTACACTCACCAACGCCCGTGAGGTGGAGCACCGCCGTGGCCACGGGCGCATCCTCGTCAGGCTGGTGGTAGAAGACCAGGACCTGTGGAGACCACCCGGGACCCCCAGAGCATTAGCGGACGGGCCGGGGGCAGGGCCCCATACCCCGGTCTGGCCATTTGACTTCAGTCTCATGTCAGAGCTTCTGAGCTTCCAGTGTCTCCCGGGAGCCAGCACAGGGTCACTGGACTGTTACAACCCCCGGGTGTAACCGCCACGACCCTCCAAGCCCTTCCACACCGAGGCCTTACCACTGCCCGTCCAGGCTCTAACCCCAGGGCAGAGAAATCAGGACTACATTATTCAGCCAGTAAAAGGGGTGGAACAGGATTTATGATCTGGGCCATGAAGCTCTAGAGGTCAAGCTTTAAGCTGCCCTCCGTGTCCTCCCCACTACACCGCCCCTCCTGGGACCGCACAAGATAGGCTGTGAGGATGTGGGGCCTCCAACGGGCAAGCTGCCCAGAAAGAGGCTGCCAGGGGCGGGGGTGCCTGTCCTGGGTCTCGCAGAGACCTCTGCTTGCAGAAGAGTCTTCGTACTTTAGAGAAAGCCCTGTCCTTCAGCCTCTGGCCTTAACCACAGGCCTTCATCACGATCCACAGAACTAGCTGTTAGCTGGGGCCCGGGGTGAGCATCTCAGTCCTGGAGGTGCTGGAGCAGAGCCCTGGGCAGATGCTTCTCAGGTGCTCTGGGCTCAGCTGGGCCACGTCACAGCCTCAGTCCTTGTCTGAGAGGCTCAGAGAAGCGTCCTACCTGCCTCTTGGGCTTCCCTGGCGGCTCAGCAGGTAAAGAGCCCGCCTGCAATGCGGGAGGCCTGGGTTGGAAGGATCCCCGGAGAAGGGAACGGCTGCCCACTGTGGTATCCTGGCCTCGAGAATACAGAGTCGGACACGACTGAGCGACTTGCACGCCATCTGCCTCTCGGGGCGTCGCCTGCCCTGGGCGCGGGGTGCAGAGGGGGCTGTGTGCTCCCCTCAGTCATCCCAGCTTAGCCCCCTGCTGACTATCCTCTGGAACATTCCGGCAATAAACCACCCCCTCCCCGCCCCGGTCCTAAACACGCTTCCTCAGCTGTTCCTGCTCACCCTCACACCGGGGTCACCTGGGAACTGTGAGGCCCAGAGGATGGCTTGGTGGCAGGGGCCGTGGCCCGGGGATCAGGTGGTTCCAATTCCGAACCACCGCTAACCGCTCCGAGTTGACTGAGCTGGTTGTACGAGCTGGGAGCCCACGTCTCTGCCACGGGCCCCATCAGGACGGCAGCCTGCCCGGGGGAAGGGCACGGGCTCGGATCCTGGTCTGCCCGTTTCCTCACACATAGACAGAGGGAACGCCGACCTCGGGAAACGAGACTAGACACCTGGTACTCAGCATCGGACAAGTTTCAATAGGAGGCTCCTATCCGGGAGACCAGCCTCAGCCAAAAAGCCTGTCTGAGTCCTGCTGCTGAAACTTTTTAGGCCAGACTTTAAAAAAGCTAATTTGGAAGATAGTGCGGTGGTCAGAAGCACGTATGGAGGAGACAGACACGCTTGAGCTTGAATCCCCATTCAGCCAGTTACTGGCTTCGGCAGGGCGCTTCCCTTACTCCAAGCCTCTGTTTCTTCGTCTGTAAGATGGGGTCACAGAGTGCCCGCCTCACAGGTTGGTTGCAAGCACAGAATAAGATCAGACACAGCATTTGGCTCTGAATTTTTCACAGACTCGGAGCTCAGGACACACCAGCTGTCAGGAGGGAGCCCCCGGGGCATGTTAGCGTCTCCTGGGAGAGCCGCCCTCACCGTCCCCCATCCAAGACCTACCTTGCCCTCGTCCTCAGCGAAGGTGGGGGACGTCATCGCCACCAGCACGTGTGTGGGGCACGACAGGGGCCAGCGGGTCACGGCCGGCTCCTCCTTGCTCTCCACCGGGGTTGCGCCGCAGACGCGGACCACGACGCCCAGAGACGCGTCCACAGAGAAGGACTCGCAGCTCTGGGGGGCACACCTGGGGCCGGCGGGCAGACAGAGCTTGGAGCACGGGAGTCCCGCCTTCCCGGCCCCAGGGCGCTGCTGGAGGGGGTGCCCCCCGCCTTCCTGGCCCGGGGCGCGGCTGGAGGGGGTGCCCCCCCGCCTTTCTGCTGCTGAGGCCCCTAACTCACAGTCAAGGCACTTTTGGGTCCTAACACGCCAGCCTTCCCCTCACCACGCCCTGCTCCCAGGATCCCAGTGCCTGCCCGCCAGACCCCGCCTCCCACAGTTGCTCTGGAAGCTACCAAGCTACATCGTATTCACGAACACCCATCTTCCAAGAAGGGGAGGGCCCTTTGTCTGAGCCATGAGGGATCCCTACAGAAAAGCAAGGCCTGGCAGGTCTGTGCCGTGACCGGGGGAAGGCGGGGGCCTCGAGAGTCACCTCCCACCGCAGCTCCAGCTCACAGGAGCCGCCCTCAGTCAGTCCGTGCGGCCTCCTTGGGGGTCACCCTCACCCCATGTTACGGGGAAGGGGACCGAGAAAGGGCAAGGCATGTGCTTCTAAGGTCCCACAGCCTAGGACCGGCAGAAACAGGACTGAGAGGCCCTTAAAGACCCAGACTTGGTCCCTTGAGATGGAGCAGGACAGCAGGGTAGTTTATAGAGTGTGCAGTTAACCCCCGATTCCCGCGTAAGCCAAGGGCGCCCCAGGCAAGGATCAGTCAACCCCTGACTCCCGCCCAAGCCAAGGGCGCCCCAGGCAAGGAGCCGCGCCAGCCTGCCCTCCTGGGCCCACTCCCAGCTCCTCACCCACTGACGTCTAAGAAGATCTCCATGCCCAGCACACACACAGCGTGGGCTGGGCTGTCCAGGGACAAAGGGACGACGTTCCGGAAGGCCATGGCACGGCCCTCTAGGCTGGCTACCCCCGCCAGGCACGGTAACCTCTGACGACCCTGGGGTCTCCGCCACTGCCCGCCCCTCTTATGGGCTCAGGGCCACTGCAGCCCGCCCCCTTGTTAAGGAGGCCGTACAGCTGCTGGACTGTAACTGATTTCCTCCACGGAGGTTTGCTGGGAGGAGAGGCGCTGCTGAGGTGCAGCTGGGGTCAGAGCCGGGGCATCACCAGCTCATTAAGCAGCTAATGCCTGCAGACCTGCAGAGGCTGAGGCTAGCTGCCTGGGGCTCTGGCCTCCAGCTGGAAAGCTGGAGCCTGGGATGGCCAACCTGGCCTTGGCGCTGGAGGCTTAACTCAGGAAGCCGTCAGGAGCAAGTGTCTGTAGGGGGTGCATGAGGCCCTGGTCAGGAGCGGGGCACGCGGCGTCCCCTCTAGACTTTGAGGCCTCGATCCTACGGCGTAGGTTCCTGGAAAGTGGTAAGTGATGGGCCAGTGGTTCCCAGGGCCCTGATGGCTGCAAAAATGACCCGGGAATGGCGCCTGTTGAAGCTGCAGATTCCCGGGGTGTGGTCCAGGCAGTTGCGTCCCCTCCCCCGGTGATTAGGGGTCTCCTTGAGCACAGCTGTGTCATTGGCTCCCAGCAGGGGCCGGGCCGGATGGGTGGAAAGAATGGATGAAGGACCCCCGCTGAGCAAGGTCGCCAGCAGCTCCCCATCTCCGCTGAGTTCACTGAGAAATGAGAACACCTGCTCTAGCCCACGAGGCTCACCAGCAGATTTAAGACTGTTTAAGTGTGGGTTATGGTTTTCCTTGAATATGAATGACAGTCACATGGGTCCAAGTTCAAAAGGGGGCTTGCAACACAGGTTCCCTCCTTCGGTCTCTCCCACTAGCTCCCTAATGTGGAGGCAGCCAACGGCATCGGGCTCTCCTAAGTCTTTCCAAACAAATGTTAACAGGTGAGCCTACGTCCTCCCCCTCCTTCATACCTTTATGCTCCACACTAGTCCATACCTCGCTGTGTTCACTTCACAGCATGACTCAGAGAAGTGTCAGGTACGTATGAGGCGGGTAAAAAGCATCCCATCCTCTGTTACGGCTGTGTAGTGCTCCGAGAAGTCTGTCTCGTTATACACACGCGTTTGTTTTCGATCTTTGGCCCTGGCACATGCTGCTGTGGTGACTAAGCCGTGTACAACAGCCTGGGGGGACGCAAACTGGGTGCCGTGTGAAGGTCGCAGTGAGCCGGGCTTGCTGAATTCGAGGTTAAAAGAAAAACAACGCTTTGCTGGAGGTTTTAAGTCTGCAGTGTGACTGTCAGGAGTGGCTTCGTCTGGGGGCTCTTGCAGGCAGGCGGTGGCCAGGAAAACTCTAAAAGCCCCCCAGGTAGGAGCCACCCACCATGTGTACGCTCTCGCCCCAAACGACTCACACCCAGCCGGCCGTCTGCTCACACGCGTCAGCCAGAGGCGGGCTGGCGGGTGGAGTGGTCTGACTGCGGGGGGCTCGAGGGGGCTGGGCTCGGGGCTCTGGAGCAGAGCAGCTCGGGAGCTCGGTCCCTCCCACCCGGGGGCAGTCCCGCCCTGTATGTGGGGGGCTCCGAGTATGGTGGGGGGCCCCTCGGCCTGGTGCAGAGACATCTCAGGCGTGAGAGGGGCTTGGCTCTGTCTATCGCAGGTCCTGCTCCCCCTCTAGGGGACGCGTGTTCACCACTGACTCCCCAGCACCCACAAAAGGGAGGGCCCTGGACACGGTGGGTGCTCAATACACTCTTGTGGCCCCAAATGACTAAACGACCCCCCACCCGCTCCCCTCCCCCGGCCAAAATAACCCAGTGGGCTTCCCCAGGTCTCCTAGTGAAGTGAGGGGTTTGTAACCTTAAAACAACTCTGCATGGATCTCCACGCTTCCTCACATGCTCATCCCGTGTAGGAAGTCCTGCCTCGGCCCCGCATCACTCTGAGACGGTCAAGTCCCAGGGACCCTGGCTGATGGCATGGTATTTGGGGTGGAGGCACTAATTTCCCAGCTGCTGCAGGTGATGGCTTCTGGCTGCTCACAGCAAGTCTCCCTCCTAAAATCGTCTACTGCCAGTTCCCGAGGTCATCACTCCTCTTGGGGGCAGCTACACCTACCGTGGGGAGGCAACGGGCAGGCCGCTTGTCTCAATTCAGGACAGCGCTGAGGACCCAGCCCCAGAGCATCTCAGAGGGTTTCCCAAACCCTCAGTGACCACTGCATCCCAGCTCATCATCTCCTGCTGCCCCTCCCCCACGCCCTCCCACATGTGGTTCCTAAGAGCACCCCCACACCCCACCAAAAACCTCCTGCGAAGAAGCCTTCATCTCAGAATCTGTTCCCAGGAACCAGACATAAAACAGCCACCAAACAATCTCAATTCAGAAGCTTGCAGTTGCTGTGACGAGTTGTGACCGTCTAGTCAAAGCTGTGGCTTTTCCAGCTATCATTTGATGTGAGAGCTGGACCATAAAGAAGGCTGAGCTCTGAAGAATTGGGGCTTTCCAACTGTGGTGCTGGAGAAGACTGTTGAGAGTCTCTTGGGCTGCAAGGAGATCCAACCAGTCCATCCTAAAGGAAATCAACCTTGGTTATTCAATGGAATGGACTGATGCTGAAGCTGAAGCTGAAGCTCCAGATCCGATACTTTGGCCACTTGATGGGAAGAACTGACTCCTTGGAAAAGACCCTGATGCTGGGAAAGACTGAGCACAGGAGGAGGAGACGACTAGACAGAGGACGAGACGGCTGGGTGGTGCCACCGACTCGAGGGACGTGAGTTTGAGCAAGCTCCGGGAGACGATAGAGGACAGGGAAATCTGGCGTGCTGCATCCATGGGGTCGCAAAGAGTCAGACAGGACTGAACGACTGAACAGCAACCCACTCCAGTATTCTTGCCTGCTTGCCTGGAGAATCCTGTGGACAGAGGAGCCTGGTGGGCTACAGTCCACGGGGTCGCAGAGTCAGACACGACTGAGCGACTAACAGAGGGGCTGCTCTGGCTTCCCAGGCGGCTCAGTGTAAAGAATCCACCTGCCGATTCAGGAGACCCAGGGGCAGGTCCTTCTATTCCTGGGGCAGGAAGATGCCCTGGAGAAGGAAATGTCAACCCACTCCAGTATTCTTGCCTGGGAAACCCCATGGACAGAGAAGCCTGGCGGGTTACAGTCCATGGGCTGCAAGCAGTTTGGACACGACTTAGCCGTTATACAACAGTAAGAAGGGCTACTCTGACCACTAGCTCATCTCTCCAGCCTTCTGCCGCCCCAGGGATCTGGCGATACGTTCAGCGTTTGTTTACTGAGCTCAGTCGCTGCGCCAAGCCGCCCTACCGGTCAGGTCTGGGGACAGCCTCACACCAGCCTCCCCTTGCGCCCGGCCCCTTCTGTCCACAAGAAATACCAGTGCGTCTTCTGTCCCGGCAAATCCCGAGGAGCGCCCAGGGCGCGGACAGCTGATTCTGCTCAGAGAAGGCCACCGGGACCCGGTGTGTGGATCCCTTCCTCCTCAGTCCGTGTGGGGGCAGACGCTTCCGATGACCACTCGCCCCACCATCACGTTCTCCACGCCCCGCCTGAAACGGTACCTCTGGATGTTTTCTAAGCCCCCCAGGCTCTATGTGGCCAAAATCGGGCCTCAATTTTCAAGACTTCAGGTCGCCGAGTTTTATCTTCTAGAGCGGACTCTAAGCCCACAAGTCAAGGCTATGAAAGAAAACGTTTAAGAAGCGTGCAGTGGGGAATCGTAACCTCGTCCACAAAGCCCGTGGCCCCTACTCCGTGCCACGTGTTTCCAGCAGGAAACACGAGGGACGGGGCCTGCTCTAGGGGTCGTTCATACCGCCGGAGTGGAAACGATGGACGGGGGGTGAGCGCGAGGCCGCAGACGCTGGGCGTGGGGACAGAGCTCTCTCCTGCTGTGGGCTCTGGCCCACCATGCGTGTTGTTTCTTTTCTAAGGACAACGTGAAGGGGAACCCAACTCTGAGGCTGCATCTTTGCCCTCAAACCTGGTAAACGACACTGTGTGGTCTACGGACAAGCCTGAGGCTGGCGGGACCGGATCCCTGCTGCTTTTTCTGCCTGGCGTCTCTGTGATCGGTCTACACTTGTAAGTTTATTTTTTATCACATTGCTGTTTAGTGGCTCAGTCGTGTCCGACTCTCTGCGACTCCATGGACTGTAGCCCCCCAGGCCCCACTGTCATCGGGATTTCCGAGGCAAGAGCACCGGAGCGGGAGAGCGGCGCCCGCAGCGGGAGGACGATGATGCAAAGCGCTCTGCCCCCGACTGCCCGCACCACTGTGGACCCACGCCGAGCGCCGGCACCCGCCCCGAGAACGGGAGAGGCAAGAGGAGGTGAAGCGAACCCCGTTACAAGATCCAAGAGCTGTTTTGAGCTGCTTCTTGTGAAATTCCTCCGCTCCTGGAAAGCCCAAAACTGGCAAGAAAAGCAAACAGCAAGCCTTCATTAAGCCTTCTCCCGAGGAAGTGCATGCGGTCAGAAGCATTTGATGAGCTGCTAGCCAGTAAATATGGTCTTGATGCATTCAGGGTTTTTTTAAAATCTGAACTCTATGAAGAAAATACTGAATTCTGGCTGGCCTATGAAGACTTCAAAAAAACCAAGTCCCCCCAAAAGCAGTCCTCAAAAGCAAAGAAAATATATACTGAGTTCATAGAAAAAGAAGCTCCAAAAGAGATCAACATAGACTTTCAAACCAAAACTGATTGCCCAAAACCTGTGGCTGCTTCACAACTGCCCGGAAAAGTGTGTACGTTGTCTCACGAAACTCCAAGGCCGAGACAGCCTGTGTTTGAACGGTCAGTTGCTGTGTGTATGAGAAGGAGTGGCAGCGTCCGTCAAGGGTGCCAAGAACTGTCCTGACGGCAGCTAAACCTTGAAGCGGTCTTTGAATACTTTTAATAAATTTTCTTTGATAAATAATGCTATCGAATATTTGGTCCAGTTGTGTGTCGGGGTGTTTTTTTGGTAATTAAATCTGGCAGAAACAAGATTCTCCTCTAGGAGAGAAGAGGTATCAGTTGATGGGCCGGTTGAGTAAGAACTGACCGTCCTTAGAACTGAGAAATCACAGCTGTGGGAAGATGCTGCTCCCATCTCTAAGGCCTTGGTGAGTCACAGGAGGTCAGACCATCACCCTGGGATCAACCTTCTAAGATAGACACATAGTAAAAATCAAGCTTGTTGTTGAAAATACAAGAACATTGCTTTAAAGCCCTTCACGAGTATGCAACAGCTAAACATGAGAAGTAAATTGATGTAACAGAGACAAAGCACCAACATTATTCACGTAGCTAAGCCGGCGCCCAGGCCAGGGGCCCCGGGGAGGCCGGCTCAGGGCTCCATGTGCCACCACTTGAAGGAGAAGGGCTGCCTGCGCACGTTGGTGCCGCAGTGCACGTTCCCCTGCCGAACGTGGTAGGCGTAGAAGTCGTCGAGGAAGGTGCAGTGCAGGCCCAGGGGCTCCAGCAGGAGCCGTACCTTCTCCTCCAAGCAGCAGCGCCCGTTGATGACGGGCCCGAAGGGCTTGGGGATGCCCAGGTGCTTGCCCAGCACCAGCATGTTCACCTGCAGAGAAGGGGAAGCCCAGGTCAGGGGCGGCATCGGCTCCCGGCCCAGCACCTTCCCTGTGCTCAGAGGGGGCGCCCAGGCCAGGGGCGGCATCGGCTCCCGGCCCAGTGCCTTCTCTGTGCTCAGAGGGGGTGCCCAGGCCAGGGGCAGCAGTGTGTGGCTTGCTGCTCCACCTGAGTGTCCCCTAACAGGCCCACTTCACAGGCCAGCAAACTGAGGCCCAGAAAGGTGATGTGAGCTACTGAAGGCCAGGGAGTGAGGCGAGGTCCTGTACCCAAGCCTTCAGACTCTGGGGTCTGTGTTCTGAACCCTTTACCTCCCTCCTCGCTGCCACCCTCTGGCAAACTCGATTCCCCAAGGGCCCACTCCAAGGCCACTGCGTCCGTGAAGCGGCCTGTCACCCCCCAGACGCTGGCAACTAGTCACCCTCTGGGGTCCTTGGCTCCCGGCACAGTGCCTGGCACAGAGGGGGCGCTTGAGAAAGACCTGTCGATGTCACGACCGGGTGAACAGGGGGCTGCGCGTTTCACAGCGCTTTCCCTAATAGCACGTTATGAAAAGGACGGCTTCCTCCACAGTCGTTCACATAAGGCGTTATATTGGGAGGCGGCCTGTGGATTTGAACCCCAGGACTGTTTCGCAGCTGTGCGGCCTCGGGCAAGTCACCTGGCCGCTCTGCGCCTCACGTTTCCAGGCTGTGACGGTGGATGAGAACAGGTATGCGCCTCTGCAGCACGTGGTGAGCCCGGAGTCGGGCTCCAGGGCCCATGAGTCGCTGCAGGGACCTCCGTGCGCCCAGAGCCAGCCGTGCTGGGCGCCTGGCACTCTCGACTTCCCCGCCTGCCCCACACCCAGGCTCCCAGCTCCCGGCACGGCTCCGCTGGGGCCTCACAGGGAGGAACCGAGTCAGCCCTCAGCGTGGCCGACTCCCTCCTCTGGGACGCTGCACCCCCAGCCACAGGCGTCAGCTCTCTTTCCCCCTGGGCTAAACCGCAGAAAGAAATGAAATGCTTGGGGCCGAGGAATTTTATTCGGGAGTGGGGGCTAAGAGGGTGGTGCTCCCTCCTGGCTCGTTTGAGCCAAGGAATCCTTTTTCCTAAACAAAATTTTCTGCAATATGTCAAAGCACAAAACAGAGACAAATCTAAACCTTGTGAGTGAGGTCCTGTCTTGGAACCCCAGGGTCCTGGAGAACCCAGTTTGCAGACCACCCGGCTGGCTCTTACCTGGCCTGACACAAGGAAGCCCAGAGCGGGCGCTGCAACCAGACCCCAAGCCCTGAACCCCAGCTCTTGCCAGAGACCTTACCCACCTGCCAATCATCTGTAAAGCGGGGGTGACGACAGTCTTTCACCCCCAGGTGGTTGCCTCTTAAAGGCGCTGCAAGCTGGAGGGGGCCATGCAAACCCCAAGGGTGAGGAGACGGCCAAGCCTCCTGGATCCACAGCCTAAGCACCCTCTCGGACCTAAGACTTCGGGCGAAGCTGGGTGGGCTCGGAGGTCCGCATCCTCACCATGTTTGGGAAAAAGGCTTCGGCCTTGGCGGTCCCTCGTGAGTCTTTGATGAGCTTGAAGAGCTGGGGGATGTCCACGATGTCCCGCTCCGTCAGGCCCAGCTCCCTCTTCAGCACCGCCCGGTTCCAGTCGATGCATTTCTGGGGGGTGGGCGGAGGGGCGAGGACTCGGGGTTTGGGGGGGTTGGGGGAGTGCAGGCAGGGCAGTTTATCCCGGAGGACCTGAGACAGGGCCAGGAAGGCAGCGCGGGGCCCCTTCTGGTCCTCCCTCCTGCTCGCCTTTTGCTCAGCTCCTTCCCCATCTCTGCTTCAGCATCCCTGCCTTTCCCATCACTCGGGCACTTGGCCTCTTTCATGCCTCCATGCCCGTTTCTGAGTTTGCCCTGTCTTTCTGTGACTTTGCCAACTCTCTCTTTTCTGGGCTTCACCTTGAGTGTGATCCTGTCTCCCTCTGTCTCTTTCTCTCTCTCACACACACACACACGCGCGCACACACCGACCCAGATCCCAGGACTGATCACCCGGAAGGCCATGTCATGGGCTTCTAACCTCGGGATGAGGGCTGGGCATGGGGGTGGGGTGGGTGTCAGGTTGCCGGGGGTGTGACATGCCCTGAACGCCAGGCTAGTACCTCCACATACGAATTGTGTTCTCTCAGCTTCTTGTCAGACAGAATGTCCTTTATATTCTGCTGTTTTTTTTCTGTCATGGAGAAAAAGAAAAAGAATCAGGTGAATTCAGAGATCCATTTTGCTCTTCCCAGGAGGTCCAGTAGGGACTCAGTTTTCCCATCTATAAAATGGGGGCAGCAATGATTCCGAACACACAGGTTTGTTATGAGCATCTGGGGGGTAAATGACTTTAATAAAATAATTTACCCGGGGTAAGTTCTTATTAAGAGCGTTACTTTCAGTCTCCTAAATTCTCTTGTCTCCAAATGAATCCCGTTTCAGAGGGGCAAACAGAGGCCTGACCATTGCCTGATGCTCCATGACATACACAGATACTAGGTGAAAACTCTCAGCTGTAGTGACTTTAACCTCTGACTCCAGCCTGAGTCTGTGGACAGCACCGAAAAAAATATTTCATTCTGTGCTCCATCCGGACTGAGCTTTTTTCAGGTTCTGAAACACATCTTGCTTTCCCCTGCCGCTGAGGCTTGGCTGTTCCTTCTGCTTGGATTATCTGGACTATCTTTAGTCCCATCCCACTGCCCCATTTATCTGGCCAACTCCTACTCACCTTTCATACTCAGGCCTGATCTTTGCCTCCTCCAGGAAGCCTTTCTTGGGCTCCTCCCAGACACCCCTCAAAGGCCCTGTGTTGTTGCTTCCTGAACTCACTTGCCCTGGACTGTGAGTCCTGAGGGCAGGGACCGCCTCCTCCCTGTTCACACAGCACCCCCAGCGCCCAGCACAATGCCTGGTGCCTGGTGGCTGGGCGGAAGATCCCAGTGGCCTGAGTGATTCCATCTGGTGATGGGAGACCACGTGAAGGCAGAGGAAGGTTCCCAGGGGGAAAGAACAGGCGCGGCCAACTTACTCTTGACCCCTTGGAACAGCAGGACCTCCCCGTGGCCCTCCTTCAGCTGCTCCTGGAACAGTCTGTAGCAGGACCTGGGGCTGGCCAGGAGAAGCCGGAAGCCCTGGGGGCAGAAACCCTGTGGTCAGAGGTTAGTTTGGTCCCTGGGGTTCCCAGGGAGGAAGGCTCTGCCAAGGCTGTGGGGAGTGTGGGCTTGGCCCTAGGCTGGCTGCTTCTCCATGCCCCCTTCTGGGTGAGGGAGAAACAAGATTTGGGAAGATAAGGTCAATGCCCGCCCCCCCGGCAGAGGCAGAGCTGGGAACCCAGGAGGGAGGCCTGTGGCTTCCTTCAGGCAGCCCTCCCGGACCACACCTTGTGCACCGGAATGAAGCTCAGGAACTCGTCCACGTGGCCCACAGACAGCCAGTCTGAGTAGAGTCTCACCGGGGCCTGCACCTGCTGGGCCCCCAGGAAGTCCTGGAGGGTCTGGTGCATCTCCTGGCTCTCCTTGCTGCCAACACAGGGGCGAAGGAGTGTTACAGGGGGACAGGCATGCTTTTGAGCTGAGGTGCTGGAGAAGACTCTCGAGAGTCCCTTGGACAGCAAGGTCAACCCAGTCAATCCTAGAGGAAATCAACCCTGAATATTCATTGGAAGGACTGACTCTGAAGCTGAAGCTCCAATACTCTGGCCACCTGATGCCAAGAGCCAACTCATTGGAAAAGACCCTGATGCTGGGAAAGGTAGAAGGCAGGAGGAGAAGGGGGCGACAGAGGATGAGAGGGTTGGATGGTATCACCAACTCAGCGGACATGAGTTTGAGCACGCTCCGGGAGAAGGTGGAGGACAGGGAGGTCAGGTGTGCCTCGGTTCATGGGGTCACAAAGACTTGGACACGACTGAGCGACTGAGCAGCAACAGCAGCGATGGGCAGACGGCGTCCCAGGGGCTCAGACGGGAAAGAACCCGCCCACCGAACCAGAGACCTGGGTTCCATCCCTGGGTCGGAAAGATCCCCTGGAGGAGGAAATGGCAATCCACTCCAGATTCTTGCCTGGAGAGTCCCATGGACAGAGGCGCCTGGTGGGTTTCAGTCCGCGGACTCACAAAGAGCTGGACTCGCTGAGCGACTAAAGCTTTCACTTTCAAGGGGAGACGGGAGTGGGGGAGTTCTTGAGGGTGGCGGTTTCCAAGGAAGTCTCTGAGGGCCCGGGACTTGGGGAAGCGCTCAGGATTCTTCAGGGAAGGGAGTCAGACCCTGGGATGCCTTTTATTATTATCATATCTCTGACCATCTGAGGAGTTTAGAAACTGTCACCCCAGTTTTACTGGGGACGACCGAGGCGTGGAGTCAGTGAAGTACGCAGGGCCGGTCCTCAGCCTCTGCAAGCGCCGCCTGCCAACTCAGCCTGGCTGCTGGCGCTGCGGGCAGCATCGCCGGGGGGTGTGGAGCTGGTCCCGCTGAGCCAGTGCACCCCTGTTAGCCGGGCGCCCTCGTGGACAGCCCCTCACCTTCCTGGCTTCCGTGCGCTCCCTGCCCTGACCTCCGGGGCCTTTGCGATCTGGCCCTTCACTCTGCCTTGCTCAGTTTCTGTTTCAGCCCCTCTGACCTTGAACCCACCAAGTTCATTCCTGCCTCAGGGCCTTTGCCCATGACCTTTTCAAAAACTATTTATTTATTTGGCTGCCCTGGGTCTTCTTTGTGGCTTGTGGACTCTTTAGCTGCAGCCGGTGAACTCTCAGCTGCTGCGTGTGGGGTCTAGCTCCTTGAGCGGGAATCGAACGTGAGCCCCGCTGTGTGGGGCGCGCAGAGTCAGTCACTGGACCACCGGGGAAGTCCCTGCCCGGGAACTCTGCTCCAGCTTTGCATTCGGCCATGTCCCCCTGTGATCGGGCCTCAGACCCCGCCCCAGAGAGGGGCTCCTTGGTCGCCCACCCTGCTTCCCACTCCTCTCTGCCCCCTTCCGTGTTTCCTTCACTGCTGGAAATCCTGACTTGTCAGCTTTTCATGAAGCATCAGCCCCACCAGGACAGAGGCAGGGCTTACCTGTCGCGCTTAGGGCCGCACCCCTTGCTGGCTCCTAGCGCGCTGCCCGCACACAGCAGGTGCCTGGCAAACATGTATCGACCCGAGGTGCGCGAGTGGCCGAGTTGAGCTTGGGACTGCTGGGCTCCTCACTGGGTGCTCCTTGCTGTCTGCTTTGATTTCCCACTGCCCCTCATTTGTCGAGCCCGCTTTTTTTTATTTGCTGCACTGAGACCCATGTGGGGTCTTCGTTTCCCAGCCGGGGGTCCAGCCCACCCCGGGCCCCCTGAACTGGGAGCGTGGAGTCCTAACCCACGGGACCCCAGGGAGGTCCCCGCTGCGCCCTCTTGGCCGGGGCCAGCAGGAAAGCCTTCTGCTCTGGCCTCTGCTGCGCCCCACCCCCCTGCGCCCGAGTCTGGCCCCATGCCCGGCTCCTCTCCTCACCTGGGGTAACCGCTGTCCCCAATGAGAATCCTGCCCAGCGGGTACGCCTTCCCCCTGACCGTCACCGGGGGGCTCACTTCCAGGTTCCCAAAGGAGTCGAGGTCGGTCACAGGGCCCGTGGGGGGCCCGCGAGTCACGTAGCCAAAATCGGGACCCTGCGGTGGGAGAAGCAGGGGCCACGAGTCAGAGAACACAGGGCCCTGGGGAAGGGGGCGTGCGGTCAGGCTTAGCGAGGAGCCCGGTCCCCGAAGGAACCCTTCAGCCACGCCAGAGCGGCCCGTTACCGGCTGAGGGATTCTGAAGGAAAGCTCAATCAGCGCGGGCAAGAGAGGCGGTTTATGAGGCTCTGAGGGACGCCCGCGGCTCCAGAACCTCACACGTCATTCAGTTGTGGCTCTTTGTGACTCCATGGATTTATAGCCTGTCAGGCTCCTCTGTCCACGGGATTTCCCAAGGAAGAATCCTGGAGTGGGGCACCATCTCCTCCGTCAGGGGATCTTCGTGACCCAGGAATCGAACCCACCTCTCCTGCGCCTCCTCCATCAGCGGGTGGATTCTCTACCCCTGAGCACGGGGGAAGAAGCGCCACTTCATAAACTTTAACTCGGGTGTAAAAATGAACCTGCAAGGTATCATTTTCATCCTAATTTTCAGAGCAGAAACCAAGGTCAGAAAGACAGCGATCCGAGCCGCCTGCATAGCAGATGCTCTTGGCGCGCACGGGGTCGCGTTCCCACCTGGGGCTGGGGTGGGCCCCCCACGAGGCTGTGGCCCCTCCGTCCTCGGGAGAAGACCACGGGGCGGCCCCCTCCCGCCGTGTTCGTCTCGGCTGCCGCTGTAAGCCAACCGGCGGCGGCAAACAGCACGCGTTCATTCTCTCACGGCTCTGAGCTCAGAGGTCTCAAGTCAGCCTCCCGGGACTGAAACCAAGGGGCGGCAGGCTGGCTCCTTCCGGAGGCTCTGGGAGAGAACCATTTCCTTCCTTTTTCAGCTTCCAGGGGTCAGCTGGCTGGTAGCTCTTCTTCCATATTCAGTGCCCACCACTCCAGTCTCTGACATCAGAAGTCTTTCCCCATCCTGACCCCGCTTCCTCCCTCTCATGAGGTGCTTTGTGATGGCATTGAGTCCTCCCAGATCACCCAGGAGAATCCCCATCGCAAGACCCCTGACTTAGTCTGTTCGCAAAGCCCCTGCTGCCATGTAAGATAGCATCTGCTTCCGGGGGTCAGGGCCCATGTGCGGGGCCGCCACTCAGCCTGCCCGTGGCAGCTCTAAACCTGTGCTTCTGCGCTCATCACGTCTGACTCTGCGACCCCAGGGGTGTAGCCCGCCAGGCTCCTCTGTCCACGGGGATTCTCCAGGCAAGAATACCGCAGTGGGTGGCCTTTCCCTTCTCCAGGGGAGCTTCCTGACCCAGGAATCGAATCAGTGCCTCCTGCATTGCAGGTGGATTCTTTACCAGCTAAGGCACCAGGAAAGCCCACCTCTAACTTTACTTCCTACAAATTGCTGGTTTGTACCCTGGGGCTTCATGGGGGCCACAGACACCCTGAAACTAGATGCCAAATAGTGGGCTTGGGTGCATTTCTTATGGGAAGATGTGTAGTCTCAAGGGGGTCTGTGACTCCACAAGTCTACAACCCTTCATTTCCAAACCCTCCCTTTCTCTCTAAAGACCACGCCAACCTGGCGTCCTCCCCCACTGGGCCGTCGGAACTGCCCCCTCGCGCCCCTCTGGTGGTCCAGTGGCTAACAGCCCACCTGAAAATGCAAGAGACACGGGTTCGATCCCTGGTCCGGGAAGGCCCCACATGCAGGACAGCGGAGCCCGTGCCCCCGACCACCGAGCCTGTGCCCGAGACCCGGAAGCTGAAATTACTGCAGCCCGAGCACCCGGAGCCTGTGCCTCGAAACAAGAGGGGCCCCTGCAGCGAGAGGCCCGCGCCCCACAGCTAGAGGAAGGCCTTGTGCAGCGGAGAAGCCCCCCACGGCCAAACCAGCCAACCGACAGTCAGCACGAAGAAGATGCCCCTCGGGGTCTCTGTGGCCACAGGTAGCTCAGCGGGCAGCGCCCGGGCCCCTTGTCCGTGAGCAGCAGCGGGGTGGGCTGGTCGCCCCGTCCTCCCCACGCTCTCTGCGCTTGCCTTCGGGGGACCATGAGCTCCTGGCTCCTCCCCTCTGCTCCCTCCAAGCCCCCTGTGCGCTGGGGGCGGGGGGCAGACCTGCTCCTCCTTTCTCTCCCTCCTCCGGTGGTCTCGCCTGCTCGTGTGAAGCGCCGTCCACGGGCTGACCATGCCACGCTCCCAACTCGGTCTGCGCGTCCCCCCAAAGCCGGCAGCGCGTCCCGGGCCTGCCTGACGCCCCGCTTGGACGCTGACCAGCGTCTCACGCGGGCCCATCAGAACCGCTGACCCCGCTCCGCAGTCCCTCGCTCCCTGCCCGTCCTGTGGTCCTCCCCTCCCAGGGGATGGCGCCTGCCCCCCACGAGGGCCAAGGCCTGGAGTCTGCTCCGGCTTGTCACTCCCGCACAGTCAGGAAGTCCTGCTGGTTCTGCCTCAAACCATATCCCAAGGCACTTCCCGGGTGGTCCAGGGGCTGAGGCTCCTCACTGCCAGGGCAGGGACTCTGGGTTGGATCCCTGGTCAGGGAACTAGACCCCACATGCTGCAACTAAAGCTCCTGCATGCTGAAACTAAGACCTGATCAGCCAGATCAGCAAGTAAATATTAAAAGTAGAAACACGTCCCAAAGCCAGCTGCTTCTCCAGCCCCTCGGCTGCTCCCCTGGCCTGCAGCCCCGTCATCTGTCACCAGCGACAGCGGAGACTTTGTCCCCGGTCCCCCTGCCCCACCCTTCCTCGCTCCGTCCCTTCTCAATATGCAACCAGAGATTCCCTTTAATAGCACTAATCAATCATACTCATCCTCTGCTGAAGACTCTGCAATGATCCCCCAGGGTCTCAGATTCTGAAGAAATGGCCCCGCAGTGGCCAGGAAGCCCCAGGACCTGTCTCCCCCAACGACCCCCATTCCCGCCACGTGCCTGGTCTCCCGCTTCTCTGCCTCTTGCTCACTCAGTCCCCCGCTTCCGGCCTCCTCACCACTCCATGGACATGCCAGGCACATCCCGCCTCAGGACCTTTGCCTGGCTGTCCCGCTGCCCAGAACGCTCTTCACCCCGACGTCCGTGGAGGCAGCTCCTTCACCTCTGTGGAGTGTTTGCTCTGGTGTCAGCTTTTCACTGAGGCTTCCGCTGACCATTCCGTTCAGAGTCGCCATCGAATCCCCCCAGCACTCGCAGCTGGCAGCCCCGTGGTTCTGCTTTCTTTGTCTGTAGTACTTGACCTCACCCCCCAACATATAATGTAACTTATTTATTCATTAGACTTACCGTTCTGGCCTTCCCTGGGGGTCCCGTGGTTAAGAACCCGCCTGCCAGTGCGGGGGACACGGGTTCGATCCCTGCTCTGGGAACCAGATCCCACGTGCCACCAAGCCACCAAGTGCGTGTGCCCCAGCTACGGCGCCCACACACCCGAGCACCCACTCTCCGCAACCAGAGAAAGCCCGTGGAGCAGCCAAGACCCAGTGCAGCCAAAAATAAATAAATAAAAAAAACTTATCGCTCCTGTCCCACTGTCCAGAACCCTCTTCTCCCAGACGTCCGTGGAGTCCGCGCCTTCACCTCTGTGAGGCGTTGGCTCCACCGTTAGCTTCTCAGCGAGGCCTCCCCCGACGATCCCGTCTCTCTCTCTGAGCTAGAATGACAGCCCCATGAAGGCAGGGCCTCGGCCTTGCTCAGCAACAGACTCCCAGAGCCTAGAACTGGGCTGGACACAGAGGACGCGCTCAGAGAGCGCTTGATGAAGGAATGGCGACTCCATCCAAGTCACCACCCTGGCTGGCGCCATGAGATGACAGGTGCCCAGGCTGCAGGCCGGGGTTTCCGCAGGCAAGGGGTCTGCACTGTTTGCGGAAGGGGGTCCCCCACAGCGGGGTGTGCAGGAGATGCCCAGGGGGGCCGCTTGCCACCAGTCCCAGCGCAGACTTAGCAGGCGTCCAGGCTCTCCTCCAGTCTTTCTGGTTCGTCAGAGATAAGGGTCTCAGAGCGGTGGTACAAATCCACCGTTGACACCCACTCTCCTCCTGTCTTAAATGGAGAGCAAGACCTTGGCTCTGCGTTTTTGCAGTCCTCTGTGTGAAGGTGGATGTAGCAGCACTCTGCCTTCATCCCTTTAACTTCAAGGTTAAACGTGAACTTCAAGGTTGAGCGCTTCTGTTTATGGCAAGTGCTCCCGGTGCTCCACGCTCTGGTTTAAAGTTGCCTGACGTCGCCTTGCAGGGAGAGCAGCTGCCGTGGGTCAGGCTGCCGGCCAAGTGCCTGGTGAGCAGTGACGGGCTCCACGGCCCAGCCCCTGCCTGCCTGCTGCTTCCAGTTTATCCTGGAGGCAGAGGGTGGGAAGCAAGCAGGCTGGTGACGTGTAACAGAGACTCCAGGAGGAACAGGCAGGTGGACAATACAGGGGCGTGGGCGGCTCCTTCTGCCTCAGGCTGCCTCCCTGAGGGCACTGAGGCTGAGGCCTGAAGGTGGAGAAGTGGCCAGACCCTGAACTGGGGCGAGCACTGCCTGCAGAGCGAAGAGCACGTGCGAGGGCCCTGGGATGAGCACGTGCAAGGGCCCTGGGGTGAGCACGAGCTGGGCGCGTCTGGAGACCAGGAAGGAGGCCAGCGGGGCTGGAGCCAGGTGAGGGGCAGGGGAGCGGCCCCGGGCTGGAGAAGCACATGGGGCTGGAGCCTGGGGAGGAGGCTGATTCTTATCCCAATTCTTTTTATAACATTTATTTTTATTTATTTATTTGGCTGCATTGGGTTTTAACTCCCCGACTAGGCGAGGGGGAATCTTAGTTCCCCAACAAGACACTGAACCTGCATCTCCCGCATTGGAAGGAGGATTCTTAGGCACTGAGCCACCAGGAAGTCCCTGAAAAAGCAAGTGCGGAAGCGTCAGCCACGCAGTCCGGCCTGACTCTTTGCGACCCTGTGGACTCTAGCCCGCCAGACTCCTCTGTCTGTGGAGATCTCCAGGCAAGACTACGGGCCTGGGCAGCCATTCCCACGGATTGAGCCTGCACCTCCTGAAGGGTGGATGCATTCTCTACCATCTGAATCACCAGGGAAGCCCAGGGGAGTCCCTACCCTTTATCCCCGATTCTTTTCCTGAGCGATTTGAGTTAGGATACCCCAGACCTGGTGGCTGAGACGGTAAAGAATCCACCTGTGATGCAGGAGGCCTGGGTTCCATCCCTGGGTTGGGAAGATTCCCTGGAGGAGGGCATGGCCACCCACTCCAGTGTTCTTGCCTGGAGAATTCCTTGGACAGAGGAGCCTGGCGGGCTGCAGTCCACGGGGCCACAAAGAGCTGGACACGGCTGAGCGACTGAGCACGTGACTGACACCCCAGACACGAGGGGCTGAGGCACCCCCACGGCCTCCCTCCGCCGAGGCTGTCTGTGGAGGCGCAGTCTTCAGTCCAGCCCCAGGGAAAGGCAGTGCCAAAGCATGTTCAAACTACCGCACAACTGTGCTCATCTCACACACTAGCAAAGTAATGCTCAAAATTCTCCAAGCCAGGCTTCAGCAATACATCAACCAAGAACTTCCAGATGTTCAAGCTGGATTTAGAAAAGGCAGAGGAACCAGAGATCAATTTGCCAACAACCGCTGGATCATCGAAAAAGCAAGAGAGTTCCAGAAAAACATCTACTTCTGCTTTATTGACTACGCTAAAGCCTGTGTGTATCATAAGAAAGTGTGGAAAATTCTTAAAGAGATGGGAATACCAGGGTACCTTACCTGCCTTCTGAGAAATCTGTATGCAGGTGAAGAAGCAACAGTTAGAACAGGACATGGAAAAACAGATTGATTCCAAATCGAGAAAGGAGTATGTCAAGGCTGCATATTGTCACTCTGCTTATTTAACTTCTATGCAGAGTACATCATGAGAAACGCTGGGCTGGATGAAGCACAGGCTGGAATCAAGATTGCTGAGAGAAATATCAATAACCTCACATATGCGGATGACACCACCCTTATGGCAGAAAGTGAAGAGGAACTAAGAAGCCTCTTGATGAAAGTGAAAGAGGAGAGTGAAAAAGTTGGCTTAAAGTTCAACATTCAGAAAACTAAGATCATGGCATCTGGTCCCATCACTTCATGGCAAATAGATGGAGAATCACAGTGAAAACAGTGACAGACTTTATTTTCTTGGGCTTCAAAATCACCACAGATGGTGACTGCAGCCATGAAATTAAAAGACGCTTACTCCTTGGAAGAAAAGCTATGACCAACCTAGACAGCATATTAAAAAGCAGAGACATTACTTTGTCAACAAAGTTTCGTCTAGTCAAAGCTATGGTTTTTCCAGTGGTCATGTATGGATGTGAGAGTTGGACTATAAAGAAAGCTGAGCACTGAAGAATTGATGCTTTTGAACTGTGGTGTTGGAGAAGACTCTTGAGAGTCCCTTGGGTTGCAAGGGGATCTAACCAGTCCATCCTAAAGGAAATCAGTCCTGAATATTCATTGGAAGGACAGACACTGAAGCTGAAGCTCCAATACTTTGGCCACCTGATGCGAAGAACTCACTCATTGAAAAAGACCCTGATGCTGGGCAAGATTGAAGGCAGGAGGAGAAGGGGACGACAGAGCATGAGATGGTTGGACGGCATCACCGACTCGATGGACGTGAGTTTGAGTAAGCTCTGGGAGTTGGTGATGACAGGGAGGCCTGGCGTGCTGCGGTCCATGGGGATGTAAAGAGTTGGATACGACTGAGCGACTGAATTGAACTGAACTGAACCGAATGGCAGAGACATAACGACCCCAACTAAACCCCTGCGTCGGCACCACTCAGCACAGGAGAACCAGTGAGTTAAACTCAAGTTTCCTTTCAGAGCTTCCTGCTGGGCACGGTCACCCGTTCCCTTTGGGGAACGGAATGCTCCTTGGAAAGCCGTTCACTGCGGCACCGCTTGCACCCCACACTCTTTCCTCCGTCTTCCCTGGGCGCCTGAGGTCAGGGGGCTGTCAGGGCTCAGAGCACAGCCTGGGGTCTTCCTGGGAAAGCAGGGGGCAGGGTGCTCATGGCCTGGTTTGAATTCCAACTTAACTGTCTTTTTGTGTGAGCTCGAGAAAGCCGCTTCACCTTTTGAGCCTCAGTTTCTTCATCTACAAAATGGGCCTAGTAATAGCACCTACTATTAGAGGTTGTCAGAGAAATTAAATGAGGTCGTGTAGGCATTCAGCAGTGTGACTGCCTCAGGACGTGAGCCCCAAAATGTGACCATTATTATCGTGGCTCTTGTTTTTATTATTCTGTGCTGAGTTTGCAGGAAGCCACCCAGCTGTCAAGCATGACTCGCTGGTACGTGGCCCTCACTCCACCCCCTAAGCACACAGAGAGACTTTGGCTGATAAAGTGTCCCTGAAGAAATGACCACTCTGGTCCTGAACACTCCGCCCGTCCCAAGGGAGCCCCTGAAAGCCACACTCCCACCCAAAAGACAGAGCCTCCAGCTGGGTGCTGAGGAAGGTTCTGGCCCGGCCCCACCCCCACCTTGCAGAAGAGCATCTCTTTGGGCTACGCCAGGAGGCGTGAAGGACCTTAGTTCCCTGACCGGGGGTTGAAACTGCGCCCCCACAGTGGGAGTGCAGAGTCCTCACCGCCGGACACCAGGGAGGTCCCAGGAGCGTGTGCCGCGGGACGAGAAGGCCCACAGCTGACCTGCAGCTGACCTGCATGTCCCTCGAGGGACAACTGAGCTCATAGCCAGGAAGGACTTTGGGAGAGCAAACCCAGATGTCACCTGATAACAGAAATATCCCAGCCAGAGACTTTCGAAGATTCAGTGGCTAGGATTTGCTCTTCCAACACAGGGAGTGTGGGTTTGACTCCCCGTCAGGGAACTAAGATCCTGCATGTCAACCCATGCAGCTGAAAAAGAAAATTAAAATAAAATAGTAACTTCAAAAAGGGCTTCCCAGGTGGCTCAGCGGTAAAGAACCCGCCTGCCAATACAGGAGACTTGGGTTCGACTCCTGGGTTGGGAAGATCCCCTGGAGGAGGAAATGGCGACCCACTCCAGTACTCTGGCCTGGAGAGCCCCATGGACAGAGGGGCCCGGCCGTCCATAGTCCAGGGGGTTGCAAAGAGCTGGACACCACCGAGCGTGCGCGCACAGAGAGATACAAACTTAAAAAGACAGAGAAGTCAGGTAATTTTAAAAACCGCCCCTCCGCCTGTGCGATCGCCTCGCGGCATCCTGCAGGCCTATGCGCCCGTGGGTGCTCGGTGTGGGGCTGGGCATGGGAGCGAGGAAGGAGGTGGGAGGCGGGCGCTCGGCGCTGCGCCCCACCACCCCCGCGCCGCGCCGCACATACCAGCATGCACTTGATGGGGAAGTCCTTCAGGCCTCTGTTCCTCGGGGAGTCAAAGACCACCGGCAGCGTCTTGTGTGGGGCTTGCGTGTAGCCGATCTCCATCTCGTCCTGCACGGGGAGAGGGGCAGGGAGGCTGTCACACGTGCGGCCTGGGTCCCGATACCCACCGCAGGGATCGGGGCTGGAGAACCATCCGGTCTCTCTCCCCGCAGGGTCAAGGGCAAATGCACGGGGGTTATTCAACCCCAGAAGAGGGGGCTCTGGGAAAGCGGAGCTTACTGTCCTGTACTTGAGCCCGCGTGCAGAGGAATCAACCCGGGTGCCATCACTCTTGCTCCTGGTGGGTGCCAGGGACCCACGGTGTACCAGCCACGGGCCCTGAGCTTGAGGGGAGACCCAAGAGCTGGGTGTTCAGCACCCAGTGCTAGGAGGGGATGGGAGGGAGGTGAGGGGTCCGGGGGAACACAGAGGGACTCCCAACGCAGCTGGGATGGCGCAGGGGAGACTCGTTAAACAGGCTCTGCCGTGTCGCACAGGGGACTCGACAGCGCTCTGTGGTGACCTAAGTGGAAGAGGATCTAAGGAAGGGGAGATACACGCGTATGTGTGGCCTCCCCCGTGGCCCAGCTGGTGAAGGATCCGCCTACAATGCAGCAGACCCGGCTCAATTCCTGGGTCGGGAAGATCTGCTGGAGAAGGGGTAGGCTACCCACTCCAGTGTTCTCAGGCTTCCCTGCTGGCTCAGAGGGTAAAGAGTCCACTCGAAATGTGGGAGACCCCGGGTTGATCCCTGGGTCAGGAAGATCCCCTGGAGGAGGGCATGGCTACCCCCTCCAGTACTTTGGCCTGAAGAAGCCCATGGACAGAGGAGCCTGGCGGGCTGCAGTCCATGGGGGGCAAAGGGTCGGACACTTTGCGGTAGAGTGGACACTAACACAACGTCGCAAAGCACCTATTCCCCAACACAAAGGAACAACGAGAGTGAGTCCTGTCCGACTCTGCGACCCCGTGGACTATACAGGCCATGGGATTCTCCAGGCCAGGATGCTGGAGGGGGAGCTGTTCCCTTCTCCAGGGGATCTTCCCAACCCAGGGATCGAACCCAGGTCTCCTGCATTGCAGGCGGATGCTTTACCAGCTGAGCCACAAGGGAAGCCCACAATTGGATAATAATAATAATAATAATAATGAAAGAGGACTGCTGAGTTGGGGCCTGGAGGGCAGAGGTAATCCTGCCCCGAAAGAGGGCGGGTAAGGCCCCAGCTGAGCCCCTGGGACAGAGATGGGAGGGCGCAGAATGGATCGGGTGCACACCCCGCTTGTATTCCAGCCGGCAGGAGTGACGTGGGACACAAAACACTATTAGGCTGAACCATCTTGGAGGTTCAAACTGCCGTTCTCTGAGATAAAAAATGGTGACATTTCAGCCACTTCATCTAGTTTGATCTAACACAGGTGGAATGATAAGAAAGGCAGAGAGGGTATTATTTGGGGGTTGTGTGTGTGTTAGTTGCTTCAGTCGCGTCCGACTGTTTGGGACCCCGTGGACTGTAGCCCATCAGGCTCCTCTGTCCGTGGGATTCTCCAGGCAAGAACACTGGAGTGGGTTGTCACTTCCTCCTCCAGGGGATCTTCCTGACTCAGGGATCCTCCTGACCCAGGGATCCAACCCGGGTCTTCTGCACTGCAGGCAGATTCTTTACCGTCTGAGCCACGACAGAGGCCACATGTGGGGATTAGGAAGGAGTGCTGATCCAGGGTGGTGGACACGAGGCAACTCTATCGGGAGGTAGCTGAGAGGAGGAGACAGGTGCCTCGGAAGATGCTGGAGCAGGGGGGGCCTGGCCTGGAGGCTGAGCCCCGGGCAGCTGGCGTCGAAGCAGGGCCAGACCGACCGCTTAAGCCCCAGCCCCCGAGCTTTGCAGCATTTGTTTAGTTTCCTGAGGTCATCTGAGAGTTTTCAAGCAGGAAGGAGGTCATTTCGGTGGCACGGCTAGCAGGCCATGGACGCAGTAAATGTCAGTAGGGTCACTTTCCTGAGCCACCCCCATATGCGCGGACGCTGGAGGCTCTTAACTCCCCGCCCAGCCGAGGAAGGGTGGCCAGCGGGGTGCGGGGCCAGGCCTGTGGAGCCGGGGCCCCGTGTCCCTTGACCCTCGGGCGCCTCCCGCCTGCCCAGCCCGCCCGCCCCGAGGGCACACGCCTGCATCCACCGGTCGTCCACGCTCTCCTCCTGCGCACAGACAATCAGCTTGCACTTGGCTTTCTTGGCCAGTGCGGTCAGTGACGTCAGGAAGTCCTCGTTTTCAAATAACCTAGAAAGATCAGGAAAAAAGAAAAGGTCCTTAGTGCCCCTGATTCTGCACCCAGGGCCCTTGGCTGGGCTCTGGGGAGGTGAGCTGGACTAAGGGCGGAGCAGGAGCTGAGGCCTGGACAGAGGAGGGGACCCCCACAGAAGGTGCTTCAAGACCCCTGGAGCCCGATGGAGACCCCCGCTCGCCCTGTCTCTCTGCTCTCAGCCCGCTGTGTCCCTGAACTCTGCTGACAGCCCAGGAGGGGAACCGGCGGGCACGGCGGAGCGGGGAGGGGAGAGTCAAGGTCACGCCGCGTGCATTCCGGTCCAGGCTGCGTCCTGACCACTAGGTTACATTCGCAGCCCTCCTTCCCCCAAGAGTCAGGAAGAGGCGGGGGGGAAGGCCCCCGAGGCCCTGCGTGGTTATCAGGGGCTCCCTGACCGCAGGATTGATGCCCAGGGCGCCCCCGCTGTGTGTCCTGCCCCAGGGTGGAGAACGGAAGCTCAGAGGTTGGTCAGGATCCTGCATTTGAAATGAGTGCTGGGGGCACCTTGTGCGGGGCTGCCTCCAGAGTCCTCGCCCGGAGGACCAGAGTTCTCATCTTCCCAGTCTGGCAAAGTCCAAAGGCCCCCAGGTGCTAAAGGCCCTCAGGGTGCCTTGGGGGCTGAGAGTGACGTGGAAACACCGCCTACCACGACTTCCCTGCCCGCCTACGGCTCCAAACAAGCGCCGAGCACCCCTACCCCCATCCACGCCGCCCAGAACGAAGTGCTCGGGGTCTCCCTGGGGGGTCAGGGCCCCTCACCTGCACACGTACACCTCCTTCGGGGGCTGGGTGTTGGGGGTCATGATCCAGGGGGCCACACGGAACACCACGCTGTCCTGGAAAAGCAGGCTTTGGGGGAGCTCCTGCGGTGGTGTGGGGGGGCGGGTAGGGTGAGAGGGGCTGTGAGGGCCGCGGGAAGCCCCCTCCCCAGCTGGGCGGGGCCTGGCAGCCCCCCGACCCCCGGCCTACCGGGTTGGACGTGTCCAGCAGGGAGAGGTGGAGGGAAACGAGCCCGGGGAAGCTGGCGTCGGGGAAGGCCAGGCCCTCCGCGTAGAAGCGCGTGCTGCACCGGCCGCCCGGGAGCTCCAGCGCATGCGACGGGCGCTCTGGCCCCAGGACCAAGCTGTACCGGGAGCGCTGCCGGCCGCCTAGGAGCGGGCGGGGGTCAGCGCTGCGGCCCTGTGTCTGAAGAGCCCGAGCCCCTCCTCGGGGAAAGGACTGAGCCTCGGCCGCGACCTCACTGCATGGAGGCCCAGGAGTGGAGTGGGGGAGGCTGAGTCACCCAGTGTCACAGAAAGCCCAGCACACGTGACAGCTCATTCTTCACTCGTCCGCTCCCTGCCTTTCACCTGCTTGCAGCGACCCCAGAGGACCTGGGGGACGGTCTTGTCCCCGGCCCCAGGGAGCGCACAGTCTCCTGGCTAGGTGCGTCCATGGTGTCAGTCCAGTCGTGTCTGACTCCTTGCGACCCTGTGGACCCTGGCCCACCAGGCGTCTCAGTCCAGGAGCTTCTCCAGGCAAGAATACTGGAGTGGGCTGCCGTGCCCTCCTCCAGGGGATGTTCCCGATCCAGGGATCGAACCCGTGTCTCTTATGTCTCCTGCATCGGCAGGCGGGTTCTTCACCACTAGCGTCACAGTAGGGAGAAGAAAAGACAGTCAAAGTCACAGACAGCTATAAGTGCTGGAAGGTCAGGGAAGGCTTCCTGGAGGAGGTGATACCTCCGCAAAGGCAAGGAGTTGGTTTGTGGCCAAACCAATCTCAGTCTAATCCCTGTGGTCCGAATGGAAGTAAGTCAGGTCGGGGTGCTCCTCGGCACAGCCCTCTGGGGCCCCCACTTGTACAGACAAGAAGCCACAGGCACTTCCTGCCTCCATGACCCGGCCCCTTGCCTCTGGCCTTTCTCCTCTGCCCTGTTCACCCTCGTAAACCTTGCCTGGTGCTCTCAGCACACTGGTCCCCCTGTGTCCTCGAGCCCGCGGGCACAGCCCGCCTCAGGGCCTTTGCATCCGCGGTCCCCTCTGCCCCAGAGTGTCTCCACCTGGTGTTCCTCCATCTCCCTCTGCTCAGCGACCTTCTGGGGGCGCCTCCCTGACCACCCTCTCCCTCCCCACTGCCTCCTTCTGTGCAGCATTTAACGCCATCTGAGGCTGCAGATGATGATTTTCCACGTATCCCGCTGAGGGCAGAGACTGCCGAGTTCTTCGCTCTGTTCCCTGTGCCTAGAGCTGACCTAGCGCTAGGTGGCAGGTGCCCCTGAGCCACTGAGAAGCTACTGATGTTTCTGATCAGCAGATTGTTGAACAAATGATTACATGTTACAGTTATTAGGTGCAGTCAGCTTGGATTCAACAACCTCTGTGGGTAAGACGCTGCACTTCCACTGCAGGGGAAGGGGGTTCAACCCCTGGTTGGGGAACTAGGGTCTTGCACGCCACACGACATGGCCAAAAAAACAAACAAACAAAAAACCCAGTTGCTTTAAAACACAAGAACAAAACAGCTCCTGCAAATGAGTCTTCCGCGTGTGTTTGTGCATGTGTGTGTGAGAGAGAAGACACACCAGGTCAGCTACAGCTTGGGAGGGAGAGCGTGCCCTTCTCTGTGCTCACCCGGCCCCAGACCTCATCTTGCCGCCTGCATTTCGTCTGCGCCCATCTTTTCGGAGAGGCCCTCCAGCTTGTTCCCTGCTGCTTGCTCGATTCTTAGAAGCTGGCACGTGGTAGGTGCTCGGGAATTTTTCCCGGAAGAGGATGTGAAGAGGCTGGGTCCCATCGGCGGGGGCGGGAAGCGACACTGAGATGACAGCCAGAGCAGACTCACCATTGTCCTGAAACACCCGGACTTTGTCCATCTCAGACTTGGCCACGTGCAGCACCAGCTGGTGCTTGCTGAAAAAGTCCCCGGGTGTCTTTGTGCTCAGGGTCACCAGGGACAGGTCCTCCAGGTCTGGAAAGAGAAGGGCGTGGCCTGAAACGTCAGCCCCTGAGACCACCCTCCCCCCAGGACCACCCTTCATCTCGGCACCTGGCTTCAGTTTCTTTATACTCTTTCCAGTTTTTAAGTGACAGTTTTCATTTTAGAATCAAAGCGAATCAAGATTTTGGACATGACCTCTCCCACCAGGATGAGCTTAGGCTGTTAGCTTGGCGAGGCAGAAACCACATCTATCTTTGTTTCCAGCTCTGAGAAGCCTCTAGACCAATGCCTAGCAGAAGGCAGGTGATCAATGATTATTTGAGGAGTGAATGAGTGGAGAAGTTTCTCCCTGGGGCCTGTATGGGAAATGAACCAGCCTGAATGGTGGCTGACAAAGACGTGGGGAAGGCAGAGCCGGACAAGAGTCACGTGGTTAAGGGCGCTGGAGCGGGCAGGGTGCGAGCCCTGGTCTGTGTGAGCCTGGGGAGTTGCTTCCGCTTCCACGCCTCGGCTTCCTTGTCAGCAGGCGGGGCTAAGCACAGAGCCGGCACAGAAAGGGCGCAGTCACGGGTGCAAAGCACCTTGCATCCTGGGAGGGTCCACACAGCTGCATGTGTGCCAGGCGCCACGGAGACGCTGCCTCCTGGCATCAGGACACGCCAACTGCACGTAACTTCAAACTGCATCCATCTAGGCCATTCTAGCAACTCCCGCAGGAAGGCGGTAGCTGCCGCCCTGGCCAGATGACCTCACTCCCTGGCGCCCTCCTCCAGTGCGGGTGGGCCGTGCGTCTTCCACCCTGGCCACCGCTGAGAGGTGTGCCAGCGGGGCTCCTAAACCTGCCCCGGTGTCAGGATGCCCGGGCTCAGATCCCGAGCGGCACCCTTAATAGCTGTGTGACCCAGGACAAGTTGCTTAACCTCCCCGTACCTCAGTTTTCCCATCTGTAAAGTGGGGATGAGAACCATACATACTTCTGAGCCTTGAGCTGAAGGATCAGTTGAGCTAATAATTCCGAACTGGTTGGAGCAGTGCCCAGACTGGCCGGGGCTCAGGGCCGCTCTGACCTGAATCTGGGGCTCTGGTCAGCCTTTCGTTTTAAATTATTTGGGGCCCCAGGCTTGACCTTCGAGCAGAAGTTTGGGTTGGGCCACAGGCTAGGGATAGAAGCCGGGCCCTGGAGGAGGCGTCGGGACACTTAGCATCGCTCCCAGCTGTCCCCTGGCCGCTGAGTGAGCTTGGGCGGGTCACTTGCCCTCTCAGGACCCTTGTCTACTCCTTCACCTACGTGACCCGTGTGCCGACAAGAGCATGCTTCCGATAAGCCTCAGTTCTGAGGGCTGTTGCAAGGCTCAGGACGAAAGACTTTACAAAAAGACAAAGGCCCTATTCCACCAGATCTTGGGGGTCTTTACCGTTGCCTTCAAGCTGGTCGTCCTTGTAGTCCACGGCGGAAGAGTTGGGGTTGTCTCTGTCACAGTTCACCAGCAGGATGGCACCCTGCCCACGGGGCCCCCAGGTCCAGGCCCTCTGTGGACCCAGCAGAGACGGGCACGCTTAGGAACACGTGTGCCCCTCCCGCTCTTGGGGAAGCCCGCCACCTTGCCTAGCACCTTGCAGTCTTGCATGGTTTACACATCTTGCTCCCACATCAGGTCGTATTTTGGTCCCGAGAGTGGATTTTTGCCTCCCCCCAAAACCATAAACAAATTCAGTTCATGCATTTTATAAAAGGGACCCAAGGGACGTCCCTGGTGGTTCATTGGTTAAGACTTTGCCTTCCGGTGCTGGGGGTGTGGGTTTGATCTCTCGTCAGGGGACTAAGACCCCAAATGCCTTGTGGCCAAGAAGATCAAAATATAGAACAGAAGCAATATTGTAACACAATAAAGACTTTAAAAATGGTCCACATAAAAAAAATCTTTTAAAAAGTTTTTTAAATGAAGATAGGAGCCCAAGACAGTAAAATTGATTTCAACCGCTTTTAAAAACTGTTGCATTAGCAAACCAAGCTGAGCTAAACATTTGTGTCAAGATTCAGATCTAAATAGTTCCTCTTATGAAAACTCTTAATTAACTCTTTCATAAAAGTGTGGGCACTATTCTTAGCAGCTGATTGCTATCTGTGTGAAGATGAAAGCAAATGAAGCACCCCTCCCATCAAGAATCTCAACAGTGATGACACCTTGCCTTTGTAGCAGAGCGTTCTGCCCCAGGGAGTGCCTGCAGTTTGGGAAAGACAGGACAGATTCCACTCCCAGGGCTGCAGTTCCTCCCTTCACTGTTGACTAATCCCACAGGGGGATCTTAATGTTTGACAGGTCCTATTGTCCTTAAGTGTACCCAGCATGTGGGGATCGCCCTGATGGTCCAGTGAACAAGTCTTGGGATTATCACTGCCTGGGGCAGGGAAACTAAGATCTTGCAAGCTGCGCAGCGTGGCCAAAAAAAAAAATTAATTAGTTAATTAAAGTCCAGATCAGCATAAAAATGTGCAGGCAGCTTTGAGGCTTCAGGGACACCATGAGGTTTATCCTGAGGTTTAAGACAACTTATCATCATCAACCACCACCCTACATTTCTGCAACACACACTCCCTGCCCCCACCTGCCCCCTTGCCTGCTCCATCCACTGCCTCTTTTCTGTTGTTCACCCCGTGTGAACCTCTTCCACCAGTCGCTAAACTCTAGCAGAGGGGATTCATAGGGGATTTTTTTTGGCCATGCCATGAGGGACGTTGTCGCTGTTTACTCGTTCAGTTGTGTCTGACTCTTTGCAACCCCGTGAACGGCACCCCGCCAGGCTCCTCTGTCCATGGGATTTTCCAGGCAAGAACACTGGAGTGGGGTGCCATGTCCTCCTCCAGGGGAGCTTCCCGACCCAGGGACTGAACCTGAGTCTCTTACGTCTCCTGCCTTGGCAGGCGGATTCTTTATTACTGGCAAGTCCCACATGAGGGATCTTAATTCTCCAGCCGGGGACTGAACCTAGGACCCCTGCAGTGGAAGCGTGGAGTCCTAACTGCTGGGCCAGCAGGGAATTATTCACAGCCCAGACTTCTGGGCCAGGGTCTATACCTGCCTGAAAATTTGCTGTCTGTGAACTGGGTGAATCTAGTTTTCAGTTTGTGGGACAACACATTCTCAGCATCTACAATCATGAAAATCTAGTTTTGTAGACTCGATGGGACCTATATAAACCAAAGCAATAATGGCATTGGCGATTTTAACTTTCTTTTTCTTCCTAAACTTGTGTTTCTTGGACTATTAACTCGGATATATGAGACACGCTGCTGTTCATCCCGTCACCACCAGGGGGCGTGTGCGGCGAGCCCAGCGGAGGCAGGAGGTCATTCAGGGCCCTGCCAAGGTCAAGCTGTGTGTACCTGGTCCTTCACGCTTCCCACGGGCTTCATTTTGCCGGTGCGGCTGATGTCTGCACTCAAGGCGATTTCTGAAATCCCAGGAAATAAGAGGACAGGGTTGGTGAGGAGACCAGACCAAGGGTGGGGCACTTGGTCTGGCCCCAGACGGACAGTCCTTTCCCAGGAGACGCCCCTGCACGAAGGCTTCTTTGCCTCCCCTTCGGAGGAGACGCAGGGTGTAAGACACCCCGTGCGCCCCAAGGCAGAAGGGCTCCTGACCACAGGCATCCTCCTTGGGTGGGGGGCCGTGCCACAGCCGGGAGGCCACCAGACCCTGCGTGCCTGCCCCGTGCGCCCCCCACCCCAGGGCTTCAGAAAGCGTTCCCAGCCACCCCAGCGGGTGCGTGAGGCAGAGCTCCTGCAAGGACGCCTCGGGCCCACCTTCAGCCCCGGTGAGCTTGCCGCAGGGGGCACGGTGGTTGCTTCGGTCCCACCTGACTTTTCGTTCTGAGTACCGCGGGACAAATCACAGCCTCAGACGTACCTGCTCTGTCCAGACGGCATGGGTGAGAGAGCACATGCTTTCCCCTAATCAGAACACGTGACCACACGGTCATCCCGAGGATAATTGTGCAGTGACCTCATGAGATCACAGAATGAGATTGACCCGGATGACCTTTCAAAATGCACATTGCCAAAAAAAAAAAAAAATAAATAAAATGCACATAGCCACGTGCCAGTGCTGGGCCAGAGAGCACAGCGCTCGGTGGCCAGAACTTCCTGGCTCCTTTGCTAACCAGCTGTGTGATCTTGGGCAGGTCTCTTTACCTCTTGTACCTCAGTTTCTTCACCTGTAAAATGGGCTAATAATAGTAGCAATTTCATTGGATTGTTGCAAGGTTTAAACGTAAAGTCTAGGCACCCTGTCCAGCATAGTGAAGTGAAGTCACTCCGTCGTGTGCGACTCTTTGTGACCCCATGGGCTGTAGCCCGCCAGCCTCCTCGGCCCATGGGATTTTCCAGGCAGGAATACTGGAGTGGGTTGCCATTTCCTTCTTCAGGGGATCTTCCCGACCCAGGGACCCAGGGGTCGAACCCAGGTCTCCCACATTGTAGGCAGACGCTTTACCGTCTGAGCTACCAGGGAAGCCATAGAGTAAGTGCTAAATAATGATAAAATTATTAAAATGTGTGTTAATGAAATAATGAATGAAAATTATTTATATTCATATTTATTAATGAAATAAGTAAATGACATTTATTATGAAATAAATGAATGAAACCTTCACATGTTGTTCATATATTTAGTGTACATTTAAATAATGCTGGTATTATATTATTGTCTAAAATGAGGGCAAGTTAAAACATACTTTAGTTGAAGAATACTAAACAAATATGAGTATAGATCACTGATATGGCAAAAATGGTGAAGGAGGGATGTAAACAGTTTGGGGGATACTGGTCTATATTATTGTGTAAGACAGTATCATCATCTATTTTCCTCATAAATATTTGAGGTTTCAAAAAGGTATAGAGACTCTTATGTAGAAAATCCACATGCCAATTCCTAAGCTGAGAAATAAAATACTGAGATGTAATTGAACCTCCCTGCAAATGCCCTATCTCCAGCTGTATTTGTGGTTCCCTGACTGGGGGAGGAATGTTTATGAACTGCCAGATGTATGGCTGTCTAGAAATTCTTCTTTTCTCTGCTTGGTCTCCAGTAAGGGTCGGGGTGCAGTCTCTCCCGTGCTGGGTGTGTGGCGGGGAGGGGGCTGAGCTCCGAGCTGCTGGGCGTCACTTACCGACCCCCGTGAGGTAGAGCAGGGCTTCCACCGGGGTGGGCGCGGGTCCATGGTATGAAATCTGCACCTGCGGAACAGGGGCAAACCTCTAATGACGTCCTTAGTCATTCAGCAAACACCAAACGGCCTGTTACGTGCCGGCTCGGAGCGGGGGGCCAAGGGGACAAGGATGGGGCCCCCAACCTGTTGGGAACGCCCCAGCGGGCAGGACTGGAGGGGCAGAAACACACTCAAGTGGCTGTGAGGCATAGAAGAGGGTCCTTCGGGAGCTGGGGCCCAGGGCTCACTCTGCCTGCCTGGGGTCAGGGAGCCCCCCTTTGAGGGGGACCCAGCAGCTGGGGGTGTGATGGGGGAGGTGTGAGAGGGAGGCTGGGGTGACGGCCACAGGGAACGCCGGCCCTCAGGGGGAGGGGGAGGCCTGCGGACGCAGACTCGGAAAGCCTGGGGCCCCAGCCCTCCAGGGATTGGGGAGCAGGGGCTCGCCTCTTCAGGGCAGGTGCTGTTGAGATCAACAAACACCACCCCCACCCCCCAAGGCTCCAAGTCCAGGAGGAGCCAATCCTATCGGCCCCGCCTGGCCAAGCATCAGAGGAACCACACTTCCAAGCAAGATGATGGAGGGGAGTTCCCCAGAGCAAAACTCAAGGGCTGCCCCCAGAGGAAGCGGGGCTCCCGGGGGCACACTGAGGCATCTGGACCCGCCCTGTAGATGGCGGGCACCCAGAGAAACGTCATGGCTTCCGTCCCTTGTGTCTGAACCATGGTGCCCACCTCCTGACCAGCCACCCTGCCTAGATCTAATCGACTCACTCCGCTGCAGCCAGTGGGTCTTTCTAAGGTACATACACGGTCTCTCTGCTCCTGGGTGAGAGGTTCCCGTTGGCTTCCTGTTGCCCCAAGAGAAAGAGGTCCTGGATGCTGACCCTGGCTTTCTCTCCCCACCCTGCTTTCTTTCCATACGAGCGTTTTTCAGCTTCCCCGACACACATCTCACCCTCTCTCATCCAGAGCGCGCACTCAGGCCACAGCCTCCACGCTGAGCTCTTGCTCCTGTTTCCCCCTTAAATAGGTCAATCATAGCACCCTTCAGCTTGCCGTTTCTTCCAGGAAGCTCTCCCTGATTACTCGCTCGCTGACCAGCTTCGTTGCCCAAGGTCTGTTCCTACAACAGGAAACAGCTCTCTGCCCCCGGGGAGAGACTGCGTGGCCTCCCCTGCTGGGAACAAGCGGTTATTGGCCCAGATCTGTGTGTGAGAACCTCCGGAGGGTCCTGATTATCCATCTATAGTCAACGTGAGCACAGCGGTCAAATGGTGATTCCCCAAAGGATATGTCCACATCCTAATCCCTGGATCCTGTGAATGTGACCCCATTTGGGGAAAAAAAAAAAGATGTTTGCGGATGTGATTAAGGACCTTGAGATCGTCCTGTGTTATCCAGATAGGCCTTAAGTCCAGTGACAAGCGTCCTCCAAGAAGGAGGCAGAGAGGGACTGAGGCGGTGTGGGCCACGGGGCAGCGCCTGGAGCCACACGGCTGCCAGTCTAGGGCTGCCAGCAGCCGACAGCGGCTGGGAGAGGCGCGGCACCCATCCTCCCCAGAGAACTGGTTCCAGAGAACGCGGTCCTGTGACGCCTTGGATTCAGACTTCTGTGCTCCGGAAACGTGAGATGATATGTTTCTGCTGCTTTAAAAGTGTGGCCCTTTGCTACAGCAGCCGTAGGAAGACAGATACGAGGGCAAGACCAGTTTCCTGCGGCTGCCTGGCTCTGCGCTTCCCAGCGGGCGGCACGCTCCTAGTTGTTTATATTGTGTGATCCTCCGCCCATCGGCTGTAAGCGCCACAGAGGCCGCGGTCTCACCTTTCCTGTTCGTTAAAATCTTCAGGGTCTGACAGTGCCCGGCCAAGAGAAGGCGCCTATTAAACATTTGCTGGATGAATGAATTTAAGGAAAGCCCTGACCTCCGTAACCCCCTGACACCGCAATGTGAGGATGCTACGGCTGGAACAAGCTGTCCTGAGCGCTCCCGGAGTCAAGAGGCTCTGAGCGTGGCTGAGGCCGCGGTCGTGGCGGGCAGACGGGCCTTCGAGGACCTGCTGGCCGCCCCGCCTCCCGGCCCCCGCGCTGCCCTCACCTTCTGGTCGCTGGTGCTCTCGCTGGCCGCTCTCAGCGTCAGGCTCACGTCCAGCCCGGGCTCCAGGGGCCACTGGGGCGAGCCTGTGGGCCTCTTCTTGGCTGGAGGCCTGTGGGCGACCTCCACGACCACTCCCGGGGAGGCGGAGATGCTGAAGGACGTGTAGCCCTTGGGGGCAGAGCTGGGGAGGAGACAGACGGGGAGGACAGACGGACACGGTGAAGCGGGGCCCGGCCCACTGCTGCTGGCCCCCGGGCTCCTCCTGTCCCGCCAGTTGCCTCAAAAAGGCAAGTACAGAGAAAAGGTCTATGTAGACAGAAATGGACAACGGAAAGGTAAAAGGTGAAAACAAGCCTCCTCTTCCGCAAGACGGGGGCAGCGCTGCCTGCCTGCAGGGGCTGGACTGAGCTGTGTGCACCAAGCGTGAGTGAGGATCAGCCGTGAGCGTGTGAGCCGGCGGGGCTGGAGCCCAGGGCTCGAGGCCTCCCCGATGGACAGCCTCCCCCGGGGCAGGGTGGCCCGGATGGCGGCGGGCCTCCTCCCCCCAGTCCTCCCCCTCTCGGCCTGCTGCCGGCCTCCGTGTCCCCGGGGGGCCCCAGACATCTGCTGCTGTTCTGCTGCCCCTTTTCAGGAAGCGACACTCAAGGGAATGTGCCAAACAGTCCTCTGGGCACCTTCTCGAAGCAGGTGCTCACCTGCGGTGGCGGAAGCCAGAGGCTGGCACTGCGACCGCTGACCACAGCAATGGCCCAGCCGTGCCCAGCACGAGCGGCTCAGGCCACCCTGCATGCCCAGAGCCTGGCGCGGGGCTTGGGTACAATCGGGACTCCATCAGCATTTGGTGAAGGAATGAATGAACAAAAGAACAGCTACCAACGGCAGGCCCAGCACCATCGTAAGTACTCAACAAACACTTCCAAGTTTTTCACACTCAATCCCTGCAAGCACGCTACAAAGTGGGTATAATCCCCATTTCACAGATGAGGAAACTGAGGCTCAGTTGCCCAAGGCATCTCAGCTAACCAATAACAGAGCTGGGTCTCTGCCTTCGCCGCTCCAGGCCAGAACCTGTCCCGTCACACCCGTGCTATTACACACCCACGGAGGGAGGCTTGGCTGAGAAGTGCAGGGCAACACACTGCAAGGGGAACCAGGCTGAGGCCGTGAAATCCAGAAACAGACTTGATTCCAGGATCCACATATTGCGTGACCTTAGGCAAGTCACGGACCCTTTCTGAGCTCCACGGCCTCAAGCGTGCAAGGATGTGGTCCTGCTTGCCCTACTATATTTCCTTTGTGGTGAGGCCCTGGGGAAGCCCCGCTTGTCTGTGGCGAGGAACCACTGCCTTGAGCCCAGGAGAATCCCAGGGCCACTCGGATCTTGGCTCTCCAGCATCTCCCCGGCAGCAGCCACAGAGGCTGGAGCCTGAAGCTTGAGCCAGACCCCTCGTGTGGCCGCAGAACCCGTTCACCCCCAGCCCCAGAGCTGCCCGTGGCACAGGGCGCCCCCTGCTCACCCGTAGACGTCCAGCTGTGTCTCGGTGCCCAGCACACACACGGCGTGGGTGGGCTGCCCCGGGGCCACGTGGACCACCGTCCCCCAGGCCATCGCTGGCCAGTGCTGCTTCCCTGCGGCTCAGGAAGCCCCAGGCTGCTTCCTTTATCTGCCCAGCGTCGGCGGAGGCCGTGAGTCAGCACCTGCGGTCTGTGGCCCAGAGGCTCAGCCCCTCCTCCCCTGGGGCCCGCGGTGTCTCCTCGGCCCCTCCTCTGTCCTGGAGCTGCCCCAGGACCGGGACCCAGGTTTGGCACTGATGCCAGGACTGATGGCCGGGGGCTCGGTCAGTGTCCTGGCAAGAGCTGGGGATTTCGGAAGCCTGAGAGCAGGGGTGCGGGTCTGAGGCCTCATCCCCGCCCCATCCCTCCCTGGAGCTGTGGACACCTGGGTCCACCCAGACCTGCCTCTCTGTTCCAAACAGGGTATCAGAGAGGAGAAGGCGAGGCTGAGGTCACAGACCGGGCTACACCTTCACAGAGGACCCAGGAAGGACAAACGTCACATATGCACGCACGGATATGGAACCTGGGAAGATGAGACTGATGAACCTGTTTGCAGGGCGGGAACAGAGATGCGGACGTGTGGACACCGCGGGGGAAGGGGCATGGGGACGAACCGAGAGCTAAGCCTGACGCATGCAGGCCGGTGCGGGGAGCGGACAGCTGCCGGGGCCGCTGCGTGCCTCGGGGGCTCACTCCGCACTCTCTGCCGGCCGGGGCGAGCGGCAAGGGGCAGCGGGACGAAGGCTCTGGAGGGCGAGGGGGTGTGTGTAGCTGATGCTTCTCGCTGTGTCGCAGACAGGAACACAACTTTGTAAAGCAGCTACACTCTGGTTAAAAATAAACAATAGAATAAAATGAATTAAAAAGAAGTCTAAGCAGGTTTGGGACAAGTCACCCAGGCTGGGTCATCCCCGTGGCGGCTCGGTCTCCTGGGTTTTCTGTGTGTGGGGCATCTTTCTCCGGCCTTCATGTGGAAACACCCACTAAGGAAGCCTGTGAGGTGGGTTCTACTGCAAGTCCCTCACTGCATCCTCACAGAGGCTCTCTGAGGTCGGCGCCATCATCACGCCCATTTTCCAGAGGGAGAAACTGAGTCACGGAGAGGTTACATGGCTGGAAAGTGGCAGAGCCAGCGTGAACCAAAGGCAGCCTGCTCCGCGTGCTACGTTTACCACCTGCCCGTCCAGGCGACGAGCGCTTTTCAGATTTTAACACGTCTACTTCCCACTGCAATTCAAGGTCCACAAAGGCTTGTTATACTATCACTGCCCATTTTACAGAAGGGAAAACAGGCACAGAGAAGAAAGAGGGTGAGCCCAAGGCGCCATGGGCAGTGTCTGGCCGAGCTGGAAGCCAGCGTTCCCTGCACCCGTGGGGGCAACCTCTCATCACAGAGCCCTGGGTGTGGGCAGCCACTGCCGGCTCTGCCAGCTGGTGGGGCGGTGGGTGAGGGGCAGAGGGACGGGTCCCAGATGCAACACCAGAGGAGGCGTGCTGGGGATCTGGGGGAGCAGAAGCTTTACTGAAGTACACTAGATCTGCGTTGTTTGGTTTCTGCTGGATGCAAGGTGAATCAGTTACGCATACACACATACCCACTCCTTTTTAGAGTCTATTCCCATGTCACTCATTACTGACTAGTAAGTCGAGCTCCCTGTATATATAGTAGGTTCTACTACATAAAAGGTTCTTATTATCAATAGCTACACGTTTTACATCTAGTCGTATGCATATGTCAATCCCAGTTTCCCAATTTATCCTTCCCTCCTTCCTCCCTTGGGAACCACATTTGTTTTCTACATCTGTGACTCTATTTCTGTCTTGTAAATACGTTCGTTGTACCATTTTTTAAAGATTCTGCGTATAAGTGATATCATGTATTTGTCTTTCTCTGTCTGACTTTGCTCATTATGACAATCTATGTCATGTCACATGTCACTGCCAATGGCATTATTTCATTCTCTTTTATGGCTGAGTAATATTGCATTGTGTACATGTATGTGCATGCCACACCTTCTTTACTCCTCTGCCAGTGGCCATTCCGGTTACTTCCATGTCCTTCCTATTGTAAATAGCACTGCAATGAACGTGAGGGCACACATATCTTTTCGAATTATGGTTTTCCGGTAGCCCTATTTTCAGTTATATTTTAAGGAACCTCCATACTATTCTCCATAGTGGCTGAACCAATTTACATTCCCACCAACAGCGTAGGAGAGTTTCCTCTTCTCCACACCCTCTCCAGCATTTATTGTTTGTAGACTTTTTGATTATAACCATTGTGACTGGTATGAGGTGATACCTCACTATAGTTCTGATTTGCATTTCTCTAATAATTAGTGATGTTGAACATCTTTTCATGTGCCTTTTGACCATCTGTATATCTTTGGAGAAATGTCTATTTAACATATATGGAGGGTTTTTTGTTTATTTTCTCTGGCTTTGAAACAAAGCATTTGCCTCATTAATTAAGAGCAGGACTGAGGGATTAGTCAGGCCTGAGTTCGAATCCTGCTTCCTGCCAACGTCCCCATAAAGTAGATCCTATTGTGATGCCCCTACTATAGATGGGACCACCGAGGCTTTAACACGTGAATTGGGGGTCAGTCAGTTCAGTTCAGTCGCTCAGTCGTGTCTGACTCTTTGCGACCCCATGCACAGCAGCACACCAGGCCTCCCTGTCCTTCACCAACTCCCAGAGTTTGCTCAAACCCATGTCCATTGAGTCAGTGATGCCATCCAACCATCTCATCCTCTGTCGTCCCCTTCTTCTCCTGCCTTCAATCTTTCCCAGCATCAGCGTCTTTTCCAATGAGTGAGTTCTTCACATCAGGTGGACAAAGTATTGTTGCAGTTTCAGCTTCAGCATCAGTCCTTCCAATGAATATTCAGGGCTTATCTCCTTTAGGATGGACTGGGTTGATCTCCTTGCTGTCCAAGAGACTCTCAAGAATCTTCTCCAACACCCCAGTTCAAAAGCATCAATTCTTTGGTGCTCAGCTTTCTTTATAGTCCAACTCTCACATCCAAGCATGACTACTGGAAAAACCATAGCCTTGACTAGATGGACCTTTGTTGACAAAGTAATGTCTCTGCTTTTTAATATGTTGTCTAGGTTAGTCAAAGCTTTTCTTCCAAGGAGCAAGCGTCTTTTAATTTCATGACTGCAATCACCATCTGCAGTGATTTTGAAGCCCGGAAGAATAAAGTCTGACACTGTTTCCACTGTCTCCCACCTATTTGCCATGAAGTGGTGGGACCAGATGCCATGAATGGGGATGGGGAGACACAGCTCGGTCCATTGCACTGTTGGACATGAAGGCTGCTTACAGATTTTCTGTGTCATAAGCAACACTGATGCGTTCATTGTGCCCATGCCTGGGGTTACTGGCAGGGACTTTGTGGATTTATCTTTGTCCCTCTGTATCCTGTTCAGAGTGCTCAGTTCTTTTCCTGACATGTGCCGCAGCTTGTCACTGTGTGTGTGTAAATGTCTGAGCCCCGACCAGGCCGGAGAGCGGGGCCGCTGGCGGTTTCAGCTGCTCCCCCTGTGCCCAGCATGGCTCCTGACGCATCCTGCGTGCTGACCAGACCCTTGGGGCTGAAGCCCAGGGTGTTCTCCTGCACCCAGCCCAGCGCCTGACTCCCGGCAGGGCCCAGGACAGCTTCCTGCAAGGCCCCCTGAGGCCCCTCCCCGCCCCCCCATCACTCTCTGTACAGAAGACATCAACCCCTTCAGAGCCTGAACGGGACTTTGGGACTTGGGAAGCAAAGCCTTCTTCCCTTGAGGGCAGCTGGCTCGGAGTCTAGGCCAGAAACCCTGGAGAAAGAGGTCCTTTCTTCCCGCTGAAAGGCAGAAACGAGCGCAGCTGCTCCCCGGGAGGAGGTCAGCCTGGCTCTCCTCCTGCGGGCGACCGTGACGGCGACACTCTGGGCGAAGGACCTGGACTCAGGAATCCTCCCCAGAGCCTGAGGACGGGGCTGAACATGCCGCAAAGTTGCCTTTGGAGGAGACAGCTGGGCCGTTCCTTCAGTGTTCTTCATCCACTGATACAGTTCAGATTCAGTTGCTTAGCCCTTCACGCAGCAGCTATTCTTGGAACGCCTCTGAAATCCCTGGCACTCTTTAGCGTCTAATTAGGTTTTGTCTGAAACAGACTTTCAGGGATGAAGGTGATGACAGAGGCCGCCATGCGCTATTCTTCCCACCAGGTCTTGGGCCGTATTCTTTCTTTCTTTTTTAAAACATTTGGTTAAATTCAGCCTGCCTGTTTGGTGTGCTGGGTCTCAGTCGCGGGACCGTCCGTCTTGGCCGCAGCCTGTGCACTCAATTTCTGGGTTCAAACGCTTGGTTGCGCTCACGGACTCTAGCTCCCTGACCACGGACGGAAGCCTGGCCCCCTGCACTGGGAGGGTGGAGTCTTAGCCCCTGGACCACCAGGGAAGCCCCAGGCTGTATGATTGCTAATTCTCACCGTAACCCAATGGGCAGGGCTTGGTCTTGTTTCTGCCGAGGTGAGAAGCACCGCGCTCGAGGCCAGACGGCTTCTAAGCGGGTTTCAAGCCCGGCTCTGTCTCACTTGCTCTGCTCTCTGATGCAGCCCTTACCTGTGCCAGCTGCTGATACGCAGCCTCTGTGATCCTCACAGCAAACGTCGTCTGAGTTACACTCTCCCCGTTTTCCAGATGAGGAAGCTCAGCGCTCGGGGTCAGGTAACTCGCCGCAGCCCTCACCATTGCAGACAGGAAGGGGTGACTCTTGGGCTGAGCTCTGCCCCTTGTCTCCCTCCTGCTCAGATCCCTCGGCCGAGGAGCTCACAGCCCCTTTGAGCACAAGGCCCCCAGCCTGTCCACAGCTTCAGGGAGAAGACTGGAGTGTGTCGGCGTCATCCATACTGGCCCGCACTGGCCGGCACCGCCCCCCCATTAAGGCGCCGTCTGAGAGCTCCTGGCTGACCCTCTCTTCCCCTTTCTGCTCCCGCAGGGCTGCCCTGCCCCAGCACCTGGCCCTGCTCTCCTGCTCAGGATCCATCCAGGCTTGGGAAGGATTTGGGGACACAGGAGCAACACCTAACTCTAGGATGGACCAGGCCTTCCCGGAACCGTTTTTACTGTACCCACACATGTGAACCCCACGGCAGTGTGATGGAGGGAAAACCTGTGGGTCATCGGCAGATGCTCATTACATCAGGGGCTGAGACAGGAGGCGGGATACCCATGACCTTCACTATGTCATCTTTGAGAAAAGGCTGGGGAGCCAGCTAGATGAAGGTCAGTGCCCCTGCATTCCTTTTCTGGAGCTGTCCAAAGGTAGCTCCCACCCTATCTCTGACCCCAGGTGTCCACACCCCTTCCCTAGCACCCAGGAGTTCTCCTGGGGACCGAACGTGAGAACGTTAACACCATGAAAGCAGAACCTTTCTTTGCTCATTGCTAGACCCCTGGTGCTTACAGTAGTGTCTGCTCAGAGCAGGTGTACAAGAAATACTGTATCTAATTAAGTAGAAAACACCATTTATTTTAAGGTACATCCTTGCTCCATCATAGTTTTTGGAAAAGACTCCTTCCTCCATTGAATTGCTTTTCAACTTTGTCAAAGGATCAGATAGCCATACTTGTGTGGGCTGTTTCTGCGTTGTCTATTTCATTTCCCTGATTTATGGGTCTATCCACACAGTCTTGACTACTGTAGCTGAATCTTGAAATTGGGTAGACTAATTGCTCCCCCTTTATTCTTCTTTTTCAAAAGAGTTTTAGCTCTTATAGTTCCCTTGTAATTTCATATAAATTTAGAATTATCTTACCTATACCTACAAAAAACAATTTTCTGGGATTCTGATAGTAATTGCATTAAACCTCTATATCAGTTTGAGGAGGACGGACATTTTACTGTGTTGAGTTTTCCAAACCCTGAAAGTGGTCTGTCTCTGCATTTATTCAGACCTTCTTTCACCAGCCTTTTGTAGTTTTCAGCATACAAGTCTTACACATGCTTTGTGAGATTTACACCTAAGTACTTAATTTTGGGGGAGTGATTGTAAGTAGTATTGTAATCTTAATTTTGTCCCTCTGTTCATTGTTAGCACATCAAAATTTAATTGATTTTTACCAATTAATCTTGTATCCCATGACTTTGCTAAACTCATTTCTTAGTTTTGGGAGTTTCCAAGTGGATTCCTTGGGAGTTTCTGTATAAATAGTCGTGCCGTCTGCAAACAGGGGCAGGTTTATGCCTTCCTTCCTCATTTGTATAAAACTTCTTTCATTGCTTTATCACACGGGCTAGAATTTTCAGCACTAAGCTGAATAATAGTGGCAAGAATGATCATCTTGTTTCATTCTCAGTCTTGTGAGGAAAGCGTTTAGCTTTTCACTGTTGAGTATGATGTTAACTGTAGGCTTTTTTTTTTTAACTGTAGGCTTTTTGAAGATGCCCTGTATCAGGTTGAGAAAGTTCCTCTCTCTAATCTGCAAAAATTTTAATCACGAATGACTATTGGATCTTTCAAAAGCTCTTTCTTCACCCTTTAACATGGTTTTTCTTCTTTACCGCGTCGAGGGGTGGATGACGTTGCGTTTTGTCAAACAGAACACTGGCATTAAAGCCAGTGTGAGGAAGGCTCCAGCTCCTCGGAGGGCGACAGGGTCATCGCAACGTCAGGCACCAGCCAGAGAAGCCCAGACACTGCTGCCGCCGCACCTCGGTTCTGAAGCTGCCAAGAAACCAGCCCGGTCAAGCCCTGGATGGAGGCGCATTTGCTCACGTGGAGAAGAGAGCGCGCGTCAGCTCCGGATGTCCAGCAGTCCCCCGGGCCCCGTGGCAGGGCGGCTGGCCGGGGGCGCCCCTCTCGTGCCCCGGGAGGAGGGCGCTTCCGCTTCCTCCAAGGAGCCTGAAATGGTGAAAGCCTTGGGGCCACTGAGTACGTGTGTAAGCAGGGAGCTCACTGATTCTGAAACAGGGATGATGTTCCAGGCAACGGGACAAGCCTGGCGCAGGCTGCCAGGCCTCTCGGTCTCTCGGTAAGGACCTGTTCCAGCCCGGGACCCGTTCTGAAGCGGCCTAGGGGCGCCTGAAGACCACACAGACTGCGTTTATCAACAGCCCCGACTGTTACACCAGCGAGCTTGCCTGAAATGAACCTCCCTTGCTCATAATGTGCAGTTCCTTTTATATATTGTTGAATTCTACTTGCTAACATTTTGTTGAGAATTTATATCTATATTTATAAAAGGTACTGTTCTGTAGTTTGGGATTCTTCTGTGCTCTTTTTGTCCGGTTTTGGTATCAAGGTAATATTTGCCTCATTAAATGAGTTGGGAAGTGTTCCAACCTCTTCAGTTTTTCTGGAACTGATTATGTAGAATTAGTGTTAATTTGTCTTTGAATATTTAGTAGAATTCTCCAGTGAAACCATTTAGGCCAAGATATTTTCTTTTTTGGGTGCTTTAAAATTTCGGATTCGGTTTCCTTAATAGATAACAGGACATTCAGATCACCGACTTCACGTCGGGTAAGTTGCATTCGTTTGCGCTTTGAAAGAACTGGTCCATCCCATCAAAGCTGTCAAATGTCTGTGTGTGCAGTAGCTTGCGGTACCCTTTTATGAAACGTTGGTTGTCTGCAGGTCCTGTATTGATTATCTCCACTGCATTCCTGATATTGGTAATTTGTGTCCTCTTTTTTAATTTGTCAATCTAGCTAGCTGTTTGCCAATTTTATTGATCATTTCAAATAACCAGGTTTTTTTCATTGATTTTCTCTATTATTTTTGGTTTCAATTTCACTAATTTCTGCTTTTATCTTACTTCCTTCCTTCACCTTGTTCGTGTGTCTTTTGCTCTTCTTCACAGAGTTATTCAAGGCGAGAGCTTAAGGGACTGACTTTAGATTTTCCCTTTTTTCTGGTTTAAGCATTTAATACTATACATTCCTGCTCAACACTGATGACTATCACCTATTTTGATATGCTGTCTTTTCATTTTCACTCAGCTCAATGTATTTTTAGATTTCCCTTCAGATTTTCTCCTTGACCCATTGATTGTTTGGAATTTCATTGTTTAGTTTCCAAGTGGTGTTTCCAGTTGGAGATTTTCCTGTTATTGTTTTCTAGTTTGATTCCGCTGAGTCAGAAAACACACTCTGTATGATTTCAGTTCTTTTAAATGTGTTGAAGTTGCTTTGTGACCCAGGGTATGATTTATCTAGTATATGTTCTGTACACCCTTGGAAAGAATGTTTATTCTGCAGTTCTTGGATAGTTCAGTTCAGTTCAGTTGCTCAGTCGTGTCCGACTCTTTGCGACCCCATGGACTGCAGCACGCCAGGCCTCCCTGTCCATCACCAACTCCCGGAGCTTGCTCAAACTCACGTCCGTAGAGTCGGTGATGCCATCCAACCATCTCATCCTCTGTCGTCCCCTTCTCCCACCTTCAGTCTTTCCCAGCATCAGGGTCTTTTTCAATGAGTGAGTTCTTCACATCAGGTGTACAAAGTATTTGAATCTCAGCTTCAGCATCAGTCCTTCCAGTGAATATTCAGGACTGATTCCTTTAGGATGGACTGGTTGGATCTCTTTGCAGCCTGAGAGACTCTCAGCAGTCTTCTCCAACACCACAGTTCAAAAGCATCAATTCTTCAGTGCTCAGCTTTCTTTATAGTCCAACTCTCACATCCATACATGACTACTGGAAAAACCGTAGCTTTGACTATACGGAACTTTGTGGGCAAAGTAATGTCTCTACTTTTTAATATGCTGTCTAGGTTGGTCATGGCTTTTCTTCCAAGGAGCAAGCGTCTTTTAATTTCATGGCTGCAGTCACCATCTGCAGTGATTTTGGAGCCCAAGAAAATAAAGTCTCACTGTTTCCATTGTTTCCCCACCTATTTGCCATGAAGTGATGGGATCTGATGCCATGATCTCAGTTTTTTGAATGTTGAGTTTTAAGTCAGCTTTTTCGCTCTCTTCTTTCAACTTTCATCAACAGGCTCTTTAGTTTTCTTCACTTTCTGCCATAAGGGTGGTGTTATCTGACTATCTGAGGTTATTGATATTTCTCCTGGGAATCTAGATTCCAGCCTGTCATTTCACATGATGTACTCTGCATAGAAGTTAAATAAGCAGGGTGACAATATATGGCCTTGAGATTCTCCTTTCCTGATTTGGAACCAGTCTGTGTTCCATGTCCAGTTCTAACTGTTGCTTCTTGACCTGCATACAGATTTCTCAAGAGGCAGGTCAGGTGGTCTGGTATTTCCATTTCTTTTAGAATTTTCCACAGTCTGTTGTGATCCAGACATAGTGGATCATTGACATTTGGCATAGTCAATAAAGCAGAAGTAGATGTTTTTCTGGAACTCTCTTGCTTTTTCAATGATCCAGTGGATGTTGGCAATTTGATCTCTGGTTCCTCTGCCTTCTCTAAAACCACCTTGAACATCTGGAAGTTCACGGTTCACGTATTATTGAAGCCTAGCTTGGAGGATTTTGAGCGTTACTTTGCTAGCGTGTGAGATGAGTGCAATTGTGTGGTAGTTTGAACATTCTCTGGCATTGCCTTTCTTTGGGATTGGAATGAAACTGACCTTTTCCAGTCCTGTGGCCACTGCTGAGTTTTTCAAATTTGCTGACATATTGAGCGCAGCACTTTCACAGAATCATCTTTTAGGATTTGAAACAGCTCAACTGGAATTCGTCACCTCCTCTAGCTTTGTTCTTGGGTAGAGTGTTCTATAAATGCCAATTCAGTTCTGTTATTGAGTTTTTTAGTTCTTCTGCATTTTTTTCGTCTAGCTCTCTCAAGTGTTGAGAGAGGAGTGTTGAAGTCTCCAATTGTTGCTGTGAATCTGTCTCTCCCTTCAGTTCTATCAGCTCTTCACACCTCTAGAGCAGCTCTTCTGTTTGGAGCACACACACGTAGGACGGCTGCTTTCCGGTGGGCTGAATGTTTCATCACTGTCTGTGTCCCCCTCTGTCCCTGTGAATTTTCTGCTCTGAAGTCCGCGTTGTGCACGCACACTCAGTCGCTCAGTCGTGTCCGACTCTGCAACCCCGTGGACTGTAGCGCCCAGGCTCCTCTGTCCATGGGGTTTTCCAGGCAAGAACACTGGAGCGGGTTGCCATGTCCTCCTCCAGGAGATCTTCCCGACCCAGAGGCTGACCCAAGTCTCCTGAGTCTCCTCCATCGGACAGACTGATTCTTCACCACTGAGCCACCTGGGGATCCCAAAGTCTACATTATCTGATATTAATAACGCTATTTCTGGCTTTCTTTTGGATAATATTTGCATGGTGTATCTTTTCCATCCTTTTGTTTTTCAACCTACTTATTTTTGTATGTTTGAAGTAAGTTTCTTGTAGAAGGTATATAGTTTTAAAATTTGTTCTCCTAATCTCTGTCTTTTAATTGGTACATTTAGACCATTAATATTTAATGTTATGATTGATATATTAGGGCTTAAACTTGCCATTTTATTATTTGCTTTGTTTTGCTTTCCCTGCCTTCGTGAGGGCTAATTCAATATTTTTGAGGGTTTCATTATTTTGATTTATCTATAGCACTTTTGAGTTCATCTCTTGTTGTAGGAGATGGCGGTGGGGATTCTGACCTCAGCCGATCCCTTCCTGGTCGGGAGGCACAAGCGTCCCTGGTATTACTCTCCGCCAGCGGCCCCGCGTGTGAGCGGGTAGTCAAGAGAGCCCTGCCTCCTCCGCTGGCCTCCTGTAAATAAGGGAGCAGTTTTATTATCTCAAGAAAATATCAACTGGATGTGCTTTGGGGGCAGGAACCTGAGACATGATTCTCCCCTGGACATAGAAGAACCACCGAGCCTATGGTGTTTACTCACTATGACAACAGAGAACTCCACGCCCGTGTCATTTAGGGGGGTAACGATTTACCTGAATTCAAGCTATACCTTCAAGGTAATTCTTTCATTTGCTTTGAGTCTGGAATCCTCTACCGAACTGAGGCTAGCTTTTTTCAACTACTTGCTTTGCTTCGTTGAATTCCAAATGCTTTTTTTCTCTTCTCTGGTTTTTAGCTATTTACATTTCATCCAGTCGGATAAAGCAGATCTCAGGCGTTTGTCTGGACTGCCAGGGATCTGAACAGGGGTGTGGACCCAGGCAGGCTCAGAGCCCAGGCTGTCTTCCCTCCACCACTACCTGACTTGGATGGTGGAGAGTAAGGGCTCAGATCCACTTCCCTCTTTGTGGGGAGGAGGCTTCCCCGCTTTGGCCGGGATTCATTCAAAGGGCCAGTTCTTTTCATCTTTGGGGAAAACAACCAGCACATTATTTGAGAGTTTAAAGTAGACATTTCCTCCACCCCCATAGTCAAGGATCTGTCTGGACCTGCTGGAGGAAACTCAGAATGCCTCTAGGGTCAGGGCTTTGTCTCCTGCTGACGGATACTCCCCTGAGAAGACCTCATATTTCACATGGTAGGGTTATTGAGTTCCAAAGTCTTCTTTTAAAAACATTTATGGGAACTTTCCCCCTTCTTACTACAAGTGGGCTGATAATAACAAGTCTGAGGGGTGGGCAAAGGCTAGTTGGAGGAAACAAATAAAAATATTCCCTGATTCCATCAGTCATTTTTGCTGTTCGGTCACTGTCCAACTCTTTGCAGCCCCATTTCTGGCACATAATTTTATTTCCTTCTATATTTTATATACAGAATTTTAAATTTCATATCTTATGGATACTTTTCTGTTCTTATATAACTTTTAAAAAGAAATTTCCAGTCTTTATACCATAGGTAGTATTATATTTTTAATTAGAAAGAGAAGTCCCTCCTCATTCACGTCTCCTTTTCCCTCTCTCCACTGGTGACCTCTGTTATCAGTTAAGTGTGGAGCCTTCTAGACTTTGTTCTAGAGCATTATAGATGATCGGATTAAGGCCAAGACTACTGTTGCTTGACTTCTTTCACTTTACAGGTCACTGACAACTTTCTATCTTGTACTTTTAAATCTGTTTTTTCCCTCTTTTTTCATACATTTAAAATTTTTTAAATGTGTTCAAAGTAAATCATGCCCAGTGGAAACCATTTCCATAGGTAATGATTACTACAACCACCCCGACTAATCCAATTAGCCATTTTACAGGTTACCTCCTTTTGCAGTCAGACTTTTTCACTTAACCTGAAAGGTATTTGTCCTATTATTGTAAAGACCTTGCAGGTTTCATGTGGTGGTGGGTTCATATAACCCATCAAACGAAAGGACCACAGTTTTCCATGTAAGTACCTCGTGCTAACCGATGGTGCCACTGGAGCTTGTGCACCACAGTTTTCCCACCCATTCCCAAATGCCTCAACATTTTTACCAAGCATGATTCTCATTTTTTGTTATCATGAATCAAAAAAATAAACATTTACCTCTGAAGAGGATCACTACCTTGTTTATTTTTTGGAAGATAGCATTCCTAATATCAAAAACTGTTTTCCAAAGAATTATATAAAATCACAGCCCTATAAGCAGTTCACATGAATGCTCACTTCTTCCTGGCCTTCCCGGCAACATGTTTTTGTTTTCATTTCTGCTATTTTGATGGCAGTGTTTCGTGTTTAGTTCCTCATGAGCCTGAGCAATGTTCCAGATGCTTGTCATCTTGCTTGTCTGCCGTGCGTGCTCTTGATTTGAGCACTTTTGATCAGGCAGGAGCTTAGGGAGGGAAAGGGCCAGAGCCAGGACCCAGGGCCCTGTGAGCAAGTTGTCGCCTCGAGAATCCATAGCTTTGCTTTTTTAGGCTATGATTGTCTTTCTGCAGCAGCAACTTGCCGGTTGAAACTGGAGCTACATTAAAATAACACTGCTACGCACACTTGAACCTGGAGCCGGTTTAAAATAACACGGACACCTCACATTCCTCTCTGCCAGGCTGGGGGGCAACCTTGCCTGGGGTTTGTTTGTTCAGTGGTTTGACACGCAGCCGGGAAGCCCACAGGCGGGGCTGGGGACGCATCGGGGAGGTCGCGGCCTGGGGACCGGCTTCTCCGCGCTCCCTCCCGGTTGCTCCAGACCTCACTGTGCAGCCCGCTCACCCGGCAGGCTGCCCGGGCGTCTCGGCTGCCGCTCAAGGACTCTGAGAGTGCAGCTTGGTCAGACCTCTTGGTCCTATGAAAGCCAGGGCCCGGAACCCTTAACGGAGGAGGATGATCCCTGGGGTTGCCGCTGGTCTTCGCGTCGGGCCTCAGGGGTTGCTGCACGTTCCTGGTGCAGCAGTTTCACCCAGTTCTCGGGCATCTGCTGTGTGCCGGCTCCTCTCCCCGCGTCCTAAGGAGTCCAGGGGGAAAGCTGCGATTTTTCTGGGATGTCCTGCTTTCAAGTGTGATATTCCAACACATGCTTTCTCAACTGCCTTTGTGCAGAGAGCCTTCCAGAGCTGTGTGCCTACCTAGTAGCATCGACTAGCGAGTCCTGGGCTCTGGGCAGGCTCCAGGTGAACCCTTGACACACATCACCTCAAGTGATCCTCATACCAACCCCGGGAGGAAGGGGTTGTCACCCTCGTCCTGTAGGCAAGTGAACTGGGGCTCAAAGAGGTTAAAGGGCTCAAACAAGATCATATACTGGTGGTAAAGGAGACCAGGATCTGAACCCAGATCGAGCTGATGGCAAAGCCTTAATCACAAGGCTCTACTGGCCAGGTAGGAGGGAAAACAAAAGACCCCAGGCGCTGGTCTGCGGAGCACACTTCTGCGCCTGGTATTGTGCCGGGTATTAGGGCACGGAGACAGAAGGGCTCTTGCCTTCAAGGAGCATCAACATAAGTCACAGAGACAGAACCACCAGGAGACCTCTCTCTCTCAGAGTTTCCCTGGCAGTCAGCGGTAAAGAATCCATCAGTGATGCAGGAGACGTGGGCCTGAACCCTGAGTAGGGAAGATCCCTTGGAGGAAGGCGTGGAAACCCACTCCAGTGTTCTTGCCTGGAGAATCCCGGGGACAGAGGAGCCTCTGGGCTACCGCCTATGGGGTCGCACAGAGTCAGACACGACTGAAGCGACTTAGCAGCAGCAGCAGCCTGTTAAGGCCTTCAGCTGATTGGATGAGGCCCACCCGCATCACAGAGGGTGACCTGCAATATTAATATCGTCTAAAAATACCTGCGCAGCAACATCCAGACTGGTGTTTGACCAGATATCCGGGTGCCATGGCTTAGCTAAGCTGACACATAAAATTAACCACCATAGACCCTGTAATTTAGGATAGGTGTTCCTTTTTATCCCCCTTATCTTTAAAAAGAACTTTGTTGAGCAGCAGTTTGCAAATATAATTGTGAACATTTAAAGTGTTCAGCATGATGATTGATATGTGTATACACTGTAGATGATTACCAAGATCAAGATAATTAGCACATTCATCACTTCACAGTTAATGTTTGATAATCTGTGTATATGAGTGTGGGAGAATCCTTACAATCTACTCTCAGCAACCTGTGAGTGTACAATACTGTATTATTAACCACAGTCACCATGCTGCATGTTAGATCCTCAGAAATCGTTCTTAAAACTGACAATTTGTACTTAAATCACTCTATTGATTTAATAGATTTAATCACTCTGTTTTGATTTTAACTGAAATCACTCTGTTTTCTCCTCATCCAATCTCTGGCCACCACCGTTCTATTCTCCATTTCTGTGAACTAAAATTTTTTTCTGTTTTTTAGATTCTGCATATAAGTGATACCACACAGCGTTTAGGGTGGGTGTTTTCGCTCTTTTTTACTTCTTCAAGCTTTTTATTTGAAATAGAAGGTTCGTAGGAAGTTGCAAAGGTGTTACAGAGAAGCCCCATTTACCCTTAAACAAGTCTGCCCCACATCTTGTAAATATATAATGCCAAAACCAGGAAATTAACATGGGTGCAATCTGCGTGTGTTCGGTGTCATTTTATGACACAGGCAGCTGACTCTATCATCAGTCGAGATATAGACTATCCTTCCCTGCAGAGACAGCCCTTGGTGCTGTCTCTTTACAGCCACACCCAGCCCCTGCCCCTCCACCTTCCCAAACCCCTGGCGACAGCTGTATGCTCTCCATCATCATAGTTTTGTCCTTTTGAGAATATGACAGGTGATCGATTTTATTGTACACTGGAGTTTAGCTGATTAAAGGACAAGGTGTAGCTGATTAAGGATAGGCGTTCTTCATGCTTATGGGGTCACTTTCTCTCTGAGCATTTAAAGGAACCAACGAGGATGCCTTAGCTTCCCTTCACTTTGGAATGGGGAAACTGCGGCTCGGGGCAGGGCCGTAGGTGGCCTGGGGTCCTGGTCGAGTTGGTGCAGAACCGAGACAGGAGTCTGCTTTCCTGGCTCCCTGTGAGTGGTCTCCATCTCCTGGCAGGGCTGGGGGTGGCGTTCTTAGCTTTGGTTTCTGCAGAAGGAGACGCTGAGACAAGAGTTTGAGTGCAAGTCTTTATTTGGGAGGGGCCGCACGCCCTGGAGAGCAGTGGGGAAATGAGACAGGGAGGGAAGTCTGGGAAGGTGCGTTAGTAGCCTGTTTCCGTGGTTACCACCTGTGGGTGCTGGGAGCTTGACCTGCCAGGGAGCCCGGGTAGTGTTGTGGAGCTCACGCCCCCGAGCGAGCCCAGCAGGGGCATCGATGCACCTACTCCCGTTGGTCTTGGCTAAGGGCCACTCCTGGGGGGTGAGTTCCCTGCACCCTGGGTCTAGTACTCAGGGGATACCGTGGGCAGAGAGCAGGTGCTGGCACTCGGGGGCTGGAGCTCTGTGAGCTGAACGGCAGGGTATGGAGGGCACATCTGTCAGAGGTGGTAGGGGTGTCCGTCTCCTTCGAGGAGCGAGGACACTGGGGACACCCTCCGCCTGAAAACACAGGGAACGTTTTGCCTGCAGTGCGATGGTTCCCAGACGCCTGGGGACGCTCTCGCTCCAGTGACCCTTCCCTCTTCTCCCCATCCCTCCCCACCTGGAGAGAGTCAAGGCTTTCTGACTGCTGCCCCCCACCCACACGCGCTCAGGAACTCCTCCGGAGAGAGGTGCCCAGTGAGTACAGTCTGGTCGCCCACGAGTGGGTGCCCTCCTCCTCCCTGAGGTTCAGAGCGGCTGGCCCCCTGGCCACCCGCCCTCAGCAGTCCTTCCCGAGGTTGGCAAGGCCTCTGCCGTCTGCTGCTGGAGGTTCTGCCCTGGTTCCGTGTGGGCCGTGTGGACGAACTTGAGCCACGCATGCGTGGTTTCTGCAGTTGCCTCTCTATCTGAGTGCACTTCTGCAAATTGCAAAATGTATCATGCATTCAGAGGAGGGTGTAACATGCAGCCATTTTAAGGAGTAACAACAGAGTGGACGTCTTGTCAACCCCACCCAGGCCGAGGAACAAAAAGTCTTTGGTACCCTTGAAACTGAGCACACCTCCCTCCCCGCTTATAGCTTATCGACTCCTTTGGGTTTCTACATATGTAATCATTCTTTTCCAAACCTTCAACCTTGTATTTCTTTTGCTTGCCTTATTGTACTGCAAGAGCTTTCTGTTGAACGCTGAATAAAACTAACCATCGTGGACACTCTTATCTTGTTCTGTACCTAGAAGGAATGGTTGCAACATTTCATCATTAAGGATCGTTTTTGATGTGGGTTTCTTGTAGACCGGTGGTTGTCAAGCTCCACCAGCACTAGAGTTACCTGGGAGGCTTATTAAAACCCAGACTTCTCCCAACCCCAGCCCCCAGGGTTTCGGATTCAGAAAGTCTGGATGAGACCTGAGGGTTTCCACTTCAGACAAGTTCCCTGGCCGTGCTGATGCCTCCTGAGAACCATTCTGGTAGAAATTCTTTATCTGGTTAAGGAAGTTCCTTTCTATTCTTAAAGTTTTATTTTAAAATCATAAACGGAAGTTTCTTCAGCTTTTTTTCTAATTTATTGAGACAATTGTGTATTTTCTTCTTTGCTCTATTAATCTACCAAACTGATTTTCTGACAGGAAGCTTGCGTTCTTGGGACCCATTTAGTCTGATCTGACAGTGTGTAATCTGATCCCTATCCTCCTTTTTGAATGCAGTTGCTAAGAGTTTTACTGAGATTTTTTTTTTTCATTTGTGAGTTCATGCTGTGTCTATAGGTTTCCTTTCTCATGCTATCATTGTCGAGTACAGTGCTTAGCTTGGGCTTAATACTAAAAATACGGAAGTCATCATGGTCATCATTATGCCCCTATAATAGAACTTATCCTGCTGCGTTCCCCTCGCCTGTCTGCTTCGCCCCTCTGCTAGCCTGTGAGCCTCCTAAAGGGAGGGCCCACACCTCCTCACTCACTGCTGCATGCTCAGAACCTGCCGCTGAGCTGGGTACAGGGTCGGGATAGCTGTGCTTATATCAAGCAGGGCAGGGTGGGGTCAGATGGAGGCTCCAGAGGGCGGGGATGCACGACACGCCGATTCACAGGCTGCCTGGCAGCTCAGTGGTGAAGAACCCGCACGCCAAACAGGAGATGTGGTTTGATCCCTGGGTCGGGAAGACCCCCTGGAGAAGGAAATGACAACCCACTGCAGTATCCTTGCCTGGGAAACCCCATGGACCGAGGAGCCTGGCGGGCTGCAGTCCAGAGTCGCAAAAGGGTCAGACTCAACTGAGCAACCAAACAACCGCGAGCTGATTCCCGTCGTCGTGCGGCGGGAACTAACACAGCACTGCAAAGCACTTACAGCCCAGTAAAAGCGTAATAGCGTGGGATTGAATAAAATGAAGTGGGGATTAAATAGCTGTGCAATAAGAAACCAGCAACTACAGGAAGGCATTCATCCTGTGGGCGATGAGGGGACAGAAAGTAAAGAGCAAACCTCGGCTGGGTGCCTACTGTCTGCCAGGAGCTGGCCTGGTCCTCAAACCATCCAAGGTCAGCACTGTTCACAGTTCACAGACGAGTAGGCAGGGGCCCCGCCCCAGGCAGTCTCTCATCAGAGCCGTCAGGTGGCTGAGGACACTGACGCCGCCCCGTCCTTTGAAAAATGTCCGTGTGTGGCAGGAATCTTTTCACATGCTGCCTTCCTTCTAGTAATGAGACGTAGATGTCCAGCTCTGGTTCCCTTCTTGCATGGACTGCTAGGAAGTTCAGAGTCTAATTATGAGCTTAATCAAAGGTGCTAGGTTGATTCTCATGGTCATAGATACGCTTGTCCTTTCCATGGCCTTTGTGTCTGAGATTTTTCCTGCTTTGAGGTCTTTATTTTTCTATACTTTTTAGTCACCTATTTGCTGAACATTTCCTTATTCTAACTATGCTGGAATTCCTTGAGAAATGTGTCAAGGGAACAACAAATGAAAAATAGGCAATAAGTAGGTTTCCCTGGTGGCTCAGTGGTAAAGAGTCTGCCTGTCAATGCAGGAGATGCTGGCTCAATCCCTGGTCTGGGAAGATCCTACATGCTGTGGAGCAACTAAGCCCTGCTACCGAGGGCTAACTCAGCGGTAGTTACTGAGCCCTAAGTACCGAGCCTGTGCTCTAGGGCCTGGGAGAGGCAGCGACCGAGCCCACGCACTGCAGTTACTGACGTCCGCACGCCCTCGAGTCCTAGAGAGCCCACCGCAATGAGGGGCCCATGCACTGCACCTGGAGAGAGCCCCTGCTCCCAGGGGAAAGGCCTGCCGCAGTGATGACCCAGCACAGCCAACGTAAACAAGTAAACTGTTTGCAAAATAGGCAACAAATATAATGACTGAGCTGCCCCGGGCTGATTGCTCACACAAAAGCTCCTTCCTGAATGATGCCCTGTCCATACCCGCTCAGGTCTCTGCTCGCCCAGGCCCTGGGAACTGTCCGGGGTAGCTATCATTTCTGTGATGAAGATGTTTCAGATTGAGATAATTAACACTGAGATGCTGTTTCTCAGGATGCTGAGACTCATTTAGAGACCCAGGAAGCATTCAAAAAAGAAACTACGGAACTAACTTTGCTGCTGGCCTTAAACCCTTCAAAGACAGCTCACTCCAGGGAGTCATTGATTGCGCTTTCTTTGTGTCTGCGGGTTCACCACACACACACACACACAGCTGATGAGCGCTGATCACACTCTTGGGGTTTTCCAAGCACGTGTTCCTCTCTAGGAATTCCAAGGGTGACTCCTGCCCCCTGAGATGGTGTCAGCAACCACCTCAGATCCTTGCTCCCCACCTAACAAGAAAGTGTAGGGAAGCGGGAGAGCCAGGTCTGGTGCCCAGAACTGACGGGGACGGACTTGGAGCAAGAGTTCAGCCCCTCTTCCACCCTGAGCCGCGTGAGAACCTGCCCAATGCGGGGCTCGGCTTCAGCTCGTAAGGGAGTAACCGCTGGTGCATCGTGGTGGGCAAACGGGAGACGCCACTGCCCGCCCGCCCTCCCGTGAACAGCCAGGGCTTATACCTGTTGGCTTTTCTCATTGCTTTTTATTTATTTTAATTGAAGGATAATTGCTTTACACGGTTGCTTTGGTTTCTGCCATACCTGCTGTCTCAATGAAGGCTTTGCTGTCACCCGACTTATGGAAGCTCAGCTTCCCTCGTGGCTCAGCGGGTAAAGGATCCGCCTGCAAATGCGGGAGACCTGGACTCGATCCCTGGGTGGGGAAGATCTGCTGGAAAAGGGAAAGGCTACGCGCTCCAGTATTCTGGCCTGGAGAATGCCATGGACTGTCTATGGGTTGCAAAGAGTCAGACATGCCTGAGAGACTTTCACTTCGCTTTCAACATCTTATGTGTCCAGCTTAACCTAAGAAACACTTATCATCAGAAAAAATTAAAGCAGGCAAGGGACTTTCCTGGTGGTCTAGTGGTGAAGACTCCACGTTTCCAATGTGGGGGGCCCTGTTAGATTCCTGGTCAAGGAATTAGATCCCATTTGCCGCAACTAAGACCCAGCACAGCTAAATTAAGCGGAAAAAGCAGGTAAGACCCCGAAGGTGGCGGGGCAGAAAACGCAAGGCTTCAGAGACCAACACCCCGCCTTCTTCGCTCGCTCAGGCAGGTTACTCCAGGTCACAGCCTCCCTGGCACAAGGCTGCGGGGTGCCAGGCCCTCGGCCAGGCGCCTGCTCAGGCCTGCCTCTCTGCCCACTGCAGCGCATTGACGCGGGGACTGTCACTGTGCCCATTCTACCAGGGGGAGAGTACAGTTAGGTAATCCGCTCGAGGTCTCAGACCGGCAGGGGCAAAGCTGGAGAGCATACCCTGGCAGCCTGTCCCCAGCGCCCAGCTCCGGACGACGACGCGGTCCTCGAGGCACACAGTCGGCGCTCATCAGGCATCCGGGACTAACCGAGGGCCGGCTGGGAGGCGGCTGCAGCCCCCCCACCTGCAGAGCTCTCCCCTGCTGGCGGATGAGCCTCAGGCCGCTTCCACATAGGCTGTAGGCAGGGAAGCAGGAACCACGAAGATGTTTCCCTGCACGCCTCTGGCGGCCCCCAAAGCTCTCCCCAAGGCTGTTCCTCCAGTTCCCTTGCAGAGACCCTTGACTCTCATCTCTCCCCAGGAAATCCCACTCTCAGGGGCCCTCGCTCAGCAGGCAGGACCCAGGACCACCGCATGGATGGAGATGGGGGGTGAGGGGCAGAGAGGAGTGGGGTGGGCCCGTGCCCTCAGGGCACCACAGAGGAAGACTCATCTGCACCCCGAAGGGAGGACACGAGGTGATTAGAGCCTCGGGGGGTCGGGGGGGGCCGAGGCTCCCTCTGTGAGCCAGGTTTCTCTCCTGGCCCAGCCTTCTCCTCCGGGTTCAGGGCGGCTAGGGGCCGACAGGGAAGCCCTCCCCTGGTCTGTGACGTGGACCCGGTACTGCAGGCGGTTGCCCAGGCAGTGGCCACCCTTCCTAGCGTCCCCTGCACCGCGCACTGCCGAGTCCTCCCCGCTGGAGTTGGGGCAGGGGTGACGCGGGCCCCAGTGGTTCAGCAGTGGGCGTGATTCTCCAGCCCCTCTCTTCTCTGGGGGCTCGCGGTCAGGGCCCAGACAAGCTGACAGAGCCTCCGTCAGCCTGGGCCCCTGAGTGGCGGCGTGGAGCAGAGTCCCCCACTGCCCCCGATGTGTACCCACCATTCAGACCCGAAGCGCCTTGGCCTGTTGGCCTGAGCAGGAAGGAAGCACATGTAGTGTCTGAGCCATCACGCACTTCGAAGTCTCTTTGTTAGAGCAGCTGGCCTCCCTGAACCCACACTTACTCCCAAACCACTCCTGTCCCTTTTCCCTCCCTGGCATCACCATTCTTAGTGCAGTTAGTAAAGCTAAACACCTTCTAGATATGTTTTCTAGACAGACTTATGAATGCACACGCCAGGAAACAGCTCCAAGAATGGTCAGAGCCACGTTGTTTCTTAAGGAAACATGGGAAGAATCTGAGACACGCTGGCAGAAAAATCTCCTTCACAGAAAGAAAACTACACGGCAGTGAAACGGGATGAACTCCAGTGACCCGGGTGTGTATCGGGACTGTCTGGGAAGCTTTATAATATACGGATGCCGAGGCCGAGAGGTTTGGTCTCGGGAGGCCTGGCTGGAGGGGTCGGTGGCCCAGGAATCTGTAGTTTTAATGACTCTTCCAGGAAATCTTGTGCAGTTTGTTTAAGAACCTCTGGCCCAGCAAGAAAATTTGAATGCAGCAGGAGCTGTCTGGTTATTGGAGATGCCATCTCAGTCCAGGTGACTGCCATAAGAAGAAGCAGCGCGTGCTAAGTCGCTTCAGTCATGTCCAACTCTGTGCGACCCCATGGACTGTAGCCTGCCAGGCTCCTCTGTCCTTGGGATTCTCTAGGCAAGAACACTGGAGTGGGTTGCCATGCCCTCCTCCAGGGCATCTTCCTGACCCAGAGATTGAACCTGGGTCTCCCGCGTTGCAGGTGGATTCTTTTCTTCTGAGCCACCAAGAAGGCCCAGAAGGAGGCCATGGCCCCCCCGAGACTGCTGGCTGCAGACAAGGGGAGGGGCAGAGATGCCCAGGAGGACGGTGTGGCGGGGGTCGCCGACTCTCCATCCTGGCTGTGGGGCGGCATCATCGGGCTGCTCTTGGCAACACCCCAACCTCCAGACGGAGTCTCCAAGGGGGAGGAAGACTCTGCCAGGTTTTGAAAGCCGTCCAGGTGATTCCAATTTGAGAACCACGAGAATGGCTGGTTAAGAACCAGGTTACGGAGGTCACCCGTCCAGGCTCGAACTTGTCTCTGCCAGTTCACAGCTCCGTGACCCGGGCAGGTTTCGTCATTCGTGCCTCAGTGTCCTTGTCTATAAAGTGAGGCTAATAATTGCAACTTCATGCTAGTCATGAAGAGCAGACGAGATGATGCGCGTAAGGAGCCTGGCACGTGCCCAGCACAGCCCACGCTCACCGTCACTCCGCCGTAGGGGGCGGGGATGATGGTGACCTTGTAGGAAAGGACAGCTCCGTGGACTCTGTCCGGTCGTCCAGAATTCCTCTCCAGCCACCCTCCCCTGGAGCCTCGGCCATCCCGCCCTATGTGCCCATCCCGCGGGGCTGTGGGGGAAGGGGCAGGAGACCACAGCGTTGGCAACCTCCTGCCGGGCCCCGCAGTAACTCGTTCCTGATTCTGAACGCAGCGTGAGTCAGGCAGGCCCGGGGCCGCCTGAGCCGTCAGTCCCTACGAGAAAGACAGGCTCTCCCTCCTGTCTGGGCGGCAGCCTCCCCCGGGTCAACCTCAGGCTGCTGAGTCCAGCAGGCTGGGACCTGAGAGTTGGCAGGACAGCCTTCCCTTCCTCCCTCCCAAATCCGACTCCGGGTCTCAGAGGGTCTCTGTCCTCTATTAGAACGCAGACACTGGTAGTATAGATACACAGCGGTCACGTGGGCAGGGTCTGCGCGTGTCATTTAAGTCATCATTTACCAGGTATTACATGCCGGGCACATGTAGCTCCTCATATAACCCCACGCAGGCTCTGTGAGGCAGACACAGCTTCGCGCCCATTTTCAGAGGAGGAAACGGAGACTCGGAGACGTAAAGCGTATGCTGAGAAGGGCCAGCTCAGCATCGGGTCCTCCGACTCTGGGGCACGTGGCCCTTCCGCCGCGCGTGACGCTTGGTCCCGGGCTGAGGTGTGCGGGTGTGTGGGCAGCGTGCCCTGAGTCAGGCCCTGGGGGGAGCGGAGAGGGGCAGGACGCTTCAGACTGGGCGCAGCGAGTCCCCACCTCCCGCAGCCTCTGCCGCCCAGCTCTCCACCCTGCCGGGGCCGTGGGCGCTCCCCACCTCCAGGCCTCCGCTCGCCCTTCCCGACGCACGGAAGCTGGCTCCCCCACTCACCCACGGCTCCAGGCCACCCTCCGGGGTCAGCTCAAACAGCACCCCCTCTGGGCAGTGCCGGCTATCCCGCCGAAGCAGGTCGCCTCCCGTTATCCTCCACCTTATGGCACTCATTACAATTTCCAGTTATTTGTGCTTCTTTTCACGCTGTCTCCCTAGATACGAACTCCTGAGGGTAGAGATTGTCTCTGGCAAATAGTTCATGCACACTGAATATTTTTAGAATGAACAAATGAGGAGGTAACAGGTTTTGAACCAGCTTTTGCCAGGATATAATAGCTGGCCCAGCCAAGCCACCTTCAGGCTCCCCTGGGACCTCTGTCCTCACTCCCCAGGGTCAAGCTGACCCCGGGTTGAAGGAACCACAGCATGGGTGGGGGAGGGGAAGGAGTTGCTCCACAAGAACTCAGGCCTTGCTCTGGTCTCCCCGGAGGTTTCCAGGCACCACGGGGCACCGCAGGCAGCGTGTGGGGTGGTGATGGTGGAGGGACTCTCGCCCCAGGCTTGATGAGGCAGCCTGCGGTGCTCTTAGGAGCCACCCAGCCTGCATCCACTGGACCCCAGGTCTCAGGCTGGTGTTGAGAGTCAGGACTGAATGAAGTCCTGGAGGAAGAGTTTACGGATGGCATCCCTCTCCTGCCGACTCCGTGACACCTGTCAAGAGGCCGAGCTGGATTCGGAGGGGGCAACTGTGGTCCAGATTGTGGAGATCAGAAGGGCCAGTCTGGTTGTGGCGGCCCCCAAGGGGGTCCACGTCCGAACTCCCAGAACCTATGAACACATTACCTTACATGGCAAACAGGAGCCAAGGCTGCAGACGGAATTAAGGTCGTGAATCAGCGACCCAGAGACGGTGGAGGAGCCTGGCTTATCCAGCCGGGCCCGATCACAAGGGTCCCAGGAAGTGGAAGAGGGCAGAAGAGTTGGGGGAATACGTGATGCTACGGCACGGGCTCTGAACCGGGAGGAAGGGGTCGCAAGCCAAGGAGTGCTGGGGGCCCCCGGAAGCTGGGAAACATGAGATTCCCCAGTAGGGCTGCCTGAAGAAACACCTCCAGATTTCTGACCCCCAGAACTTTAAGATTATAAATCTGCTTTGTTTTAAGCCACTGAGTTGTGGCAATTTGTTACAATAGAGGAAACACATGCACTGGCTATACTGTTGCAGGGTGGACAGGTGAACCGTGTCTGCAGGGACCCAAGCGAGGACTTAGGGACCCAAGCGAGGACTTGAGCTTGCTTCCTCTGCCATTGAGGCAAGCTTCCTAGGCTGCAGGAGCCTTCTGGGGGCACAGGAGTCACGCCTGAGCCACAAGAAGTGTCTCAGACTTGTTGCTGGGTCCACCTGCGGCCTCACGAAGAGGACCTCGTGGCCAGTGTGGGGGCATTCAGGGCAAGAAATGCCTGTTTGGAAACCCACTTGAGTTCTGATTCTAGGCATGTGCTTTCTGGAGGCATGTACCTCCACTGAAATTCTTTCAAAAAACACAGTTTTCTCAACACCTTCGTTGGTCTCAGCTTGCCTTGGAAGTGGGCTTATTCTGTCAGAATCCGGTCACACGAGGGGCGGTGGGAGTCTATTCCAGAGATTCTAGGTAAGACGTTGGCCAGGAGGGGATGTGGGGTAGGGGGAGGCTGTGGTATCCTCTCTAACCACCCGGAAACCACCCAGCCCTGGGGCCGAGGGAGTTGCTCTGAGTCTTGCATCTCCAGAGAGAACACGGGGCTTGGTAGGGAGGAGCCCAGGAAGCGACGACCTCCAGGGGCTCCAGAGCAAGCCCGCAGGGCCTTCACAGGGTGGTCACGGCCTCCCCGCAGACAGGAAGGAGGGCGTCACTCAGGGCACGCGCAAGCTTCCCCAAGGTCCACACCCTGGCTTCCCATTGCCTCACTCAGAATGCAACTTTCCGGCCAAGCCCAGACCCTCGCCCGGCCGTGTTCACCAGGTCCTGGAAGCCTGGCATTTGAGCCCCGGGCTTGCATTTACACATTGTATCATTGCAACTGGCCATGGTGACCCATGGGATGAGTCCCATGGCCAAGATGGAACAACCTCACAGTCTTAACCAAAATTTGGGCTTCTCAGCCTCAAATTCCTGGAGGCCTAGGCAAGCAGATGCTTCAGCGGCAAGAAAGTTCTCTGCTCCTGCTGTCTAGAGGGAGCCATGCTGTTTAGATTCACGCTGTTTGTGTTTTTCTTGATTTATTAGCCAGTGATGGAAGCACAGCTGGACCCACACAGAGCACCCATGGAACTGACAAACACCTGGAGAAAGCCACGCCACCCCCTTCCCTGCCCACCTGAGCTCAGACTGGTCCATCCCCAGAGCCCTCCTGTCGTGAGTGGTCTTGGGGGGTTTGGCCCCACCAGGCCCCCTCTCCTGAGGCAAAGCAGGACATGGATTGTTGACCTGGGGTCAACAGAAAGCCCAGGACTGATGCTACCAGGGGTCTCCCCTCCTGCAGAGAGGCCCAGGGCCACTAAAGCATCTTATGTCTTATGAAGGCATTTTCCACCCTTGCACCCAGTCTTCCCAATCTCCAGGAATTCCCCAGATATTGTTATCTCCAAGAAATTCCAGGAGGATTTAGAACCAAACCCAATTTCTAAAGGTCAGATGATGAGATGTTTCTTAGGCTAAGTAAGGCATGGCTAACGTCGCTTCAACACACATCTAGAAGCATGTACTGTGCTGGGAGCTGGGCAAGGGAGATTTCATCAGCTGGTCAGAGGCTTGGGAGTTGGAATGCTGGTCCCACCTCAATCTAAACAGACCTCTGCTCCTTTACTGTGGGTGAGGCTCTGGGCTAAGTCTCTCCTGTCCTGTGACTTTAGGAAATGAGCTCCCCTGCAGAGTGAGAAGCAATCAGACCAAAGCAGGATCGTGGGTCCTTCCTGCCTTAGGACGCACAGCAGGCAGAGGAAAGGTGTGGACGTTTCTTAGACTCCAGGGGGTATCAGGCTCCACACAGAGGATTTGGGGGTGGAGAGGGGGGTGTTTGGAGGAGTCCCCATGGGTCATGCTGATCTGCAAGACAGACCACAAGAAACGAGGTCCTTCTTGGGAAGCCAAGGGGGTCAAGTCTGAGAACCTCATGGGCGGCAGGCAAGGCGTTTGAACACTTGGAGGCAAAGGCTTCTGAGCGGGAGCTCCATCCGGAACCTTGGGGTCTCTTGACACTTATTGTTCAGGGGCCTGTTTCGGCCTCCATCACCCAGGCGGACAGCCCACCCCGGGGGTAAAGGCTGGTGGCGGGCGGCTCAGGGCTCCATGTGCCACCACTTGAAGGAGAAGGGCTGCCTGCGCACGTTGGTGCCGCAGTGCACCTCCCCGTGCAGCATGTGGTATGGGGCGAAGTCGTCGATGAAGGTGCAGTGCAGGCCCAGGGGCTCCAGCAGGAGCCGCACCTTCTCCTCCAGGCAGCAGCGCCCGTTGATGACGGGCCCGAAGGGCTTGGGGATGCCCAGGTGCTTGCCCAGCACCAGCATGTTCACCTGCAGAGAAGGGGGCGCCCAGGTCAGAGGCGGCATAAGCACCTTCTCTGTGCTCAGAGGGGGCGCCCAGGCCAGGGGCAGCATCGGCTCCCAGCCCAGCACCTTCTCTGTGCTCAGAGGGGGCGCCCAGGCCAGGGGCGGCATCGGCTCCCAGCCCAGCACCTTCTCTGTGCTCAGAGGGGGCACCCAGGCCAGGGGCGGCATCGGCTCCCAGCCCAGCACCTTCTCTGTGCTCAGAGGGGGCGCCCAGGCCAGGGGCGGCATCGGCTCCCAGCCCAGCACCTTCTCTGCGCTCAGAGGGGGCGCCCAGGCCAGGGGCGGCATCGCCTCCCTACCCAGCACCTTTTCTGTGCTCAGTGGGACCTGGTGTTGTCTTTGAAGCAGCCTTGCAGACAGCCACTCGCCGCTCCCGGCAGCGAGGGAGGGATGTGGTCTGGCAAGAGCTCTAACCAGTTGTGCCCGTGCAGGGCTCATGTCGACAACGTCGTGAGCTGGTGGCTGCCCCCCTTGTGGGCAGGCTGTGGCAGCTGCCAGGTCTGTGCTACGGAATCCCGAACTCCCAGGCTACAGCCGAGGGGACCAGGGTAGATGTGTGACCCAAGCTGGACCAATCAGATTCCCTCCTCGGGCGGTGCCGTCACCACGGTGGGAGAGCTGAGTCTCTCCCCCTGTGTCTGCACTTCTCTGGGGCCATACTAGTGTTCGTCCCCAGGGACAAAGAAGATAGGGAAGCCAAGCAAAAGAGGAGGCTAGGAGGAAGGGGAGGGATGAGCGATGTAGACATGGAAACAGGAGCTGGTTCCAGCCCCTCCTAACTCCCCCGACAGCGGCCACCCCTGCCATCAGCCTTATGCTAAATCTTCGGCTCTGGCTGAAACCCACTTCGGTGGTCTTCTGTCTCCTACAAACACAAGAATCTGGAGCACTGCAGAAGCTTCTGGGGGCACGGACCTCATGGCAAGGCCTCCTTGGAGATGCAGGAAGGAAAGGGAGTAATAAGAGGCTTTGCAAGTGGGGAAATCAAAGAGGGCAAAAAGTCAGAAAGGGGAAGGAAAGGAGGGATGAAGCAAGGGTGGTGTGGACAGGCTGCCCGCAAGTCACTGACGATGGGCGAGTCTGTCCTCCCAGGGATGGAGGTGGGGAGGGTGCAGAGGGGGAGGGGAAAGGGGCAGGAGGGAGCTGCGCTGCCCGAGGGGTGGGCCTCAGAGCGCCCGGGGGCTCGATGTTAGAAAGGCAGCGAGTCTCAGGCCCCTGAGGGATCAGAACCGCTGGGGTGGGGCCCGACGACCCAGTGTTCCAGATGCAAGTTCAAGTCAGAGACACCCAAGGCAAAGCCCCCAGCGCTCAGTCAAAGGCCACTTCTTCCACGGAGCCCCCTTGGGCCTCCAGTCCTGCCTCTCAGGCTGGAAGTGCTTCGCTTCACCTCTGAACTGGCACATCACTCTACCACACAAAGTAATCTTTGGGACAAACCCTCGGAGAGGTGAAGCGAGTTTCTCCCCGACCAGGTTTGACTGGCAGCTCATTGGGAGCAGGGAGCAGCCAGAGGCATCTCTGCCTCTCACACAGGAACCTTAAATACGCGGGGCTGGGTGAGCATCCGGGAGCTGGGGAGAGGGCGCAGCAGGGGTATCTGACCTTGCAGTGGATGCTACGCGCACAGTCCCGTGCAATCTCTCACTCACTCCACAAATACCGAGTGAGTCCCCGGGGGGAGAGGAGGGCCCGTGACTGATGGGCCCAGAGTGCAGGCTTGGCCAGTGAGCATTTCGTAGTGACCGTGACAATTGGTCAAGAAGAGGTCCTTCTGCTGGGATAGTGGGACCTCGGAGTCTCCCTGCCCCCAGCCCCAGCCCCCTCAACCCCACACACAACTGCAGCCGGTGTTTGGCCCCTGGGGGAGGGGAGGCTTGGCGCCTAATCTGACAAAACCGTAAGTCCCGGTTGATAGCCTCACCAAGTCCGGGAAGAAGGCCACTGCCTTCCTCCTCTCCATCTTGAACAGCTGCGGGATGTCCACGATGTCCTGCTCGGCCAGGCCCAGCTCCCGCTTCAGCACCTCCCGGTTCCAGTCGATGCAGCTCTGGGGGCGGAGGAGGGAGGGGGAGTCAGGGAGGCCTGGCCGGTGCCGGGAGGGGGGCACCTCAAGGGGCATGTCTCCTTAAGGATGGACAAGATGCCCAAGTGCCCACAGGTTGGCCCTCCACACGAACCTCCTCTTGTGCGCCTTCATCGAAACACGCCTGCTCGGGTCCCCCGGCCGCAGCCTCACCCCCTGGCAGGGCCCACGAGAGCGTGGCTCAGGGTGCTCCGTCCACCCGCTGCCTTCTCTAGATAGAGCCTCACTCTTCTGGGATCTCCTTCAGTCTTATGGTTTAAAGCACCAGACCCTGCCAGCTCCCACGTTTCTACATCCCAGCCCCTGAGCCACGGACGGAGGAGCCTGGCAGCTTCAGTCCACAGGGCAGCAAAGAGCTGCAGCCACACGGGAACCTTCACAAAGCCCAACGCTCGCCCTCAGCTCAGACGTGCAGACACAACCAGCCCTGTGCATCTCCACCGGAATGTCTGACGGGCACATCAGACGCGAGGAGTCCGAAGACAAGCTTCCACCTCTACCCACCCCTCCACGCCCTCCGTACCGCATCCTCAGCGCTGCTCAGACAGAGGCACCAACAAGTATGTGTGCCCACACATAGCTAGCGGGAGCTTGCCTACAGCGCGGGGAGCTGAGCTAGGGGCCCTGTGACGACTCTGGAAGGCGGGGTGGGGGTGCGGGAGGGGGGCGCGGTGTTAACCAGCTGACCCACTTCCTCGTAGAGCGGACGCTAACGCACCGTCATAAAGCGGTCAGGCTCCCAGGTGACTCCGTGGGAAACAAGTGTCCGCCCCCAACGCCTGAGAGGCGGGAGCGGTGGGTTCCATCCCCGGGTCGGGAAGATCCCCTGGAGGGCATGGCTGCCCGCCCCAGTGTTCGGGCCTGGAGGATCCCATGGACAGGAGCCTGGTGGGCTACGATCCACGGGGTCGCAAAGGGTCAGACACGGCTGAAGTGAGGGAGCGCGCAGACCGCACACCCAGTGACGAAGAAAACCCTGCAGTCATTCGCCTGTTCTCTCACTCTGCCTCCGTCCTGGGAGTCCCACGGCTCTTCCATTCACTTGCAAAACGCGCCCGATGGACCCTCTCCACCTGCCCCCCCACGCAGGTGGAGCACCGTCCCCTGCGGCCTGGGTCCAGGCGTCTCCTCATGGGCCTCCCGGCTTCTTCCGCTCTGGCCCCATGACAAGGCTCCTCATCACTCTCCCCCCGCAGGAGTGGAGCTCACGAGGGCTGGCTGTGAGCTCCGGCCCTGAAAGCCAGCCCACGCTCGCCCGAGGCCCCCACCCACTGTGCATGGCCAGGGGCTAAGCGCAGGGACAGAGGCAGAGGGTGTCTCCAAGCCCAGCGGGACCAGAGGCTGGCTCGCAGCTTCCGCCCCGCTTTGCTGAGCCTGACCCGCCCGTCCTGCCTGCCCCTGCCCCCAGGGCCAGCTCGCCCGGCCTCCTCCACTCCTGCAGGCATGCTCCCTAACTCAGTCTCTGCGAGGGTCACCCCGTCCCGGCGTGCGCTGCTCGGAGGGCCCTGCGCTGGGTGTTGTCTGTTCTTCCGGACCCCTGCCCCCCTCTTCGCTGCGCCGCGTGCTGGGGGGCTGACCCTTGGGAACCAGGGTCCCCTGAACCCACAGGTTTCCCGCTGGGCTCAGCCCGTGGGGGCGGTGGCAGAACGTGGGGGCACTGCTGGGAGAGTGTTTGGGGTCACGGCAGGTTGTCTGTGCAGTCTCAGCTCCCGTCTTACAACCTCTTTTTTTTTTAATTTATTTATTTAATTGGAGGCTAATGACAACATTGTGGCCGTGTTTGGAGCGACCCCTCCAGGTTTCAGTAACATGCTCCTCGGCCAATTCCTCCAGACCTGGGGGAGGGGAGAGCTCCCCTCTTCCTACCCTGGGGATGTGGAACAGGCCCTTGTTGATTTCCGCAAGCCCGCCCTGTGCCTTTGCAAACATCCCCTTTACTGAGCCGCTCTCTGGCACCCGCTTGACGCGCCCTTGCTTCCCGCTGGGACCTACTGCCACCAACCTGGCCCCGTGCCATGAAAGACAGACTCTCAGCCCAGCAGCAGAGAGATCGTGTCAAAGCGTAAGTCAGATCGAGTCTGCCCTGCGCTCAGATCCCCAGACGGCCCCCAGTCACGCCGAGTCACAGCCAAAGCCCCAGCGCTGCCCTGCGGGGCCCTGGGTGGCCCCCTCTCCTCGTTCCTCTTGGGCCCCCAGGTTCCTCCTCAAACGCTCCAGGCCTCCTCGTTCCTCCTCGGGGACATCGTCTGTGCTGTTCCCTCCGCCTGGAATGCTGGTCCTCGCATGCGTCTGGCTTGACCCCTCATTTCTCTCGAGTGAAAGCCGGGATTTAGAGACTCTCTGTCTGGGCCTGTCGCCCTCCCCACCCCCCACCCACCCTGAGCTGTCCTGAGCCGTGAGCCTCAGACCTCTCTGCACAACCCCGTCCCCAGACACGCCTACCCCCACGCGTGGCCCACGGCCCTCATACCTGCACAAACTTATTGTAGCTGATGAGGTTCTCGTTGGAGAGGACCTGGCTGATGGAGACAGTGTCGACCTGCTGGCTGCCTGTGAACGACAGAAAGACGAGGGGCAGGCGGGAGCAGCCCCGCAGAGGGGGCCACCTGCTCTGGGAGCAGCCAGCAGAGGCCAGTCTCGTGAGTCGGCAGCTCCCTGGCGTTTCTGCCTGACCTCTGAGCGAGCCTGGGTGTGTGAGGACGGCAGGGGCGGGCAGCTGCAGTGCGCGAACGTGAGGCCTCCGTCCGAGCACGTCAGAGCGGTGATGCTCCTTATTGGAAATGTAACCCCACCTGCACCAGGCATTGGATGACGACTGCTCTTTTCTTGGCTAGGCGTGGGGCGGGGAGCTGGGTCACCCACCTGCCCAGCAGGACCCGTCCCGATGGGCACCGCTGCACCCTGTCCCGGGTCCAAGAGGCAACTGCAGCGTAAAGCGGCTCCCGCCAGGCCCAGCTCTCCTGCCAGCCTGATGCAGTGCCCGTGGAGACGGGCAGGACAAGGGCGGTCAGAGCAATGTCTTGAGACCCTCACAGCTGCCATTGCTTAATCTCTTACCCTGCACAGGCCTTGGGTCCAGGGCTTGACGACACTCAACACCTCATTTAGTCCTCACAGCAACCCCACAAGGCATGCATTAACACCCCCACTTTACAGATGAGGAAACTGAGGCTCAGAGAGGCAAAAAGATCTGCCCCAGGCTTTGCAGCTGGGAAATGGGGGTACTGATGACTCAGACCCAAGCCAAGTGCTCATGAAGGGCTGAAGTCTCGACCAAAGGCTGGACCCACCTGCCCACGTGCAGGCTCGGCTCCCCCACCCCTCCTCGGAGTAGAGACGCAGCTCCACAGCATCCCCACCGAGGCCGCTGGGCCAGCCACTTCCCCTCTCTGAGCACCACATTCTTGGGCGTAAAGCAGACTGGGTCATCCTCACAGGCTCTCCTGAGGTCAGATGGGAGCAGATGCCTGGAGCACGCAGCCTGGGGCCCGGCACGGTGCATGACCGCCGAGGCTTTGGCCTCGGTGCCCGCTGCGCTGCTACCAGCTCTCTGGGGCCACCCGGTGGTTACATGTGGCTCGACAGCTGTGAATCCCTCTCTGCTCGGCTCAGCCTCTCTCGGGGCCCTGCTCACTGCAAACCGCTCCTTCTAAGGAAGGAAGGTGAAGATGGCTTTCCCTCTGCCTGGTACAGAGGGAAATTTGGATTTGAGGATTTTTCAGGTTTGATCGGAGCTCAAGAAGTCTGTTCACAGTCCAGATGGGAGAGAGGGGTTTGGGAGAAACTGTATTTCTTCCATTTTACAGCTGGGGCTCCAGAGGGGTGGGAAATAGATGTGGGAAGTTACACTTGGGAGCGTTTAAGTTTAAGTTAAGTTTTCTCTTGGAGGGAGGTTTGGTCCAGGGTAGGACTGTTCCTCAGCCCGGGCTCCAAGCTCCCAGTAGATCAATCAGCAAAACGCAAATTATTCAGATTATCAGGACAGCGAGGGGCAGAGCATCAGATCCGAAGTGCCAGGCCCTTTGGCGCAGAGGACCCTGTGTGACTGTGCTGATCACGTGCCCCAGAGCTGGCTGCGTCTCCACTGTGCCCGTGACCACCCCCCATCACCCACCGTGGCGCTCCTGCCAGCGCTGCTCCCCTGGACAGTGGGGCCTGCTGCGCCAAGGGGTCTCAGACTCTGGGGGACGGGCTGCCTTACAGCAGGACACTCCTCTGTCAAGCCGTGATGTGGCAAGGGGGGAAGAGCAAAGTGGTGACGAGGGGCGCAGTACCCACCAACAACCCCTTGGAACAGGAGGGCGCCCCCGTGGCCCCACTTCTGCTTTTCCTGGAAGAGCTTGAAGCAGGCGCTGGGGCTGGCCAGGAGCATCCGGAAGCCCTGCGTGCAGAGAAGAGACTCAGCTGAGCCCCCCGCCTCCGCTCGGCTCAGCCCCGGGCCCAGCGCTGTCCCCCGCGTCCTCACCTTCCCGTCAGTGGCAGGGACGAAGCTCAGAAACTCATCCACGTGGCCGACCGCCAGCCAGTCCACGAAGAGCTCCACGGGCGGCTGCACCTTCTGGGCGTGCAGAAAGTCCCGGACCACCTGGGTGACCCGGCGGCCCCTCGACCTGTGGCCCAAGGGGTCAAAAAGAAGTTAGCCAAAAAGAGTGTGCACAGAAACACAATGACGGGAGTTCAAGATTCCTGCAACATCTATAAAAAGCATGCGCTGCCTTTGTAATCAGGACAGATAATAAGTATATATTTAAGCTACACTCAGGGTGAGTTCTCTACGAGGCAGACACAGGCGTGTCAATCACAGCTTACCATCCAGGCCCCCCATCCGGGCATATCCTCAGGCCCACCCTCAGACCCCACCCTCGTGCTCTCAGAGTGGCAGGTGTCACCCGCACATTCAGCCCACGCCGGGCAGCTGCAGCCGTGCCTTCTCACACATCGGCAGGGCGAGAGGGTGAGCTTGTCCCAGCATTTTATTTTCATGAACTCAAACCCCGTGTTTCTCTTGCCTTCTGAAAAAGTGTCAAACGGCCTGGCCCAAACACCCCCTGTCTGTGAGATCGCGTCTTTGAGGATGGGGGGTCCCCTTCAGAGCTTCTGGTTTCACCTGTTATCTGATCACAAGTCTGTTCTAACCACCCTGCTGAATGTGAGTGGCTCTGGCTTAGCCTGCTGCTGCTGCTGCTGCTAAGTCGCTTCAGTCGTGTCCGACTCTGTGCGACCCCATAGACGGCAGCCCAGCAGGCTCCCCGTCCCTGGGATTCTCCAGGCAAGAACACAGGAGTGGGTTGCCGGTTCCTTCTCCAATGCATGAAAGTGAAAAGCGAAAGTGAAGTCGCTCAGTCGTGTCGACTCTTCGCGACCCCAGGGACTGCGGCCCCCCAGGCTCCTCCGTCCACGGGATTTTCCAGGTGGGAGGACTGGAGTGGGGTGCCACTGCCTTCTCCGCTGTCTTGGTCTATTCTCATAGCAAATGACCATTGCCACAGGATTCCTTTTGTTTCCCCTCAGCACCCCTGTGTTGTATGTTGAACAAGACACAGTCACTCTGCCCTTCTCTGTCTGACTGCTGTCTCGGTTTTCATGTGCTACACCTTCCTTTTGCTCTCAGGGAGAGATCTGATATTAGTCGTTTACATCACAGTGTGAACAGTCATTGATTTAGATGCAGTTTCTCCTGGGACTGTTGAGACTTAAAACATTTTTCCTCTATAATTATTCACTGGTACCAGCACGGATCTGTTTTATGACTCAGAAGACCCAAGCCTAGTCGTAGCTTCGTCTCCTGTGTGGGCTTCCCCAGGTGACTCAGCCCCTCTGGGCCCACTTGTGAAATGAGAGTGTTGGGCCGAATGAGCTCCTGGGTCCCCTTGCCCTGGGCGTCTCAGACCCCTGAGATGAGGGTGGACGACGTCTGGGGGCGGTGCGCTGCTCCCAGCACCCGCACGGCCTGGGCCGCCATTTCGTCACTGGTCCTCCCTGCTTCTCCCCCAGGAGTGGGACAGCTTCCCCCAGCCGCCGTCAGCGCCCACCCTCCGTCTCTCACCCAGGCAAGTTGCCTCCGAAGAGGATCCGCCCCAGGGGGTACTGCTTCCCGTTGGCCGCCACAGGGGGGCTGACCTCCAGGTTCCCGAAGGAGTCCAGGCCGCTCACAGAGCTGTCTCGCGGTTCCCGGGTCACGTAGCCGAAATCTGGACCCTGGTTGGGGAATCAGAGTCAGCCTCGGGTGGGCAGCTCACCAGGGAGCACTGGGCTCTAAGCTCCTTAAAGATGGGGTGGGAGTGGCCACCCATTCTTCAGATAGAAACACTGAGTCAAAGATGGACATCTGACCTGACTGCTACTTCCTGCACCTCAGATGCTCATGCCTGCCGAATCCACGACACACACAGCCCTCCAGCCCTGCTGCCGTTTCGGAGCATGTTATTCCCCCTGGCCACAGGGATCAGCGGAGAGGGCCAGGCGGCCCCCACACTCCCCGTGAGGTGTCCTCACGCTCCCCCGGCCACAGGGATCCGTGGAGAGGGCCAGGCGG
>SNSB01004286.1:2467179-2529966 GCA_012922965.1 Capreolus pygargus
TCCTCACGCTCCCCCGGCCACAGGGATCCGTGGAGAGGGCCAGGCGGACCCCACACTCCCCGTGAGGTGTCCCCACACTCCCCCGGCCACAGGGAGGCCACAGGGATCAGCGGAGAGGGCCAGGCGGCCCCCACACTCCCCGTGAGGTGTCCCCACGCTCCCCCGGCCACAGGGAGGCCACAGGGATCAGCGGAGAGGGCCAGGCGGCCCCCACACTCCCCGTGAGGTGTCCCCACGCTCCCCCGGCCACAGGGATCAGCGGAGAGGGCCAGGCGGCCCCCACACTCCCCGTGAGGTGTGCAGCCGGGCTGTGGCCACTGCTTTGCCCTCTGCGTGGCCTTCCCGTCTGTCTCGCCCCGGGGCAGGTGTCTGCTGCTCTAGAGGGACCTGTTCTCGAGGCCTAAGGAGGGGGTGGCAGTCCTCTGAGCCTCAGCTTTCAACTCTAGGGAAAGAGACGACTCCCCAGGCCGTGTCTTAGTAGGAATTCAGACAGTCCTGAGGCCCGGAGAGAGCTCCACCCACCTTCATGACCAGCGGGGGGTGGGAGAAGCCCGCCTCTCTATGGCACCACGGGGGTCTCCCTTGTTTTCTCAGGAGGGGCTCAGTTAGGACGCGTTCTCTCCCTTTTATAGAAGTAGAGTTGATTACACTGGTTTGTTAATTTCTGTTGTAAAGCACAGTGACTCTGTTCTACATATATATGTGTGTGTATAATTACATATGTGTATTCTTTTCCTTATTCTCCACTATGGTTCATCACAGGATGCTGACCGTGGTTCCCCATGCTATACCCTAGGACTGCGTTTATCCATTCTATGTATCGCATCTTGCATTAGCTGAGCCCAAACTGCCAACCCTCCCCTCCCCTCTCTGCGTCCCCTTGCAAGTCTGATCTCTATGTCTGTGAGTCTGTTTCTGCCTCATAGACAAGTCCATTTGAAGACACCCTCTTTATTTTATTACAATAATAATACCAGCTATCTATGTCTGTGCCTTCTCTGCGTTGGCATGAAGAAGCTTCACAAACATCTGTGAGGCCTAGGCTAACATGTTTTTACTGATAAGGAAATTGAGGCTCAGACAGGGGAAATCACTCATGCAGAATCACATAGCATGTGGGAGACGGAGCCTGGTTGTTCTGACTCCAGAGTCTTTTTTTTTTTGGATAATAATTGCTTCATAATGCCACGTTGGTTTCTGCCATCAGCGTGAAGCAGCCCTAAGCAGACATACGTCCCTGCCTCTCCAACCTCCCTCCCACCTCCCACCCCGAAGTCTCTGCTCTTGACAGCTGCAGTCTCCTGCCTCCCCTCCCAATCTGGGGCTGCCAGATATAAACAAGCATAGAGCATGGTCAGTTCAACTTGAATCTCATATAAATAATAAATGTATCTTTAGTACATCCCATGCAGTATATGGGACATACTTATGTTGAAACAGCTCTCATGGGTTAGCTGACGTTCAGCCTTAACCCGGCCGCTCCTGTATTTTACCTGGCAGCCCTGCTCCCGTCCCTGAAGAGCACGGCTCCCAGTCTGGCCTGCAGGCCCAGCTGTGGCCCCGACCACTCACCAGGATTCGTTTGTAGGGGAAGTTCTGCAGCTCGCCATTCCTGGGGGAGTCAAAGACCACCGGGAAGGTTTTGTGCGGCGCCTGGATGTAGCCCAGCTCCATCTCGTCCTGCAGACCCAGGGGACACCAGCAGTGGGCAGTCAGCAGCTTACTGCCCTTGGCTGGCACTCAGGACTTTGGGGAAGACTGTTCACTCTGCCTCACGCCTGCTCCACCCTTTGAGGACTGAGGCGGGCAGAGGCCGTGATACCTGCTGGCTGCAGGAAGGGCTGGAGGTTTGGGTTGGGGGTCTGCTCACCTGGGGCCACAGAGCAAGGCGGGCCAGGAATGAACGAGAATGGCCTCGGGGTACCCCTATGCTGGGTCACAGGAGAGGGGACAGAGAGGGCTTCGGGGTGGCCTGAGATGAACAAAGAGGCTGCCGGGCACCAGCCATCACACGTGGCCTCCACGTGCGGCCCTGGGGGACTGAGTGAGCAGGGCTGAGGCGGCCTCAGGAGGCACAGACCTGCCTCCTTTCAAGCACGTAACACGCCAAGGTCAGTCCTGAGCCCTCTGGTCCTGGAGGCAAAGATAACCCAGCACTGATGGACCGTGTGTCCAGCGAGAAGCTCACTAGAATGTCCCCAGCCCTGCTCCAAGTGTTTTACGAGTGCTAACTCCCGTAGACCTCACAATGTGCCTATGTGGAGGCACCATGACTATCGCTTATCACAACCAATGAAAGTCAGGAACAGAGGGGTCTGGTTATTTGCCCAAGGGCATACAGTGAGTCAACAGCATAGCCAGGATCCAGACCGAGCCTGTTCTTGCCCTGGAGTCCCGTCCTGAAACAACCCCTGGGATGAACTTCCAACTGAAATGAAAACTTCTTAGCTTGGTGTTCAAGGCTTCTCACCTCAGCTCTTGCCCTTTGCTGAAGCTTGCGTGCATGCTAAGTCACTTCAGTCGTCCCAGCTCTGTGCAACCTTATGGACTATAGCCCACCAGGCTCCTCAGATTCTCCAGGCAAGAATACTGGAGCGGGTTTTCATGCCCCGCTCCAAGGGGACCTTCCCGACCCAGGGATCGCACTGGCGTCTCCTCTGTCTCCTGCATTGGCGGGCAGGTTCTTTACTACTAGTACCACCTGGGAAGCCCTCACAGAAGCTTGATCCTGGCCAAAGAGAACAGCTGATGTCCCTTCTCACATCTCCCACCTCTGGGTCTTTGCACAGACCAGTCCTCTGCCAGGACCACCGTTCGCTGGTTCCAGCACCGCCCTTACCAGCTCTGCGGCCTGAGGCATCTCGCCCCCCTGAGCGTTCCTTCTTTACAGACGGGCGCTGTCAGGAAGATGAAATGATGCTGGGCATGGCCTGCAGGGAGTGCTCGATAAGCCACACAAGTCAGGCCAAATCTGGTGCGGCTCAAACGCCTCCTCCAGGCAGTCCTCACTGATCTCCTTCACGGACAAGGGTGACTCCACCCGCCTCCAGGCCCCGCTGGGACTTTGCCAGCACCCCTGCTCCATCTCAGACAGTTGGAGCAGGGATTCCTGTCCCAATCATTCTCTGCGCCAGGGATTCTCAGCCTCGGCTCTCTTGACACTTGGAACCAGACAATTCTCTGTCGTGGGGGCTGTCCTGTGTATTGTGGGATGTTTGGCAGCATCCCTGGGGCAAAAACGACCTTCCATGAAGGATCACTGGTCCAGGCCGTTGAGGGCAGGAGTGGGCCCCCACACCTCTGCCATCCCCTCCGCCCTGCCCCCAGTACCTAGCCCAGATCCTGTGGGTGAATGGATGTCATATTCAACGTCGGTGTGCCTGAGTCTCCAGAAGGTTCTGGAGAGGGGGGAGAGCTCTGGGTCTAGAATTAGAGAGAGCAGGGCCCTGGGGAGGGCGGACGCAGCCCGGGTCCTCCTGGATATTCCCAGCAGCCCCTGCGTTGGAGGGGCCCCTCCCGCTGCAGGCTGGTGTCACTCACGACCCAGTGGCCGCGGTACCTGGATCCAGCGGTCGTTGCGGTTCTCGGCCTGCGGGCAGATGGTCAGCTTGCAGCCGGCCCTCCTGGCCAGCTCAGCCACCGCGTCCACGAAACACGTGTTGTTCCGCACGCTGCAGACGAGCCCAGAGAGAGTGTTCAGGACACCGGCAGACACAGGGGCCAGAGCAGCCAGCAGCGTCAGGGACACCCGGCGCCCCCAGCTCACCGGCACACGTACACCTCCAGGGGCGGCTGCGTGCTGGGCGTCATAATCCAGGGGGCCACTCGGAACACCACGGTGTCGGTGAAGATGGGGGACTCGGAGAAATCCTGCAGGTTGAGACCAGAGGGAAAGCAGATTGGCCTCGGGGCCCAGCGCCTGGCTGGGTCAAGGACCACCGTGGACTCGAGCGAGCTGCTGGCTCCTTAGTTTCTGGAGAGACAGCAGCGGGTGGCCAGGATCCTGCAGGCCGGGGGAGCCTGCCTCTCCTGGGGCTGGAGGCCGTTGCCTATCCTGTCTGTCCTGGCCGCCCCTACCTCGTTGGAGTCATCCAGCAGGGTGACGTGAAAGGCGACGAGCCCTGAGAAGCCGGCGTCGGGGAAGGACAGGCCCTCCACGAAGAAGCGCTCCTCGTCCCCGTGGAAGCGCGGCACCTCGTACGACACCTTGTTCTGGCCGAGCACATGCCGGTACGCCTCGCAGGAGTCCTCGGGGCCTGGCGGGGGCAGAAGGGCCTTGCAAGGGGGCCCCGGGAGCAAGAAGGAGCGCGCAACCTCCCCGACACAATGGAAGCCACACAGCCACCCCTGCTTCTCACCTCCCACTCAGAGGCGAGAGAGGCTTAACACCGAGGCCGGGCAGGTCTAGGGTGGGTCAGGGAGGGCACTCCTTTCTAAGGCCAGTGCTCAGGTCTTTCAGAGGGCAATTTGGTGGCATCTAGCAAGGCAATGTTTACTCCTAACCAGAAAGCCCATGTCTAGGTAGGTGTCTTTCCTATAAAATGTAAGTAGAAGGTGTTCATGGATTATTTACTGAGCACCTACTATGCACCATGGGGCTTCCCTGGTGGCTCAGACGTAAACCATCTGTCTATAGTGTGGGAGACCCGGGTTTGACCCCTGGGTTGGGAAGATCCCCTGTTGAAGGAAATGGCAACCCACTCGAGTATTCTTGCCTGGAAAATTCCATGGACTGAGAAGCCTGGTGGGCTACAGTCCATGGGGTCGCAAAGAGTCGGGCACAACTGAGCGACCTCACTTTCACTACTATGCACCTAAGCAGTGTGGGTCAGGACTCAGGACACCGCTGTGAGCACGGTCCCTGCCCTCCAGGAACCGAGATTTCTGCAAAATCGAAACACTGCACAAATGGCATGCTCAGGGGGCCAGACCAGTTACAGCACCTCTGTGCTTTGAAATGTGACGCGACCGTGGAGGGGAGCAAACCAGAGCTAAATGAACACACAGAGACGTGCAGGATGCAATTCTCGGTGAGAGAAACCATGTGGAGGCAGAATGTGGACACACGCACACACGCGCTCATGTACATGCCAGGCATGTGCAGTGCATGTAAAACAAATGTCAGGAAGGACATACCAAATGGTTAACAGGGACACATGTTAAGAGTCAACTTTTGGAGTTGGGTAGAAACTCTCATTTTTAACTTTACATACTTCTGTATTTCTAAAATTAGCGTATTATTACTCGTATTGTGTTGCCCAAAAAGTTATATATTACAGAAAAACCCAAATGCATGTTTGTATTATATGAGATTTGTATTATATATCCTTGCTTGCATTCGTGATAATGACATTGTAGCTATGTAAAGCAATAGTTTGGGGTTTATCGGGGTGGGTGGGAGATGCAGACTGAACCGAGGCAAATAACCAGGGTGTCTGGGACTTGCTTTAAAACACCCCACCAAACAAGAAAGGATAGATCAAGTAAGAGAAGCAAAATAGCAAAATAGCGAGCCTTGCTGAATCTGAGTGGTTGGCACATAGGGGCTCTTCAGTGTTCTCTCTGCTTCTGGGTATGCTTGAAAATTTTGATAATCAAAATTTTTAAACGTGCTTACAATATATTTAAAAATGCATTCATCTGCTGAAACCATCTCGGGCACGGCTGTGCCAGGGACGCCACGCAACCAGTCGTGAAACTCGTGCATCTGATGCTTCCTCCTCTGGGCCCTCAAGGCGGCCCCAAAGCCAGAGCAGAGCCTGCACCCTGGCCTGGGTGGGGAAACTGAGCACCCCCTGTCCCCCGGGCAGGGAAGGACGGGCATCAACTCACCACAGGCATGGAACACCCGCGCCCGCTCGGCGTCAGCGCTGGAGGTGTGGAGGACAAGTTTGTGGTCGTCAAACAGAGCGTCAGGGCCTTGGGTCCGCAGAATCATCACAGACATGTCTTCCAGGTCTGGGGAGCCAGACACAGGGCAGAGACTCAGGGGGCCTCCGGCAGCCCAGCCCCTCCCCAGGGCAGAGGGTACCAAGGCCTGGGTCTCTGCCCCGGCTCTGCCCCCTCCCGTGGAAATACTGAGAGTCACGAGGACCAAAGCAGGAGCGTGTCTGTAAGCGAGTGACGCGGTGAGCTGTTCCTGCCCTCTCAGCCTCCGTTCCCGCTCTGCCCATAAGCAGAGGCGCGGGGCGGCCAGCCCGCTGCCTGGCCCGGGGCAGGAGTGCAGCAGCAATGAGCGGTGAGAAGGCCGCCCGGGCAGCAGGCGGGTCAGGGCTCTCCTTTTGGTCCCCGCGTCACGCGCTGCTGCCCGGGGCCGGCCCCTCCCTCCCGGAGCCTCAGCGCGGCAGTCTCTGAAATGATCCTGCCAACTTTCAGAGTAGCTCCGGGCATCTCGTGGGTGAAGCCCCTGACCCACACCCAGGACACTGCCCTGGCATCCTTCACGGGACCGTGCACATGGCTCGGGATGGACTTAGAATGTGGAAAGTGCTCAGTCGTGTCTGACTCTTTGCGACCCCGTGGACCTTATAGTCCATGGAATTCTCAGGCCAGAATCCTGGAGTGGGCAGGCTTTCCCTTCTCCAGGGGACCTTCCCAACACAGGGATTGAACCCAGGTCTCCCACATTGCAGGGGGATTCTTTACCAGCTGAGCCACCAGGGAAGCCAAAGACTGGAGTGGCCAGCCTGTCCCTTCTCCAGGGGGGTCTTCCCGACCCAGGAATCAAACCTGGGTCTTCTGCACTGCAGGGGGATTCTTTACCAGCTGAGCTACCAGGGAATGTGGGGCATCTCTGAAATCCAGGCCAGCGATGCCAGTGGGGAGGAGGCTGGATTTGGGGTTACAGGAACCTCGGACCCGCCGCAGGCTGACTGGGTGACTTCGGGGATCCCCTGACCTCTGAGCATCAACATCGTCATCTCTGAATTTGGGGCAGGCCGCCCTCCCGCGTGGGTGCTTAGATGAGAATTTGGGTAAAGGTTCTGACACACAGTAGGAGCTCAGTGTTAGCACTCTCCAAGCCTAGAGCGGGAGGAAGATGAGGCTGCTCCTCTCCAGAGCTCTGCCCTGGCGGGGGTGCCCGCTGGCGCTGGGTGCTGGGGTGGGGCAGGTTTTAAGGAACATTAAGGCGCACAAGGAAGCTAAGCCTCTGGCCCCAAGCTCTGCCTCCAGAGCCGCCCCTGTGGGTGAGACTCTGGGCAGGGTAGCTGAGCGGTGGCCCGGCGCCCCTCACCTTGCAGGCATCGCACGTGGCGGTCACAGTTGTCCTGGTCGTCAGAGCGCACACTGTCCCTGTCACAGTTCACCAGCAGGATGGCTCCGTACCCATCGGGTCCCCAGACCCACTGCCGCTGCCGATGGCAAAGCACAGCCGGTGAGGGGCTCCGGCCAGCCTGCGCCCCCTCCCCAGCTCCCTCCCGGCCACGATCCTCACCCTCCCCTTCCCTCTGCCCAGAGCCGAAAGACACGCTCCCGCTGGAGGAGCGGCAGCGGCTCCTACCACTCACTGTCAAGTTCAAGCGACAGCCTTTCAGGGCTGACTGTGTCACGCCTCCAGCCAGCATCCTCTTCTCCAAGAGGCGGCTTTCTGAGGACGAGACCCATCTCCCCTCCTCGGCTCCTGGGGCTCCTCCCACCTGAGATGCCCTCCCTCTTGCATAACTTTGCAGCCCAGCTCACCGTGGATTTCTTCCGTGCCCATAAAGCCCAACGTGACCTCCTCTGAACTCACAACGTCTTCAGTGCCACAACTCAGCCCAAAGTTCCTTTACAGTTTCAGACTTGATAGATTTCCTTTTCGTATAGATTAGGGGGTCCGCATGCTACAAATCTAGCTTACTGCCTTTTTTTCTAAATAAAGTTTTATTGCAACACTGAGACATCTTTCTCCCCCCATATTGACCATATAGCTCTTTCATTCTACACTGGCAGAATCAAATCACTGCAACAGAGACAAGATGGCCTGCAAAGCCTAAAACATTTACTATCTTGCTCTTACAAAAATAAGGGTTGCCAACCCCCAACCTAGATTGAAAATCCAGAAGGACTTGTCCCCACAAAGGGAGACCTAAGCTCAGGGCTGGGCGTGTATGTGCTTAAAAATCCCTGATGATGATTTTTCTGCCAGTGAAAGAAGATCCCCAGCCATTCTTGGGTTGGCTCCAACTGGCCTTGACATCAGATGGGAGGCAGGGGGATACCTCTAATGACTTCACCCCTTTTAACCCAGTCTAGAGCAGCTCTGAACTCTATGCCCCTTTCTGGGTCCAGGCAGAGATAGCCTACCTTGTCCACAAAGTCCCTGTCCCTGTCTCTGTCTTCACAGTTCAGGTCACAATCCAGGGTGATATCTGCAAGGACACGGCAGAGGGTTAGTCACAACAAGGCTCCCAAGGGCCCAGCACAGGCCCACGACCTCCACCTTTTAGCCTCAGTCTCAGGCCCCATTCTGGAGCCAGACAAATGGAAGTCATTTCCAAGAAGACAGTGCCCAAAGATGGGAGCATTTGGAGCCTCCCTCCCTGGGCTGGGGAAAGAGGCCTTGGGGAAGATGCAGCAGCAGAGCAAAATCCCAGGTCAAATGTTGCCCCCTCCAGGAAGACTTCCCTGAATTCTCCCTCTTCTGCACCCCTATAGCCCTCACTGTCTGGGGGACACTCTGCCCTGCACCTGGGTTGCCTGGGACATTCTAGGTCTCTATGAAGCTCCCTCGTCTCCCAGGGATGGGCCAGTGAGCCTGGGTTTTGGTGTCAGACAATCGTGGATGTGAATCTAGACTCTGGCACCTACTGCCTGTGTGGGTCTGAGCCTCACCTTCCCCTCGTATCCCTGCCTCCATCCCACCTTCTTAACCACTCTCCCTAGAAAGTGGGAGAGGTTTTACAATATGCATGAAACCTTCAAGGGAGAGAGAAAAAAAATTGAAATGATTTTTAAATATGTGAAAAGATACTCAACCACCATACAAGAAGGGGGTGAGTCTCACAAACGTAAGGTGGGGCTAAATGTGTATACAGTGTGACCTCACGCAGACAGAGCTCAAAGGCAGGCCAAAAGAGACTGTATGATCTGGGCGTGCCTATTCAGATGACAGAGCCATAAAGAAAGGAAAGGAAATATTTATCACAAGACAGTGGTTACCGTAAGGGAAGGAGCGAGTTACGATCAGAGAGGGGAGTGGGGGTACTTTGGGTGCTGGTCATGTTCCCTGTTCTATTTCTTGACCTGGGTGATGGCTGCTCAAGAGTTTGCTTTCTAACTATTCCTGTATCCACACTCCCCACCCCCGCCAACACACACATTCATATCGGGTTGACCTAAAAATTCGTTCAGGTTTTTCCATAAGATGTTATGAAAACCGAAACAAACTTTTTGGCCAAACCAATACATACGTATTTTTCTGTATGTGTATTTTCCAGTAAACAAGGTGTGGGTCTGTGTCTGGGGAGGGGGAGGCAGGGAGACCCCCAACCTCAGTCCAAACCAAAGGGAGGCAAATGAAAGCAACAAAGAGACGCCGACCTCTCAGACGGGCAAAAACAGAAGAGGCTGGAAATGGACAGTGTTGGCAAGACCCTGCCCTAGCGGCTGGCAGGTGTGTAAGAAGGTGTGGCCTTTTAAAATGGAGAGCCATCTGGCAGCATCTATCACAACCGAAATGCTCATTCCCTGTGCTCAGCGGTTCTGCCTCTAAAAACGCCTCCTGCAGACAGCGTTTCCAACGCTCTTGCTAACCTTCCTGCCCTCCGACACAGCTGCCCCAGCGTGGACCCCACCCCGATAGGAGTTTCCAGTCCCACATCCTGGGCAGTTGAGCATCTTTTCATCTGGGTTCTGAGCACTCGGATTTTCTCCACTGTGATTCGCTGGCTTCTGTTTTTTGCTTATTTCTACTAATTGTTCTTATTGATTCTACTGATGCTTATTGATCAGCATTCTCTATTACCTGCAAACACTGATGCAGGCAGGCGCACTGCAAATTGCTTCTCGGCAGCCTGACTCTGTATTTGTTCTCGGCTGGCTAGAAGATTTCCACTTCAGTAGAGTCTAATTTATCAATCTTGCCCCAAGGGCCTGTGCTTTTGTTTTGCCTTGTTAAAGAAAACTTCTGACTACTTTGAAGTTGAAGAGACATTCTCTTCTAAAAGCTTTAAGATGTTGACTTTCACCTGGAGGTTTTTTTAAATTTTTATTTTATTTTTAACTGGAGGATAAATACTTTACAATATTGTGATGGTCTCTGCCACACATCAGCGTGAGTCAGCCAGAGGTATACATCTGTCCCCTCCCTCTTAAACCGGAGTCCTCCCACCTCCCTTCCCATCCATCCCTCGAGGCTGTCAGAGGTTTGGGTTCCCTGCGTCATACAGAAAGCCCATCTGAAGTTTGTTTTGAGTATGACATACGGTGGGGAGCCGAGTTTATCGAGCATCACAGGAACACCACATGCGCCCGGGTCTGGGTTCCGGTTCTCTATTTCTTCCACTGGTGTTTATCCAGCCCAGCACCACTTTCAATCTGCCCTTGGCTCAGGCCCCCACTTACCCACACAGGTGAGGTAGAGCACCGCGTAGGCCAGGGGCAAGGAGTCCCGGCTGGAATGGTAGGAAATCTGAATCTGTAGAGAGATGGGCCCAGGGTCAAGCTGGCTGAAGCTAGGAGCCCGGCCCCAAAGCACAGGTCTGGGGGACCGGGCAAGGAGGGGGGGAGTTCCCAGGAACCTCTGTGCAGCGCTGACTCAGCTCTTCCTTTTGCCTTCTCTGCCACTCACTTTTCCGTGCCTCGGTCAGCTCATCTGTGAAATGGGGACTATTTCTGAGGGATTCCATGGAGAGCTGCATCCCAGTGCTGCTGCTGACTCCTGTGGGATTTCAGCAAGCCCCTGCTCCCCTTTGGATCTCAGTTTTGCCATTTGTAAAATGAGGCGCTTGGTGCTGCAACTAAGACCCAGTGCAGCCAAATAATAAGTACATTTTAAAAAAAGAAAATGAGGAGTTTGGAGTGGGCAGGGTGTAGGGACACCATCCTAACTGTGGGATTTGGACAGGCCTTTACTTGAGTCCTGTGACCTCCGCCGACGCCCTTCACCTTTCTGAGCTGCCTCAGTTTGCTCATCTGCAATGTGGGCTTTGTACAGGTCCCTACAATCAGAGGACGGTGGTTCAGATTTGAGACGATCCATGTAGAAGACTCATCTCGTAGGGAGTGCCCAAGAAATACCAGCTCTTGTTATTAGAGGGCAGGGGGCGTGATGTATGCGCCGGTGCCGCGTTCCTGAGGCAGACGGCCTGGGCTGGGAGGGCATATCCTGGGAGAGTTACTCTGCCGTCTGGGCCGCCCTTTCCTCCGCTGTGGAGCGGCGCTGATCATGGCTCCATGGCACCGATGACCGGTTGTGCGGATTAGAGCAGGAAGGTGTGGGACGTCTGGCACCGCGCCCACAGCACACGCCCAGACAGCTGCTAAAGGAGAGCTGAAGACGGTGATGCGAAAGCGAACTCCAGGCGGAGGCGACGAGCCCTTGCACCCTCCGCCCTCCTCCAGGACACTCCCTCCTGATGCGGTCCCTCAGCTCTCCGGCGCTCATGTCCTCTCTCCCGGGGGCCTCAAGAACTCACTGAGACCCGTCCCCCCTCAGTCCCGGGAGCCCCGAAATCCTGCAGCTGCAACCCCCGTGTGTGCAGCCCCAGCGGGGATGCTGGCTTCAGGCACACAGTTACCAGGACCCCGGACCAAGGCAGGGCGTTCTGATGGCCCTTCTCGGTCCCTGGGTCCTCGGGGCCCAGGGATTCAGAGTGGCGGCCTCCGCACGTCTCTGGCTCAGTGCTGGCGCCCGGCGCAGGCCGCTGTCCTGACCCCCGCACGGGCCACTAGCCACGTGCCCTCCGGTAAGCCACGCCCCTTCTTGGCCTATGCCTCGTGAGCTAGATTCGTGGAGTCCTGCCCCACCTGCCGCAAGAAACCCCCGGGATGGGCTAATTCGGACCCCTGGGAGGGAAGGACGCGGGGCTGAGGAGGCAGCTTGTCCCTAGGAGCCGGCAGGTCAGACCCTGCGTTCTGGCTCCCCCACTGGCCAGCTCTGTGGCTCCGGGACGGTTACTCTGAACCCAGCGGCCTCCCCTGTGACCTGCGCATCGGACCGCCTCTGAGGGCCGCCGTGAGGGCTGGACACGGCCAGTGCTCCTTAAACGGCCAGTTTCCAGAAACCGCGCTCCTGATGTGGAGCGGGAACCTGCCGCCTACACGACAGCCCTGACTCCCACTGCCCCTTTAAGGGGCGTCTTCTGCTCCAAGTTCACGGACCACCCCATCTCCCCCAGCCTGGCCTTGTTAGACTAGCTCTTCTGGCTGAATGGGCAGAGAGAGGAGAGGAGGGCAGGCACGCTGCCTGAGAAGGGGGCGGGCCAGGAAGGCGCGGACCAGGGGAAGGGGCGGCCCCGAGGGAAGGGCCCCGGGGCAGCTGCCCCCCTCTCCACCCCTGCTTTCTCTCTTGCATTCCTAGTAACGGGGACTATGAATCGACCCGCAGCCACAGATGGGGAAACTGAGGCTCCAGGAGGAGATGAGAGTGGCCAGCAGACCCACGGTTTATGTTCGTATGTCACAGAGCTGGTGGCTCCAGAGCTGGGCCCTTGCCCTCTGGGTTACCCTGCATTCTGGATGAGAGAGGGCACTGGGCCCTCGTGAGCTGGGTCATCCCCCCACCCCCAGTCACCCCCCAGACAAGGGGGCGCGCTCACGTGACTGTCGTTGAGCTCGTTGCTGGGAGAGTTCATGACCACGATGATCTGTGAGCCCACGCCAAAGTGCCAACGCCGGGTATCCGCACGCTCCCGGTCCCTCTCCACGTTGGGGCAGATGTAGACGTCCACGCCGGGGGTTCCGTAGACCTCGAACATCTCTGTGCCCTCAGGAACGGAGCTGGGAAGGACAGAAGCCATGGGGCGTGCTGGAGGGCAGCCCTCATTCAGCTGCTTCAACTCTGGCTCAAACTCTGCTTCCTCCAGGAAGCCTTCCCAGACTACCCCAGGCTTCTTAGATGCTTCCAGCAAGCTCCTCGGAGTCAAACTTGGACCCCACCAGATATACACAGTCTAATATTTCAAGGTTCTGTGTTCATTAACATTTCCCTTGTGAGTTCTCCAGGTATTCACTGTAGCGTTAAAAAGCCCGTGCTGTCCAACGGCCCGGGGACTTCCTGCCCCAGCTCTAGCTGCCCTAGGGGTCTTGTTTGAAATTAGTCTGTTCCTCCTGGTCGTCTGTTGGGGGCCCATGTGCATACGGGAAGAAGCATCCACTGCCCCAGGAGAGCTGATGGGTCAGGACGCAGTGGGATCACATAGGGAGAGGCCGCTGGGGGGAGAGGAGCTGGAAGGCTTCCTGGAGGAAGCGGCGCATCCACCCACCCAGCATGGGGACAGCGGTAGCGGACACTGGTTGAGCTCTTGCTCTGTGCCAGCCATGTTCACGTTTCATTATGTATGTTGTCATGTAACCCATTAGAAAGCCCCAGGTAGGTACTATTACTATCTCCCATTTTACAGATGGGAAAACTGAGGTTAAACTAACCTGCCCAAGGTCCTGGAGCCAGTAGGTGGCAGGACTGGGATCCAAACCCAGGCCTCCTGGCTCTTGAGTCCACAGTCTTACCCAGGTGTAATGACAGAAATCGAAACCCTCAGGGCCCCTCCCCTGCACAATTACCATGGTGGGCTAGGCTAAGCCTTCCCAAATATCAACTCATCTAATCCTCTGCACAGTCCCATTTAATGTGGGGCAAACCGAGGCTCAGGCTGGGCAAGAGGCATGCCCAGGCTGCATCCTGGCCACGGTGCCTCCCGCCCCAAGGCCCCCTCTCTTCTCTGCCTCCGCATGGAGGAAAGCAGGCTCCCTCCACTCTTCTGCAGGCACGATCCTGGCACTTCTCAGTACAGCTTCCCTTTATAGAAAGAGAAATACACGAAGCCCAAACTGTACTCCGTCAGGCGGGTCCCACTCCGGGGCTCAGCCTGCCAGGTGCCCTCACCAGCTAGGAGGTGCTGACACACCTGTGTCCCCTCCCAGGCAGGGCTGCCAGATTTAATGAAATATAGAACATGCAGTCAGACTTGAATTTCAGGTAACCAACAGTTATCTTAGCACAAGTATATCCCGCGCAACATTTGGGACATACTTAGACTGAAACATCACTCGCTGTTTATTTGGGTCTCCAGTTTAACTGAGTGTCCTGTTTTATCTGCTGACCTACTCCCCAGCTGTCATTTCCAGACCTCTATCCTGCTGTGCCCTGGGTCTGTGAGCCAGAGCCTCGGGGGACAGGAAGGGCCTGCACAGAGAGGCGTGGGGACACAGACACAGAGAGACAGGCACGGAAGCCAGAGACACAGAGACACACAGCTGGGCCCGGGCGTGAAGGGCTCCGAGCGGCCCCCACGGCCCAGGTGCTGCTCGGACCCCAGGCCCCCCAGCTAGAGCGGCGCACCTTGGGTGGTCCTTCTGCCACGACACCTACCCAGTTCCCAGGCTGCAGGCTCTGGTTTGGGGTATTTCAGCCCAGCTCCCCTGTACCTTCCCAGCCCAGGCCCTGTGTGAGGCTCCAGGGGACCCCAGATGAAGACGGAAGCAGCCCTGTGCAGGAGGGTCCCAAAGAAGCCAGGGGCTCAGGGGTGCCGGGACCAGGGTCAGGATGCAGGTTTAGACCAGGCCGGGCTGCCCTACATCCAAGTGACCTTGAACAGATCACCAGCCTCCGTGGGCTCTGTAACCTTGCCTTTAAAGCGGGGTAATGACACCCACTGGGCCAACCGCAGGCAATCATGAGGCTCAAACACGATAATAGATGGGGCAGTCTTGGAAAACCACCAGCCAGGAAGGGGGAAGGGGTTATTAAGGTAAATTAGAACTTAGGAGGTGGGCACATGGGAGCAGGCTGAGCCCGGGACCGGGGTGTCTGGGGAAGCTTCACAGAGGAAGGGGTGAACTAAGGACAAGGAGGAGACACGGCTAAAGGGAAGGGGTTTCCAAGTGGGGCCTTCGGAGGTCAAGGGCAAACTCAGGCGGGAACGGGCTTGTTTTCGTTTCATTCCCATGCAATAGGCGCTAGCAGTGGTTCCCGGTGGGGCTGCGGTGAGGTGGCTAAGCCACAGGACTCCGGGGCCAGGCCACCTGGGTCCAAATCCAGTTCCACTGCTCACTAGCTGCGTGACCTTGACCTTCCTGTGCCTCCGTGTCTGCACGATGAAGTGGGGGTGATGAGCAGGTGAAAAGAGTGCGTTTGTATGATGAACGGAATGAGCGAATGTTGAAGGCCCCTGAACCCGTGCTGTTATTTTCCTGCCGGAGAAACTGAGGCCCAGATGAGATTGGCCTAGAAGGCAGTGCCCTGGACCCCTGGTTCAGGGTTTATGCCCCCCACACGGCTGTGTGTTAGGAAGACTGAAGCGGTGGCTGCTAGGGGATGCCCTGTGTCAGGAAGGGAGGATCTGGGCTCCCCTGGAGGGCACGGAAGGTGGCCGAGGCTCACCTGGATGAAGTTCCGCCTCTGGTGAGGCCCCCCCGAGTGCAGCCTGCTGCTCCAGACGGCACCCCAGCCCAGCCCTGGGCACACACAGCTGGGGGCTGTGCCCTCCCCCACATGCAGGACCATCCAAGACACTCTCCACCGTCAAGTCCTCTCAGGCAGCTGCAGGACTTCACAGCCTAGGAGCTGGTGCGTGCTGGGGAAACACGGTGGCGTGACCCACAGTTCTGGTTTGCCAGGGACCAGGGCATTTCCTGGGGTGCAGGACATTCAGTACCAAGATCTAGGAAGTCCTAGACAAACAGGGACCACTAGTCACCCTCACAGCATCAACCTCAGACCTACTTGTTCAAAATGCAGATTCCAGAGCCATAAGTTCTGCAGGCAGAGCTCTTTTAAACCATACTGGTGTCCACTGAAGTCTGAGGACATGGCTCAGGAGGGCTGTCTCAGAAACGCCGGACCCTGCCGCCCCCTCCCAGGGAGCGTGGAGGGGACTCAATGTCAGCTCACGCACTCCTGGGCACCAAGACAGCTCAGGCCTTCCTTTAGACTCGTCCACCCTTTCAGTGGTGAGGATGATGGTGACAGTGATGATGTAGACGGCTCCCCAGGCCACCAGATGTCAGTTCTATCTCCCCAGCTTACAGATAATAGAACAGAGGCTCAGAGATGACGGGTGACTTGCTCAAAGCCACACAGCTGGTGAGGGACAGAGCCGGGACTCAAAGCCAGCTCTGCCCTCGATCCCCTGCCACCCGAAACCCACCCTCTCCCTCTGAGCTCTGAAGACCTCCGCCTCTGGGAAAACAAAGCTAGACATTTTAGAGCTGGGAAACTGATGGGAAAGGCTCTTTGTGGCTGAGAACAGAAAGGTTGATGAGATGACCACCAAGGTCCCCAAGGAGCCGGCCCATGGGAGTAGGGGCGCTCAAGGCCCAGAGCGCTCAGGATACCAGCTGTCCCTCTGCGTTCACTGAGGTCCCAGATTCCCAGCTCCATCATCACTGCCCTTCCTTAATCCTGCGTCCTCCTGCCCCTGGAAAATGCCGGCTGCACACACCCCTTTTACAAAGTCCAGGTAGTTGAGAGTTAAAGATGCATCTCCTCCTGGACTCTGCTCTCTGCACAGGCAGGTCAGAGCTTTACATCAGACAGAATCTGGTGGAGGCAGAGGGGAGCTGCTTTGTCAAATCGGGGAAGAGGTGCAGAGCCTCCATGAGCAGAGCCTGAAAGCCACTCTTTGATGCCAACCTGTCTGGGGTACATATGCGGAAACTGAGTCCCCGGAGGGAGCAGAAATGTGCCCAAGGTGACACAGCAGAGGGTGACGGAACCAGGGTCAGCACTCGGAGTTCCGGCCCCAGGCGCCCCAAGCCTCTTCTTTCTGCAAGACCGCCTCTGCTGAGCACGGGATGAGCTGTCTGCTCTTCCAACTAGGGATGGCATTCTCAGTCCTGGCTGCAAGCCAGTGCATGGCTCATCACGTCTGTGTGTTACCCTTCTCCTGAAGAATCCCTAACAGGGAAAGCGAAACCTCTGTACCAAGCCTGGGCCACCTCCAACTCAGCGGAAAGAAGGAAGACAGGGTTTAATCCGCTCGTGATTAGAGATCCCCAGGGGTCTTGCTCATCCTGCAAGGCGCTTCCTCCAGGAAGCCCGCCCTGGCTGCTCAGCCTGTGTTAATTTCTCTCTTCTCCTCCCCTCCTTCTCCCAGTATGGCTCAGAGATTATTTCCCTGCCATCTTGTGGATGGTTTGCGGACACTCGAGGCTGTCTAGAGAGCCAGGAAAGATACTTAAAATGATGATGGTGGTGGTAATAATGGCAGCAGCTACCATAATTGAATGTTTGCGTGCCAGGCATCGCCCACATGCCCGACACGCACAATCTCACTCAGTCGTCCCAACAGCCCTTTGACGTGACGGCCAAAGTGCCCGGGCTGCGTTCTGGGCCTGCCTCTCCGCGCTGGCTGTGTGACGCGGGGCGAGTGACTTGGCCTCTCTGTGCCTCAGTTTCCTCATCTCTGAAAGGGGGATGAAGACAGCACCCACCTCACAGAATGGTTGGAGCATGAGTTAGCGTTAGTCACACACACTTTAGGGCAGTGATGGGCGTGGACCAGGCTCTAGGTATCGTTGCTGATATAATTATGACCTTCATTCCACAGATGAAGAGTGACATGGGAGGTTAGGTGACTTTCCCAAGGTCAGGCAGCTCTTAGGAGGCAGAGCCAAGAGCGACCACCATGTGCACTGCCTTTCTCCTGTTGGCCCGCAGTCTGAGCGCCCAGGATTGCTGAATCACAGCGTCTCTGAGTCGGAAGGGACTTTAGAATTAATCTAGCCCTTGCTTGCTTGCAAGACAAGAATCCTTTCCCCAGCACCCCTGCGAGGTGGTCCAGCCTCTGCCTGAATTTCAGGAGAGTTCTCAGAGGTCAGAGACCACATCTGCTCATTCACCACTGCGTCCCCGTGCCTGGCACACACTAGACCTCAAAGGAATGTTAATACTTGATGAACGTGTGGGTGAAGAACCTAGGTGCTCCTCCCCATCCTCGAGACGGGCTGGTTATCGGAGGCCCGAGAGTCTCTCATTTGAGGCCCGAGGCTCCCCCCCCGACCCCATGACTGTCCCACCCACAGTCTCCTCTGTGAACCCCAAGGTGGCCTGTCTATCCACATCACCCCAAGACACTGCCACCTCTGCCACTCATGGTCCGAGGCCATCCTCCATCCTCTAGAAAGTTCTGCAGGGGAGGAGCCGGTCCCAGGCTTCCTGTGGCAGGTCAAACAAGAGACACAGCTGCCCGATGGGCATGGGGTAGGCAGGGCAGGTGAGTCACCCCCACGGGCATGCAGAGCTGGGGGAGGTGGTGGCGCCAGCTGGCACGGGCACCCTTCCTCATCATCTGGGGCTTCTCTCTGCATCAGGAGCAACCAAGTCCCCTCACTGCCCACCCACCCTCAGCCTGCTGCAGACTAGCTCCTCAGCTCCTCTCCTCTAGTCCCCTGGGACCTACCCCGTCTCTGCGTCTAAGTTCACTCCAGTTTTTAAAGCCTTAGTTCAAAATACTGGTTCTCAGGTGGGGCACACTGGGCGATGTCCAGAGGTATTTTTGATCATCACAAGTGAGGGGTGATCACCGCATCTGGTGAGTAGGGGCCAGAGACACTGCTTAACGTCTCCCAGGGCACAGGCTGTTCCCTCAGCAAGGAACGAGCAAGGAACGACCGTGCCAGCAGTGCCGAGGCTGAGAAATGCAGGCTCGTCTCAGGAGAGGGCAGAGAGCTTCGCGATGGGAAGAGCGGCAGGTGCGGGCTTCCCCTCTGCTACCCCCCGAGTACTGGTGTTCCCCGCCCAGCCTTGGACCTAGCACCCTTGAGGATGCCTTAAAAAGTAAAGCAGTTGGCTTCCTTGTGGTTCCCAGCGCCCAGCTCCTGAAGCCCTGCCCCAAGTCTCCTCTTCTTCCTGGGGGAGAGTGAAGAGGGGGCCTCCCCCCAGGCTCTGGCTTTATAGCCACGGCCACGTGGGAGCAGGGGCGTAAAGCACGGGTGCTGCTCTGTGAGTGGCAGGCGGCGGAAAGCAGAGAACACGACCACGAACGGCTCTAAGCTCTGGCTTTGCCACCTGGTAGCTGTGTGGTTGAGCCAACAGCTTGCTCTGCCTTGCCTCCATTTCCGCATCCATCAGGCAAAAGAAAGCTAATAAACTCAGCCCCTCGGGTTGTTGTGAAAGTCATGTTTGGGAGTTAAAGTTCAAGGATTAAAATCAAGAGGCTTGTCAAGCTCTTAGAGCAGTGCTTGGCACAGAGTAAGCGCTATGTTGAGTATAAGTGATTTTTTACGAAGGGATTCATGCCTGGTTTGCAGAGCTCATAAGCTGGAGGTGTGGGTGCCCCTCTTCCTAGCCTGGTGTGCCCAGTGAGACCCCACAGCCCAGCCTGCAGATCGTCAGGACAGAGGAAAGAGCCCGAGTGCCCAGGGCCGAGCAGCCTCCGAGCCCCTGACCCAGAGCTACAGGGCCTTTCACCCCCATCCAGCCTCCCACACTTCACAGCTCCCTGGCTGGGGTTTTGAAGAAGCACGGCTGAGAAAGGCAAAGACCTCCTTCCATGCCTGGCCGCTGTTCCAAGGAAGACTCAGGAGAGGGCGGCCAAGCCAGGAAGCGCTCCAGACGGCCTGCAGGGAGAGCTCGGGGTCGGCACCAGGGGCCCGCAACTCCCCAGGCTTCCGGCTCTTACCCATAAATGTCCACCAGAGTCTCGACTCCAGCCACGCACACAGCACTGGTGGGGTGTTCCAGGGACACACGCACAATCCTCTGCAAAGACATGTTGGCCTCCACCTGGACTTGAGCCTCAGAAGCCCCTTGGCATGTGGTTTAAAAGACCCTGGTCCCGCCCCTCCAGCCCCAGGTGCTAGCTCACTGGCTCCAGTCCCAGAAGACCAGCCCCTTCCCAGAGCCCCGAGCTCAGGATTGGCAGGAAGAAGCCAGGAGTTTGCATACGAACCTGTGGCTCCCACCCAGGCCCACAGACGGTTAACTTCTCACTTTAAGGAGAGAAAGTTAAGTCCCTTAGGTACCTGGCCAGGGCACCAGGACCCTGGAGGGGTCAGAGGTGCGGGGTGTTGATCAGGGGACCGTTCTCGATTTCCACACTCAGCCTCTTCACCCCCTTTTCCTGTCTTTTCAGAGACAAGATGTCAGTGGGGAGCTTCTCTGCAGTGCTGGGAAAACGGATGAAAATGCAGATCCCCAGGTCTAGCCTCCAACTTGATAAGCAGCCTGGCATGTGGAGTCTTTTTTCTTTTTTTGATTTGGGCCATTTTTCAAGTCTTTATTGACTCTGTTACAGTATTGCTTCCACTTTATGTTTTGGTTTTATGGTTGTGAGGCGGGTGCGACCTTAGCTCCCCAACTAGGGGTCAGAGCTGCACCCGCTGCCCCAGAAGGTGAAGTCTCAGCCACCGGACCCCCAGGGAAGTGCCCCGGAGTTTTTCTGGTTTTGTTTTTCACAAGCAGCCCTACAGCATTTCTGAACTGAACCAAACTACAGCATGTCAAGGCACTTTGAGGAACACCAGTCTTTTTCTTAAGAGCACGGGTTTTCCAGGCTGGATCGCCGCCCTGCCACAATTACCTCCTGACTGAGTGACCAGGGGCAAGTCATTAGCTGCTCTGCGCCTCAGTTTGGCGTCTGAAAAACGGTCGTTGAGAGGGTTAATGGGGGCAGCGTGAGAAGAGCTCCAGTGTGGAGCTCAGCATTATTTTGTGGTGGGTGTTGTTGTTATTGTTACTATTAGCAGATGCCAGAAGCCTCTGGAAACACTCTCTGGCAGGGAGGACCTTAGAAGGGCAGGGCAGGAAGGCTCCCACTTGGCAGGTGGGGCAGCCGAGGCCAGGGAGGGCGCTTGGCCTCCCAAGACGGTGGGAGCAAGGTCTCTGGGAGAGGAGTGTGGGCTGGGACCCAGGCTCCGCCAGGCACCAGCTGTGTGGCCTTGGGGCTCTGTACCCTCATGGTGCCCTCATCCGTGGAAAATGCGGCTAGCTACCAGTCCAGCAGAGATAATAGCGGGACACACCCTGCCCAGGGAGGCCCCGAAGGTGCTGAACAGAGGTTTCCTCCCTCCTCCCTGGGGATGCTAACAGTTTGGGGCAGGGTGGGGACAGGATCTGATTCCCAGAGTCCCTGACTGGGGTGTTTGCATGAGTTCAGGGATCTCAGCAAGTCTGAGACTGGTGCTCCGGTACCCGACTCGGTCTGCAGAGGGTGTTCTTCGCAAGGAGAGACGCTGGGTCCAGTGACAGCTTCGCCTTTCTGGCTATAACATGCTTGGGGGCTGAGCCTGCTCTGGGCAGCAGTGAGCACGCAGGAGGAAACGCCAGGCAGGGGCCTTAGCCTGTTTGTGGACACAGTTGGGAAACAGACTCACAAACCAGGGCATCCCTCTGGGCCTGGCTGGCTGTGCAGGGGACAGGACCAGCCTCCTGCTCAGAGCCCTGGAGCTCTGTACTTGGAGGTGGACCCCTGCTTCACCTCTCCCCGGTGGACACATGCCAGCTTTTAGAAAGAGATCTGTGGTTTATTCGGACTAAAGTGTCCAAGACTGACAGGCAGCCACTTTTTGCTTTTTAGTCCACAACAAGCCTCAAATAAGGTGAAAGAGTGAGCGGTGTCAAAGGAGCAATTTAAGGCAGAACCAAATATGTAGGATATTTTCAGGCCTCTGAAATCAGACCACTGAGGCTACGTAGCTTAGTAGGTTTCCAGGCAGGAATGAAAGGGAATTACAGTGGCCTGTGGCCCTGAACATCAGTCCTGCTGGGGACTCTCCCACCCTGCCGACAGCCCCCTGCCCTCTGAGAGAGGGAGGAGACAGCCCAGGGAAGGGAGAGGGGTGAAGAGATAGGACCCACCCTCCTCTGATAAGCATCTTAGCAAAGCAGGAAACCTCACACAACGGGCATGTGCCAGCCATTCTGCTGCGTCAGCCTGCCTGCCTGGCACTGGGGGCTCTCCCCGCTGGGTGGGAGCTGCCCATGGCGAGCGGAAGTTGAGCCAAGGAGCTGATGGCACAGTGGGTGGGACTGAAAACAGCACCCCCCCACCCCCCATCTCCACCACCGTGAGTTCCCGCCCCTCCTGCTCACGGCCCAGAGAACAGAAGCTAAGAGACGGGCACTGGAAGACATGCGCGCTGCCATTTTTATTCATCAGAAGGAAGAACAGTCTCAGAGGGAACACGGGCCCACCCCTTCCCGAGCTCGCGCCCTGCCCTCCGGAGGGCCCGACCCGCCCTCCCGGCCTCTGCCACGCGCTCCCCGCCCGCCCGCGGCCCTTTCCCCGAGCGCTGGCGGGCATGCGGGGCTGCCGTCCCCCTCGGCTCCGCCCGGGCATGAGGATGGTCAGACCAGGGCGGGCAAGCGGGGCTCCGCGAGCCTCCTGGAGGGGGAGGAGCCAGGGACCGCGCCCCCGAGACCAGAGCAGCTCCGCTTTCCTCGGTCCGCACGTGCGGGCGCCTCTGCTGGCCAAGCGGTCCGCGGTCAAGAGGGTTTGAAGGGCAGGAGGCTCAGTCTGAGTCTCGGCGGGAACCAGGGGCTCGGAGCCTCGGAGCGGCCCCGAGACTCAGGGAGGGCGGCAGGCCCGCCCCCGCCGCCGCCGCCGGCCCGTGCGCCCGTCTGCCTGCGCGCGCCGGGGCCTTCCCTCCCCGGGGGCACGCAGGCCTGCCCGGGGCCTTCCTCACTGGCGGAACCCAAGCCGCGCGCCGTCCGGGAGCTGCTGGCAGGCTGGGCAAGCCTTCCCTCCCACCGCCTGCAGAGCGGAGGGGATAATTAGGGGCCATTACAGGAAATTAAGCCGCGCCCGCAGAGATGGCCTAATGGTTTCCCACCCTCTTCCGACGTCGGGCCTCCCCTCCTTGCTGGCTCTGCATCAGCCTGGAGCCCAGACTTCAAAGCCTGGAGGCCGCGGGGGCGGGAGCAGGCCCAGCCTGGGCCTCGGGCCCCTCGTTCGCGGCCTCCCCGCTCCCCCCGGCCTGCCCCCTCACTTTGGCCTCTGTGTTGTTTGAGCCGGAAGCAGCCGGCATGGGTAATTAAAGGCTTTCCAAACCGGAAACAAGCACCCTTCTGAGAATGGAGTCAGGCATTAAATGGGGTTTTGATGCCTTTTCTTTTTAAAACAGGCCCACGGACACCGAGTTTTTCTGTCCTGATTGGCTGAGGGGTGCCTGGAGGTTACAGCCTGGGGTCCCCTGCAGGAACCAATAGCTGGTAAAGGAAAGAGGGGCTCCAAATCCCCCTTCCTGGTCTTACTCCAGTCACAGGTGAGCTGAACCCAGGGCCCAGGCCATGCGGGCCCCATTCTTGGTGCAAACACAGAGGGAATCATCTCAGAACAGAGTGGGGCAAGTGAAGTTGGGGCACCGGCTGAGGGCATGCGTGGTCATCCTGGACTTTGCTAAGGCTGCTGACCGTCTCCCGAACCTCTGGGAGCCGTGGGTGGCGAAGAGGCAAGAGGGCAAGGAGGGCCGTCCCTCTTGAGCTGAGGGTGCGGTGCCCACCCCTGTATCCCGGTACCCGTGACCAGCACGCTTGGGGGCGCTCGGGGGAGGCGCGCAAGGCCCCCCCGAGGATGGCAGCCAGGTGGAGGCTCTTCACCTGGCTGGCTTCCCTGGCCGGGGGTCGGGAGGACGCCGGGCGGGGCCGGCTCAGGGCACCACGTGCCACCACTTGAAAGGGAAGGGCTTCCGGCGCACATTGGTGCCGCAGTGGATCTCCCCAAGCAGCTTGTGGTAGGACAGGTAGTCGTCGATGAAGACGCAGTGCAGGCCCAGCGGCTCCAGCTCAGAACGCACCTTCTCCTCCAGGCAGCAGCGCCCGTTGATGACGGGCCCGAAGGGCTTGGGGATGCCCAGGTGCTTGCCCAGCACCACCATGTTCACCTGCAGAGGGGGCGAGAAAGAGCCTGGCTGGCTGGGGCCGCTCTACAACCGGACCGCTTCTCGGTGCAGGTTCGGGCAGCCCCACCACCAGGGCCTGCTCATTTCATCTCTCATCCCCGGCCACCAAGGGCGGCCCTCACTCAGGAACTAGGGCCTCTGGAAGCAGCAAAGATACAGATTCATAGTTGGAAGAGAGGGTTGATAACAGGCAGGGCTTGGGATTTCCCTGGCAGCCCCATGGTTAAGATTCTGCACGGTCAGTGTGAGGGGTGTGGCTATGATCCCTGGTCAGGGAACTAAGATCCCGCATGCCACGTGGCATGGCCAAAAAATTAAAAAGTAATAATAGTAACAGGCAGCGCCGCCAGTAACATACATGGTAATGTCACATCAATAAAAGTCACCCTTCCTCCAACACTTTCCTTGTATCAGAAGATCAGATGACAGTTCTATTAAAACAAGACTTTACCATCCTCTGCCAGAAAACTTGTCGAGCAAAAGCACCCGTCTACACGGTGTGCGGGTCGCAGGCGTGGTGCGTGGGTCCCAGGCGTGGTGCGTCCGTGCAGAGCACACGTGCTCAGCCGCTCCTGGAAGCCCTGGTAGGCGTCACCGTTGCCTGAGCATACTCTCTGTGCCGGGCGCAGCATCGCTAAACCTCACGGCCTCCCTGCGAGGCTGCCGTGGCTTGGGCAGGTTAAGTAATGGAATAAGGGCACTCACGAGCAGGGGACAGGGAGACTGACATGTGACTCAGGCCTGACTCACGCCGATACCGCGCTCCCTGTCCCTGCCACAGTGTAGCCCTGCTGCGGCCAGGGGCACTGAGGGCCTGGGGCAAGGGGCTGTGAGCCCCTCGGGGCAGCTGTTTGTCTCCGGTGACGCGTCTGCTTCTCTGGCAGGGGCCCTACACAGGGAAGGGAAATCTGCCCGCTCAGAGGTAGCGTCTGGCCCCAACGGCCGGCAGGAGGAGCTGTCCGTGGTGTTCAGAGGGGACACTGAACATTCAGAGATGACGCGGTCATCTCGGGGTCGGGTGGGCACCCTGACACGCGCCACGCCCCCGGCCCCACAGGGCCGTGCAGGGCCGTCCTCCGCCGGGACCAACTTGGCGCTGGGAGGTCCGGGGGCGGCAGTCCCGAGGCCTTGACCTGCGCTGCCTCGCCACCCGCTAACCGGCTGGAACATCAGGGATGCAAGGGGGTGTGCAGAGGGGTGCAGAGTGGGGGCGCCCAGGGGTGGGCATTCAGGGCCGCGGCCAGCTCGGCCCCGCTCCCCGAGGACTCGGGGGACAGCAGGCCGATCCATCTGCTCCCTGGAGACCCCAGGCAATGGCCTCTGTGCTCCAACGGCCTCTCTCCGCGTCTGACAAACGGGGGGTTAACTGAGCGTTCCCCGAGAGCCCTCCAGCGAGGACACACCGGGATCCTCTCGCTGGGCCTGCCCTGAAGCCGGGAGAGCCCCACAAAGGGCTGCGTTTCGGGGCGGGGCCCCCCGCAGGTGTGGGCAAGGCCGCAGCCCAGGGAGGGCGACCACGGCCGTGGGCTCCCCCACCCTCAGCAGAGCTGAGCCAGGCCGACCTCTGGGGCTCTGACGCCTGCTGCAGTGGCATTAGCCACAAGTGGTGCTGACGAGTAGAAATTTGCTCTTCGGTCGCACCGGCCACATCTGAAGCACTCAGAAGCCACACTTGGCGGCTTCCGTGTCATAGACGTAGAAGGCTTCCGTCGTCCGAGAAGGTTCTGACCATCTCAGAGCAGTGGTTCTCAGCTGCGGCGGTTACCTTTTGGGGTGCTTTGCAACCATCCTACGATGCACAGGGCATCCCCCACCCCCAGCAGAGACAGTCTTCAGCTCCGAGTATCAGCAGGACCGAGGCTGTGAAGCCCTGTCTCCAGAGTGTCTACAGGGAGCCCACAGCGAGGGGTGAGGAGTGAACGCGGTCCTGCCTGAATCCAATCAGGACCTCACGATTCACGCCCCATCCTTGGCTTGTCCAGCGACAGGGATTCGAGCTAGAGACTGAAGGGGGAGGGTCTCCCGTCCTGGGACCCCCCACTCGCTGTTGCCGATGCCTCCACATCCTCTGGTGGGCAGGGCTGTGCCCTCCGCATCGTTCAGGCCCCTCCCAGGGACCCCAGCTGTGAGATCCCCATGGCTCATCTGCTGCTCAGCTGCCCGCGTTACAGACAGCATGCCCCTGGGGAGCAGGGCAGGCAGCCGAGGCCCCTGAGCAAAAGCTTGGAGCGCTGGACCCAAACCAGGCTCCCGCCCCCATTTTCAGGGGAAAAGCGCTCCATCCTGGGGCCACCCCGGGCACCATAGGGTGTCTGGCCGCGTCCGTGGCCTCCACCCACCAGATGCTGTGGCATCCTCTTCATGGGGCAAAGTACCCTGAGGCGGGCAAAGTCACTCCAGTGGGAACTAGTGATGGAGATATCCTTTATCTGCCCCCAAAGGCGAGCCCGGCAGAGGCCCTCGGACCGGGGGAGGGCTTCTCCCCCGGACCCCCGACTGACCATCTGCCAGGATCCCTGGCCCCCGGAGCGGAAGGAACCCCACCTCCCTCGGTGCCCTCACCATGTTGGGGAAGAAGGCTTCTGCGTAGGCGCCCTTCAGGGAGAACAGCTGTGGGATGTCCACGATGTCCCACTCGGTGAGGCCCAGCTCCCGCTTCAGCACCTCCCGGTTCCAGTCGATGCACCTCTGGGGGCGCGGAAGAGGCCCCGGTGCCCAGGGAGCCGGGAAGGGGCAACGTCAGCTGAGCCACGCAGGCCCCCTGCGCCCTTTAGCTCGTGTGAGCCTCAGGACAGCTTTCTGCCACTGCTACCCCAGATGGGCCCCTGAGGCTGGGGTGACCTGCCCAAGGGCACAGAGCGAGGAAGGAGTGGGCCTGGGGTTTGCACCCAGTGGTTTCTGCTTCCCCGAGTGCCTGCTGCCATCCCCCAGCCACAGCCAGGCTCACGCTCTCGCCCGGCTCAGTGGGCAGGGGAGAAGGTGGCCTCCTCCCACTGACAGCGTGGGCTCTGTGCCAGGCCTGCCCCGGGCACATGCAGGCATGAGCCCGCCTCCCAGGGCCTCCTCCCACCCGTCTCCTCAGTAAGTCTCCCAGACCCCCAGCATCCCACCCCTCACCCCCACAGACCCCCACCTCTCCCGTCTCACAACACTTCTCGGGGGAGTCAACATTACTCCATAGAAGCCCATCGCTTCCCCAGAATGGACCAAGATCTCCCCCATCAGGCTAGCTCGGCAGTGTCTGTTCCATCAGAATGTGGGTGCCCAGGCCACAGGCCTCAGCAGTCCCCAGGAGAGTCAGGGGTCCTGGCGGAACCCCTTGTCCCCACCCCAGTGGTTCCCGGGGCTGCTGCCCCCTCCGCTCCCCTCACCTGTGCGTAGAGGTTGTCATTCCTGAGACGCCTGTCTGCCAGCATCTCATTAATGCTTCTCTTTACCTGGTGCTCTAAGCCTGCAAGAGAAACGAGGCTATAGGCTCAGTGAGTACTGCCTTGGGCCACCTTGGGCCTGGGCTGCATAATTGGGCCACAGTTTCTTCCACCTCAGCCCCAGGGTCTGAAGCTAGGACAAAGAAAGCCAGGAATTGGAAACCCTGATGGGACCAAGGTTTGGCTGCAAGTAATCCTGGTGATGGATTATAAGCTCCTTGGGAAAGGACTCCTGAGCTCAGGGAGGGCCTAATAACTGCAATGTGTGTTCATGCTAAGTTTTGCTTCAGTTCAGTTCAGTTCAGTCGCTCAGTCGTGTCCGACTCTTTGTGACCCCATGATCCGTAGCACGCCAGGCCTCCCTGTCCATCACCAACTCCTGGAGTTTACCCAAACCCAAGTCCATTGAGTCGGTGATGCCATCCAGCCATCTCATCCTCTGTCGTCCCCTTCTCCTCCTGCCTTCAATCTTTCCCAGCATCAGGGTCTTTTCCAATGAGTCAGCTCTTCACATCAGGTGGCCAAAGTATTGGAGTTTCAGCTTCAGCATCAGTCCTTCCAATGAACACCCAGGACTGATGTCCTTTAGGATGGACTGGTTGGATCTCCTTGCAGTCCAAGGGATTCTCGAGAGTCTTCTCCAACACCACAGTTCAAAAGCATCAATTCTTCGGCGCTCAGGTTTCTTTATAGTCCAACTCTCACATCCATACATGACCACTGGAAAAACCATAGCATTGACTAGACGGACCTTTGTTGACAAAGTAATGTCTCTGCTTTGTAATATGCTCTCTACGTTGGTCATAACTTTCTTTCCAAAGAGTAAGTGTCTTTTAATTTCATGGCTGCAATCAGCATCTGCAGTGATTTTGGAGCCCAGAAAAATAAAGTCAGCCACTGTTTCTCCATCTATTTGCCATGAAGTGATGGGCCTGGATGCCATGATCTTAGTTTTCTGAATGTTGAGCTTTAAGCCAACTTTTTCACTCTCCTCTTTCATTTTCATCAAGAAGCTCTTTAGTTCTTCGTCACTTTCTGCCATAAGGGTGGTGTCATCTGCATATCTGAGGTTATTGATATTTCTCCCAGCAGTCTTGATTCCAGCTTGTGCTTCCTCCAGCCCAGCGTTTCTCACGATGTGCTCTGCATACAAGTTAAATAAGCAGGGTGACGATATACAGCCTTGACGCACTCCTTTTCCTATTTGGAACCAGTCTGTTGTTCCATGTCCAGTTATAACTGTTGCTTTCTGACCTGCATACAAATTTCTCAAGAGGCAGGTCAGGTGGTCTGGTATTCCCATCTCTTTCAGAATTTTCCACAGTTTATTGTGATCCACATAAAGGCTTTAGCATAGTCAATAAAGCAGAAATAGATGTTTTTCTGGAACTCTCTTGCTTTTTCGATGATCCAGTGGATGTTGGCAATTTGATCTCTGGTTCCTCTGCCTTTTCTAAAACCAGCTTGAACATCTGGAAGTCCATGGTTCACGCATTGCTGAAGCCTGGCTTGGAGAATTTTGAGCACTACTTTACTAGTGTGTGAGATGAGTGCGATTGTGTGGTAGTTTGAACATTCTTTGGCATTGCCTTTCTTTGGGATTGGAATGAAAACTGACCTTTTCCAGTCCTGTGGCCACTGCTGAGTTTTCCGAATTTGCTGGCATATTGAGTGTAGCACTTTCACAGCATCATCTTTCAGGATTTGAAATAGCTCAACTGGAGTTCCATCCTCCACTAGCTTTGTTCATAGTGATGCTTCCTAAGAATTTTGCTTCAGTCGTGTCTAACTCTTTGAAACCCTATGGACTGTAGCCTTCCAGGCTCCTCTGTCCAAAGGAATCTCCAGGCAAGAATACTGGAGTGAACTGCCATGCCCTCCTCCAGGTCATCTTCCTGACCCAGGGATCAAACCCATCAAACATCTCCTACGTTGTCAGGCAGGTTCTTTACCACAGCGCCACCTGGGAAGCCTGATAATTACAATACAGCTAGCATTACTGAGCACCCACCATGCTCTGGGCCTCCTATTATATTTATTATTGATTGATGGTTACAACAATCCTGGATGGGGTTGGTTATCACTCCACATTCAGAAAGGGGAAACAGAGGCACTGGGAGGTTCAGAATGCATCCTTGATCCCAGGGTCAGTAAGCGGAGGCCAGGCTCTGAATCCAGACCTGTCCTTGCTGAACTGTGCCACATCCCTTCCAACGCTCCACGCCCCAGGTGAGAACACTGATCCTTGGTGGCGAAGGCGGAGATGCTCAGGGGGCCAACTAGGTCTGCAGAGGGGCCCACAGAGCGGCCCCCAGCACCCTCCTGGCTCCGCGCCTCTCCCCCTCCCTGCTGCATAACTGGGCAAGCTGCTTCCCTCTAGGCCTGTTTCCTCCTCCATGGCAGGGATACAGAGAAGAGGGTGGCTGATCTGCCTGGGCAGGCGGGCGGAAGTGTCTGCAGACAGGCACGAGGGAGCGCCCACGGCTTCCCGCTTCTTTCTCCTCCTGGGGTGTGGCCCGGAGCAGCCCCGCGCTGGAGGTGGCCTCCATGCCTGGGGCAAGCCGCGGCCCGTTGGCTTCCATCCCCGGCCCACACAAGGGAGAGCCCCCATCTTTTGCTCCCGTAAGAGGGTGTTGGGAAGATCAGCGATGGACTCTGAGCTGAGGGCTGGCAGACAAAGGGCCTGTAAGCCCAGCTTGGCCGTGACAGGCATCAGCGGTGCCCAGGGCTGGCAGCCAGAGGCCAGGGTCTGATGGGGAAATGGGCTCGCTGGCACTCACCATCAAACTGGGCTGCTTCCCCGTAGCCCTCGTCTCTCTTCTCTTGGAACAGCTTGAGGCACGCGCTGGGGCTGGCCAGGAGAAGCCGGAAGCCCTGGCACAGAGGAAGAGTGGTTCGGTGGATAGGTCCCCCCCGAGGCACGAGCCCCCGACTCAGGAGGGGCCTGGGTCCTAAAGCCACACGGCACGTGGCGTCCCTGTCCATCACCCCCACCAGCCACAGAGTGGTCTGAGGTTCCGATCCTGCAAGTCACGCCCCGCTTCCAGGCCTTTGTCTGTGACCTTCTCCTCGCCTGGAAGCCCTTCCCCGCTTTGTCCACCAGGAAACTGGACCCCTGGTCGCTAGGAGGCCTCCCCTCCCGGCTGCCTGCCTGCCGTGGGCTGCGCCCTCCTTGGTCACCTCTGTAAGGAAGCGAGTGTCTGACATGTTGGTCCAGAGCCCGCCATCTGGAGATCTCACCCTGCTGAACCTCGGTTGCTTCATATAAAATGGGGGCAATGATAAGAGCACCTACTTCTTGGGTTGCTAGAGGATCGAACACACTAAGACATGTGCACCCCATACGTGCTCGGTGAGTGTTACCGACTGTTACCAGTGTCATTCCTGGGTCTTGGCTGAGAGGTTTGGATCAGAGCAAATACCCAGTAAGTGTGAAAAATGAGTACATGAATCATCAGAAAAGGAGTGCCCTGCTGACCTGGGCCCTGACCTCCTCCAGGAAGCCCGCCCCGTGAGCACCACCTGGCCCAAAGGGCGTCTGACCCCAGGCTTTCTATGGACAGAGGTCAGGAGCTAGTTTCAGGTGGGCTTGTCTTATCCCGCCCCATCGGGTCAGGGTGGGGCGGGGTGGCTCAGGCGGGGGGGGGGGCGCTTACCTTTTGGTCGGAGGTGGGCACGAAGCTGAGGAACTCGTCCACGTGGCCCACGGAGAGCCAGTCGGAGTAGACCTCCACGGGCGCCTGCACCTGCTGGGCACTCAGGAAGTCCCGCACCGCCTTGGCCATGCGCCGCCCGCTAGACCTGCCGGGGCGAGAGAGCAGGGTCCCCTGTGCCCGCCGTGTGCCAGCGTGCTGCAGGCCCTGCCCGAGCCCCGCCCCGCCCAGGCCTCCGTCAGCCCTCTGAACGGGCCTCTTCGGACCCCACGTCCCGGCCCCCGTCTCCAGCTACTTCCAGGGACTGTCCGTCCTGAGCACCACACGAGAGTCTGTCCCTCCCTCACCCCAAGGTACTCTGCCCTGCCCAAAAAACAGAGTCAAACGAGAGCCCTCCCTCTGCCGAAGGGAGCTGGAGACCCTTATCTCAGCTCCCGAGACGCAGGGAGGGTCAGCTCTTCACCAAGGCGCTCACCCGTTGGTTCCCAGGATGACCAGAGCCTGGGGAGCCTCCCACCCCCGCCTAGTCCAGCATGGCCCCTTGTTGCCCGTCTCTCACTTTCTTCATGTTTAACTCCAGGGTTGCCCTCTTGTTCTACGTGGACTTTGGAAATGGCAATGACCCTTCCACTCATTCCCTAGCTCTATTTTGCTTTATAGAACTTGGAACTATTTGGCGTACTTGACATCTCGTTTGCTGTCTGGCATCTCACTAAGCTCCCGAAGAGCCTGTATTTCCCTGTATCCCTAGCCCCTCTTATAGAACAGATGCTCAAACATATTTGTGAATGTTGTTAAGTCCTTTGGACACCTGTGTAAGAGTCCACAGTCTACAGAGCTATAATGCGTCATCGGCAGAACTGGAAGGGAGACCCAACCCACAGTGACACACGACGACATTGATTTGATCTGGGGGATGGGAACATGGAAAATGTTTTTCCTGTATTTCTATTATCTTAATATAGTGTTGGCAATCTTAAAAAACCTCTTTAAAAACAGTGAGGTGGTGGAGAGGAATAAGACTTCAGAAATTATTCATGAGCAGAAAGCAGGAATCAGAAACGAATCGGGGGGAAGGGCGGCAGAACCCTAACCTGAGCCTGGCCCTCCTCGGGACTCCGCAGCCCTCTGCCTGGTGGCCGGGGGTGGACCAGACGGCTCCCGCTCTAGGAAGCATCAGAGCTAGTCTCTGATTCGCATCAGAGCTGCGGCCAGGAGGCAGGATTGTCCCAAGGTCTTTGGAATGTGAGGCGCAGAGCGTGGGAACCCAGGAGAGGGCCTCTGCCGGGCACCTGCTGAGCGTCTGCCCAAGGCGCCTCCCACCCATCTAGTCCCCGCGATGACCCTGAGAGGCCCGTACAAATAACAGGTCCAGGTGGTGATCTGGACTCTGGCCACGCCCTCTGACCTCACCCCCCACACCCCCTGTTCACTGCTCCACCCCCCAGCCTCCTTGCTGGTCCTCTGATGTCTCCAGCACATCCCGCCTCAGGGCCTTGCACTCACTGCACTCCCTCGTACATTCTCCTCCCAAACAGCCACGTCTTTAACGTCTTGTTTCCTTCAGGGAAGTGTCAGGCTCTCACCAGAGCTTCTTCCCTCTAACATACTGTATTTGACTCACTTATTTATCATGGTGGCTTGTTGCCTGTTTCTCTCTGCTAGAATGTATGTAGGCTGTCCGCTTTGCGCGCTGCTAAGGTCAGAAGCCAGGACAGAAACAGGACAGCAGCCTGGAGTTAAATTTTTTTTTTTTTTTGGAGTTAAATTTTAATTTGGGGTCCAAAGAGGAAATCTGATTTCTGACTATTTGGCTGACTTGCTGTGTGGTCCCAAGTGGTAGGTATCGCTCTCTGAGCCTCAGGGCCCCGTCTATCCACCAAGAGCTTTGCTCCTGGTTTTCAACACGATGGCCAATGGAGTGGGACCCAAATGTGCTGGAGACCCTTCATCTTCCTATCTGGGTCCTTGCTCTGGGCCTGGGAGTTTCTAGAACATTCTTTCATCCCCAGCACTGGGCCTCAGACCTGGCATATAAGAAGTCTCAATACATATTTATTGAATTGACAGATGCATGCATGAATGAGTGTGTTCACTTCTCTTATCTAAACCTCAACTTTCTCATCTGTAAAATAGGGATCATAGTCATCCCAACCTCATAAGGCTGTTGCAAGAATTAATGGGTGTAATCTGGGTAAAAGCACCATGTTCATGGCATGTAGGTGATCAATAACTTTGATCCACTGAGTTCCAACCTGTTTCAAGGCAGATCCACTGCTAAGGGTCCAACTAAATATCTAAACATTTGGCAGGTGGTTAACCTAAGTCCTTTTATCCCCAGGAGCAGCTATGATACAGCTATGACAGGGATTTTTTTTTTTATAAGCCCATTTCACTGATGAGGAAACTGAGGAATGAAGTAGAATAATTTGTTCATTAATAATGTACCTGATTTATCCCCAGTGCCTTCAACAGTGCCTGGCACATAGTTGTTAAGTTGCTAAGTCCTGTCTGACTCTCTGCAACCCCATAGACTGTAGCCCACCAGGCTCCTCTGTCCATGGGATTTCCCAGGCAGGAATGCTGGGTTGGGTTGCCATTTTCTGCTCCAGGGAATCTTCCCCACCCGGGGATAGAATGCTTCTCCTGCATTGCAGGCAGATTCTTTACCACTGAGCCACCAGGGAAGCCCTGCACATAGTAGGCATATAATAAATATTTTTAAATGAATTAATCAAGCACCTACGAGGTGCCAGGCCCTGTGGTAGGCACTGGTCAGGTGATGTACCCCAAATCATGTGGCCAGTGAGTGGCAGAGCCAGGACTCAAACCCAGACCCACAGGATGTTCAGAGCCTGTGCGCCTGCCCCTCGGACCCCTCTGGGAAGCACAGAATGACTGCCCAGACGTCCAGGGCCTTCTGCACCCAGGGCTGTGGGCAGGATCCGGCCCCAGGGCAGTCTGGGCATGAGCCACCAGCAAGGTGAGTGCACTCCTCCAGTCCTGGCCAACCTCAGCCTGGGCATCAGCCTCACGCCTGGGCTGGCACCAGGAAGGCTCACCTGACCCAGAATACTGAGGCTGCCAAGGGCACCATTTGAGGCTGGGTGACCTTCCCTCACCATGTGAGGCTGCTCTAGGCCCAAGACCAGACAGCCAGGGCTTGGAGAGGCAAGCTGGGGCACGCCTGGGCTCCATGCCAACCCCACACCCAGAGAAAGGCAGCCTCCGGGGCCTGCGGTGGGCTCCGTCTTTAGGCAGGAAGCAGGGGCTTACACTGGGATCCCTGGGCTACACACCCTGTTCTTCAACTGCCCGCAGGCTGGGTGGGGACCCTCTCAAGGGGATTTAGCAGACACTGTCATCTGTCTGGAGCCCTAAACCCTAAATACCTTGCTTCCTGCTCAATGACAGCTGCCCATGGGGGGAACCATCAAATCACCTTTGTCCCCTGGGTATCCTGACTGCAGCCACGTGGTGATGCCTGCACCCTTTCCAGTTGTTGTTAGGACAACAGTTATTTTATCTCCTCTCCAGAGAAGTCAAAGGATCCATTCCTACTTCTGTGCTGGATTATACATCACCTCCTTGCTCTTCTGATGTTTCAAAAGCAGCCAGAAATCTGCTTTTTATATGAAGGCTCCTTATATATATATTTTTATATATTTAATGTTGGCCACTGGGCTTCCCCACTGGCTCAGTGGCAAAGAACCCGCCTACCAACGTGGGAGGCTGGGGTTCACTCCCTGGGTCAGGAAGATGCCCTGGAGAAGGAAATGGTGACCCACTCCAGTGCTCTTGCCTGGGAAGTCCTACAGACAGAGGATCCTGGCAGGCCACAGTCCACAGGGTCACAGAGAGCCGGACACCACTGAGCAACTAAACAGCAACAACAATGCTGGTGACTGATTACGCCCAGAAAATTCTAGGCAGGTCAGAAGACTGTGGGCCACTAGTTTGTTTCTTCCAAAGATTCTGTGAGCTTTCCGATTTAAGATTCTAGTCCTCCGAGTCTTTGATTCTAGGAGTCTATGCAGGAAGTTAGGACCACTACTCAGACTGGAGAGCTGTGTCTGTGTCTATGGTGGGAGTGGGGGGGTAGGTGCCACCTTGCATGCCCCGGGCCCCCCCCCGTGCCTCCCCCAACCTGGCCCTGGCTTCTCATGAGTGGGGGGTAGATGCCACCTTGCATGCCCCGGGGCCCCCCAAAACCCCCCTCCCTCGTGCCCTCCCCCTCTCCCCGGCTTCTCACTTGGGGAGGCAGCTGCCGATGAGGATCCGGCCCAGAGGGTACTCCTTGCCCTCCACCGTGACTGGCGGGCTGACGTCCAGGTTGCCGAAGGAGTCAAGGCCAGAGACACCAGTGAACTGGATTTCCCGGGTTACGTATCCAAAGTCAGGACCCTAGGGGAGAATTGGTAAAATCCAGCCCACTCCACCCCCTGAAGGAGGGGTCAGTTAGAACAGGAAGAGACAGCTCTTGGGGTCTGGAGCAAGTGGTGCTCCTGCGGGAATCTACTGCCTATTTGATTTATATGAAGTCTCCCATTGCCCTGAGTGTTGTGCTATTAAAGCCCACACCTCCTGCCCCGAAAAAGCAATAGATTCATGCATGTGCCTGAGTCACTTTGCTGCACGCCTGAAATGAACACAACACTGTTCATCAACTATTCTCCAATAGAAAATAAAAAGATTTAAAAAGTAAATTTCACTTGGTGAGCAATACCCAAGCCAATAACAGAACCATAAGTAGAAAATCTCAAATGTTTGGAAATGAGACAACGCACTTCTAAAGAACCCATGGGCCAAAGAAGAAATCAAAGGGGAGATTACACCGTATTTTGAAGTGAAAGGTAATAAGCATGCAGCACGTTAAAACCCATGGGCATGCCAGTAGATAGCATTTCCTGGGAATGACACAACTCTGAACACATTAGGAACAGAAAGGGTTGAAAAAATCTTCGTTTCCATTTCCAGCTAGGGAAAGAACGGCAAATTAAACCTAAAGGAAGTAGAAGAAAGGGAATGATAAAGACAGAGCAGAAGTGTTAGTCACTCAGCCACGACCGACTCTTTGGAACCCAATGGACTGTAGCCCACCAGGCTCCTCTGTTCATGGGATTCTTCAGGCAAGAATACTGGAGTGGGTTGCCATGCCCTCCTCCAGGGGATCTTCCTGACCAAGGGATCGAACCTGCATCTCCTGTATTGCAGGCAGTTTTTACTGTCTGAGCCAGCAGGGGAGAGCAGAGATCAGTGGAAAGTGCAATGGCGGGGTCAAGCCCAGGACTTGGGGCCAGGCCCCGGTTAATGCAGACTCAGCCTGCAGGGCGGGCTGTCGCCTCCCGGGGACTCCCCTCTGACCCCTCCAGGGTCCCTGCCTGTGTGACCAGGAGCTCCTGGGCATCCCTAGTGGCGCCACCACCGGACCCAGCATCGTCCTGGCGGGCGGGCACTAGCAAACAGGCGGAGACGGGAGCTCTGGGGCAGGGACCCCGAAGAAGGCGGTTTAGCCCAGCCGTCAAGAGCAGGGGCCGGGGGTGCGGCCCCTCTGGTTCCGCATCTTGGCGCCGCTGCTACCCAGCTGTGTGGCCTGAGTGCGTTGCTTAACTCTTGAGCCTCAGTAAAGAAACAGTGATAATAGTAGGAATAATAGTAGCGCTTATTCACAGGAGTCCATGTGGATTAAATGAGCAGCTGTGAGAAGCTGGGGGGAGGGCCTGGAACTCAGGGCATGGTCGCTGGAGCGGCTCTTGCCGCCCTCCTGCGCCCAGCAGGCAGCGTGGGGCCTGGCACGTAGTAGGTGTTCAGAAAATGCCCGTTACCGGAGAGGGGCCCCAGCACACACAAGCAAGAGCTGTGAGGGTCACTAAGGACGCGGCCCCCAAAGGGCAGTTTGGTCTCCCGGAGCCAACTCCTCTGCTCACAGCCCCTGGGGGGAGACCAGGGCCCCTCCCAGGACAGGGGTGACTGGCATTTCATCCACACCCTCCTCCCCAAGCCTCCCCTCACTCCCCACTCGCCAGAGCCCACCTCCTGCGTCCTTCGCAGCCCCTGAAGGACTAGGGCCAGGCAAGCCTGAGCAGCGGGCCCCACGGGCAGGCACCCACGGCGTCCGCACTGTGCCCTCGGCCGCATACCAGCATCCTCTTGTAAGGGAAATCCTTCAGGCCTCTGTTTCGGGGGGAGTCGAAGACCACGGGGAAGGCTTTGTGCGGGGCCTCAGTGTAGCCAAACTCCATCTCATCCTGGGAGGGCGAGAGAAAATGCCGCCATGACCGCCTCGGTCTCGCACTGACAAGGGGCTAGCGGCCCAGGTCCGGGGCTAGATCCTCCCCGAGGCCTCGAGCGGGCAGGGGGTCCCCCGGGGACCCAGCCGGGGGAGGGCTCTGCCTGGGCCAGAGCCCCTGGGGGGAAGCAGGAGAGGCCTAGCTACGCAGCAGTGGGAGAAGGAGGGCTCTCCCAGGCTGCGCACCCACCCCAAGTCCTCGCGCCTGTCCCCGCTTCTCTAGGGAGCCGGGCAGAGCCACAGAGGCCGCTCCCCAAAGCCAGGGTGGGGGACGGGGTTCGGGCCGTCCCTGGGCCCGGGGCCGCTCCTCGCCCACCTGGATCCAGCGGTCGTTTCGGTTCTCAACCCGAGGGCAGACCTTCAGCGTGCAGCTGGCTCTCAGCGCCAGATCGGACATGTCATTCAGAAACTTCTCATTCGAGCCATGAGCGTCTAGGACACTGCAAAACACAGGGGAGGGCAGGAGGCGGGGCTGCGGACGGCAGCCGTGGGGGTGGGCGGAGGGGCCTGCGTGCCGTCCGTGCTGGGCCCCGGGCCGCCCTCGGCTTCAGACACAGTCCCCACGCTGGAGAGGCTCGTGGCCGACTGACAGAGGCGGACCACGTTCCCAGACCCCGTCAGGCAGCAGTGATGGGGGGCGGGCAGGTGCGGGGCCCTGCTGAGGGGCCAGGGACAGTCTCACCGGTCACGGTCACCGAGACAGTGAGGGGGAGGAGCCATTTCCTCCCTCTCTCACGACTGGCCTCATCAAGGGCGAGTGAGCAAAGGGAGAGAAAGAGCCCCCTCCCGTCCAAACATCTGAGCCGGGCCAGCTGAGCAAACCTGTCTGACCACAGCCTTCCTTCTGACTTAAGCCCCAAGTCGTCTACGGCCCTTTCCGGTGTCTGACCTCCTCTGCAGGGCCCTGTAGCCGTGCCAGCCCAGGCTGCCCTGCCCATCCAGGGGCTTGACGAGGATCCTGAGACAGGGCAGAAGGACCAGGGACCCGGGTGGGGCCGGGGCTCACAGTCGGTCCTGGAAGCTGAATTCTCACGCGCTCTGCAGGCCCAGGGGCACAGCCCCGTCAGAGGGAGGCTGGTCTCCTGCCACCCCCAGGAACCTGAACAGGGCCTGGCCCCTCTGCCTGGAACAAACCCAGGATGTCCCGCGACCGCTGCAGGCAGGGCAGGGTAAGGAGGGGGAGCTGGGGCTGGAGCCGGCGAGCGCAGCTGGGGCCTTGGCTGCTCAGAGCAGGCGGGCTGATGGCCCAGCCAGCTCACCGCTGGCCTGTACCCAGGAGTGCCCCGGGGGCCCTCGGGGAGTCTGGCCGCTGAGCGTGCAGGAGCAAGCCCGGTACCGCGCTCTGTTCCTGTCCCCGGGGGTCCGGGGGCGACGGGAGAGCCGGGAGCGTGAGGCCTCACCTGCACACATACAGCTCCAGGGGGGGCTGGGTGTTGGGGGTCATGATCCAGGGGGCCACGCGGAAGGCCACGGTGTCTGTGAAGAGGGGCACCTCGGGCAGAGTCTGGGGGCAGAATGGGGACTCAGCGGGCCCCAGGCGCCCCGGCCCCGGCCTCCCAGCCCTGGGGCCGCTGCTGGGCCCTGAAGCCCCCCGACCCCGTCTCCGCCCCCGGCACCGCACCTACCTTGGCGTCCACCAGGCTGACGCTGAGGGAGACCAGCCCCGAGAAATTGGCGTCGGGAAAGCTGAGCCCCTCAATGTAGAGGCGGATCTTCCGCTCCCCGGGCTGACGGGCCACTTTGTACGACAGGTGCTGGGGCCCCAGCACCGGCTCGTAGTCCAGGAGGGAATTCCCACCTAGGGAGACCCGAGTCAGCACGGAGGCAAGGCTGGCGCAGATTATGTGACAGCCGGGGGCACTCACGGTCACCGTAACTTGGGCTGCCCAGCGCTGGCGCAGGGGCGTGGGGGCCTGGGAGGGAAACTGAGCCCAGGAACGAGGGGCAGAGCCACTCCGCATCAGAGCGACTGAGGCTCCTCTCCAGCAGTGTCACATGCTAGCTGTGTGACCTCAGCGCAGTGACTCGGCCTCTCTGAGCCTCAGTTCCTCATCTGCAAAATGGGCCAACATTTCTCATGAGGGCGGTGCAAGCTTTACACCGGACAAGGAAATAAAAGCAGCTGGCCCCAGAGGTGGACACAACCTGAATGTCCATCAACCGATGAGTGGATAAACCAAATGCGAAAGAAAGAAAGTAAAGTCACTCAGTCGCGTCCGACTCTGTGCGACCCCATGGACTGTAGCCCACCAGGCTCCTCCATCCATGGGGTTTTCCGGGCAAGAATACTGGAGTGGGGTGCCATTTCCTTCTCCAGAGGATTTTCCTGACCCAGCGACCTAACCCGGGTCTCCCGCATTGTGGGCAGATGCTTTACCGTCTGAGCCAACAGGGAAGCAAACAAAATGCAGTGTATCCGTGTGCCAGTAGGTCCTTCACCCATAGCAAGGGGTGTAGGCCCGATGCAGGCTACAGCACAGACGAGCCTTGAGGACATTGTACTACGTGAAAGAAGCTTGACACAAAAGGCAAATGTTGCGTGGTTCCATTTGTAGGAGATGCATATACGAGTACGTCCACAGGGACAGAAAGGAGATTAGCGGTTGCCCAGGGCTGGGGCTTGGGTAGCTAGCAGCAAGGAACCCACCGGTCAACGCAGGAGATGTAAGAGACGTGGGCTCCATCCCTGGGTCAGGAAGGTCCCCTGGAGGAGGCCATGGCAACCCCCTCCAGTGTTCTGGCCTGGAGACTCCCATGGACAGAGGAGCCTGGCGGGCTGCAGTCCACGGGGCCGCAAAGAGTCGGACACGCCTGAGCGAGCGAGACCCGCACAGAGATGGGGTTGGGGGATGGGGCCGTCATCGTTTTGCTGCTCAGGCGTGTCTGACTCTGTGACCCCACGGACTGTAGCCCATCAGGCTCCTCTGTCCGTGCGATTCTCCAGGCCAGAACACTGGAGTGGGTGGCCCTTCCATTCTCCAGAGCATCTCCCCAGCTGGGGATCAAGCCCAGGTCTCCTGCACTGCAGGCAGATTCTTCACCGCTGAGCCACCAGGGAATGTCGCTAAATTGTTTACTTGAAAATGGTTACTTTTATGTTCTGTGAATGTCATGTCAATTTTTTAAACAAAGCTCCTGGCACTTAGCAGTTCTGGCCTGTCTCCTTTCCCGGCCCAGAGGGTTATCTGGGAAGCGGTACCCTAGCATGTTCTTAAAACAGGAAGGCTTGTCAGCTCACCTACGGAGAGGGAGCTTATGTTCTGAAGTCACAGTAAGTATTTCCAAGCCAGACCCCTCCCTAACTTTCCACCCCTGGTGCAGAGAAGAGGCATTCTGGCTCCTTCTGGAATTTAGCTGCAACCAGTTCTGAGTCAGTTTGAACAGAGAGTGAAGAGGAAGAAGGAAGAGGCAGGAAGGTCTCTTGCTATTTATAAAAATGAGTAAGGTCACCTCAGGGTGAAGGACTGGTTTTGTTTTGTTCTAAGCCACAGAGTTTGATTAATAAACTCTCCGGCAGAATAACTGGATTCCAAAGGCAAGGCTGGGCCTTGGCCTTGCTGGTCCCTGCCCCCACCTCACGCAGCCCGGACAGCACTTGTCAGCACTGAGAACGCATTCTGTACTGACTCACCAGAGGAGGGATGGGGTCGGGGGGAGGGCCAGGGCTGTGTAAAGCAGAGGGGCTTTGGTGCCCAAGAGACTGCCTTGGAATGCCTGCTCCACCCCCAACTGGTTGTGTGAACTTAGGGCAGTGAATTCAGATGTCTGAGCCTCAGTTTTCCCCTCTGTAAAATGGGTCTAGCTTGGGACCGTCTTCCTTGGTCCATGGATCCTGTTGTGATGCTGTGGCTGCTTTTAAGTGGTAGTGAGAATTACAAAATGATGATGGAAGAAGGGAGAGATGTGGGTAAGAGAAGAAAGAAATTATTTGGGAAGCAGAGCCTAGAGCAGGGAGGGAAGAGGCCCCTCCAGGCCACTTACCCCTGGCGCAGAAGACCCTCATTCTTTTGGAATCAGAAAGTGGCACATTCAAGACCAGCTTGTAGCTGTCAAAGAGCTCATCAGGGGCATCGCAGGTCAGCACCACTGGGGACATGTCCTGCAGGTCTGGAGAGAGTGGCCCTGTGAGGCAGCCCTGCGCCGTCCCACACCGTCATGCTGGACCACCCCATCCTCTGTTACTCACCATCCAGCGAGGTTAGCTGGGTGTTGGTGAGGTCCATCCCCATGGACCTGAGACTGTCCCGGTCACAGTTCACCATCAGGATAGCCCCCTGGCCCTCAGGACCCCAGCGCCAGCTTTTCTGTGCAAACAAGGGGCCTTAGGGTCGGTGGGACCCAGGAGTCTCTGGGAAGGGGTTCTGGACATGGCTAGAGCTGCCTGCTCTGTTAACTTGGAGACTTCTGTATTCCAGGTTTACTTGAAGATTTAAAGAGGGATAATAGATTTAATAGATTTGGGGACTGGAGCTCCAGCTCTCCAGACCCAGAGTCACACCACGCTTGGACAGTGAACAGCCTGAACAACCATACACAGCAGCCCCTCCCAACCATCACACTGCAGAAGGACGGGTGGTAGCGCCAAGCCCAGAAATGGCCTCTGCCAGTCTTTTGAGTTCTGGCCCTGCCTGGGGGACCGAGACTGCCTTGCCCTGACCTTGAGAGGGCTAGAGAACTGCTGGGATCCTCTCCCCATCCCCATCCTCTCCTGGGGCCTGTCCCAGTGACCTCTGATGCGCGCTTGTGATCCTGCAGGCCCTGCAAGAAGGATGGAGCGACAGGTGGGAAAGATGGCTGGAGTCCGGCCTCTGTAATCAAAGCTCTCCTGATCCGCCTCTGCTTTATTCTCAGCAGCCTCTGCAAGTCAGAGCTTATTCTCCCCATTTACAGAAGAGGGGAAGAGGCTCTGGGGAGGCGAGCTCCAAGTCACAGAGGTGGGATTCAAACTTGGGTCTGGATGACCTCACAGGACCACTGCTAACCTACATAGCACTCTTGTCCAGCTCTTTGGGTAGCTACCTCACTGTATCAGCGCCCAAGACATGATTTGTATCACAGGGCACACTCACTACCTTGCTCAGCAACCTTGTGCAGTGAACAACCTGCACATCCATCCATGGCAGTCCTGCCCCATCTTGTCCACAAAGTCTTGTGTGTGAGGTAGGCTTCCTCCCTGGGGTCCTTCCCCACAAATTTTACTTTCTATCCTCCCAGGATAGCCTTCAGATTCTTGCTGTGGGATAATGCCTGGAGCCCACCCCACCCTCCCTCTCTCTCTCTTCGGAATCTAACCAGGGTAACTTGGGTAGTCCATGAAGCCAGGGTAACAGGGTGGTCCATGAAGCCTCCTCTACCAGAAGCCTTCATTTAGTCACTTGACAACCTTTTAAGAAGCACCTATCATGCTTAGGGGTCCAAATACAGCCCAGGAAACAGAAAAGACCTCAAGCAAAAGATCCCAGGTGTGAGGTGGCACTAGAGGGACCAGAGAGGGTAAGCTGTTTTCCAGGAGTCACACAGCATGCTGACCACACGGTGTCAGGCCCTCTCATGCTGACTGGGGAGTCCTCAGATGGCCTCCCCACACTGCTGGATGCACAGAGCCCAGAAACCCGTCACCCTTCTGGAGGCAGAGCCCGCCCCCGCCCAGGACCACCCCCAGGTCTGCCTATCGACCCCGCCGTCTTGGGATAGCTAGGGGAGGCCCACCTTGTCACCTTGGGTCCTTTTCACCTTGCCTGTGCGGCCAGTGTCCGCGTCGAGGGAGATGTCTGAAAAGAGATGGGGAGGGGTTACCTGAGCTCCCCGGCCCCCCATCTCACCATAGTGTCCAGGTTGGGGCAAGCTTTGACCCCGCCCCAAGCCCAGGAGAACCAGGCAGCCCTGTTCTGGGGACCACGCCCAATGCCCAGGAGGCCCGCCCCTGCGGCTCTGGCTTTTGAGGGACCCAAGCCTTGGGCTCTTGACTTTCTCACTCATCTGCATGCCATGAATTGCTAACCCTTGGGGGCCCTGACTCTGGAGGCCAGGACGAGGCCTGAGCTTCCAGCTGCCGGCTCCGCAGTAGGGTCGCTGCCCCGGGTCTGGCTGAAGGCAGCGTGCGGCTCTGCATGCTCAGTGACAAGCCTTGAGGCTCCGGGACTCTGGACGGAGGAAGCCTGCTGTGGTCTCGCTGGAGACCCGCGGGCCGTGCAGTTTCCAGGTCGCTGTGGCTGTGAGCACGGCTGGGGTTCCAGCGCTGGGGGTCTGGAGCAGGCGGACGGCCTCTGAAGAAGCCAAGCTCCCCGGCGGAGGAGGAAGATGGCCCTGGGCCTCCCTAAGACCCTCAAGCAGCCAGCGTGGAGGGGAAAGGGCAGGGAGGCGTGGAGGCCCGGAGGCGGGACTTACCGGCGCCCGTGAGGTAGAGCAGACTGTGGCCCAGGGCCCTGCCCGCCGGCTGCCCAAAGTAGGAGATCTTCACCTGCAGGGACACCGTCAGCCCTGAGCAGGCCCGGCCAGCCCTGCGGGGGTGGCTGAGGCCGGGGACAGAGGGGAAACCCCAACGGCCCTGTGTCGGTGGGGGGGATGGGGGCCCCGGCTGCTCCCTGCTGGCGAAGGCCCCGGGGGCCCACGGGCTCTGCGCCCGGATCCAGAGCCACTTTCTCCAGCTGGAGAGAGCAGATGCCTCCCTGGCGCCCAGGGCTGGTCTGAGGGGCCAGGAGGGCCAGACAGGGTGGGGGCAGGTCCCAGGGGGCAGCCGGACCCTTAGGAGTCCATGGGGAGGCCAGGGAGAAAGAATGCGGGAAGGGGCGGCCATCACCAGTGACTCAGGCAAGGTACTCAGTCTCCCTAAGCCTCTGTTTCTTCATCTGTAAAATGGGAACAATGACCCTTCCCACCTCATGATTGCAGCCCATGCTCACATGGCCCACAGTCCATGCAAAGGGCTCGACCTGGGCCTCTCAGAGAGCCCCCAGGCTGGCCCAGTAGGCGGCGCTCAGGGGGTCTGAGCCCCGGGGCCCTGCTCTCAACAGCTGCACGGCCCTCAGCTTCCTCGTGTCCCTGGAGAAAAAGCTGAATCAGTGAGTCTGGGGTCACTGTGTGTGTGGCAGGTGCCTGGGGGCGAGTGAGTAGGCGTCGTATCGTCTGTGAAAGAGGTTTCCCGCTTCCTTAGGTGGGAGACACGCATGCATCCAGGTATGCACCTATGTCCAATGCATGGGTGTGTGTGTGCGCGCACGCGCACGGCTCTTGCTGAGGACGCCTGTCTGCATGGGAGCAGGCGGGGCTTGTTCGGGGTCAGTGTGGAGCTGGGATCCAAGGGGGTGTCTGTGAACTTGAGGGGGCAAACAGGCAGGCTGTGCCTTTATGGAAGTATTCATTCCTGTGTGTGTGGATGCTGGCATGTGGGGTGGGTTTACAGGCTTAGGTGTCTATGGGCTTGTTTCGGGATGTGTCATGTGTGTGGATTTGGGCGTCAGAGCCTTGTAGGGCTGGCTGACTAGGGCGGTGTGTGAATGGGGTGTGCTTTGTCGGGGGCTCTGACCTTCTGCGGGGAAGGGCCTCTTACCTTGAGGTCATTTAAAGCCTTACTGGCTGCGTCCACGGATATGACCACGTCCACGCTGGCATCCAGGGGCCAGTGGGCCCTGCCTATGGGCTCTGCCACCCGCGCTGGGTCATAGGCCATGAAGATCTTCACCCCGGAGCTCCCAGAGACCCCGAAGGTCTCAGCGCCCTTGGGCACATCACTGACAGGAGAAAGGGGAGCGTCCGTGGCTCAGAAGAGACCAGCAAGGGGGGGTGCGGCTGCCAGGGGATGCAGACAGCACCCCCATGGCTGGGGTGGGGCGTGGGGGGTGCCTCTGGCCAGGAGACCAACCTGGTCAGGCCCCGGGGCCCCCTCCCAGCTCTCCACCGATGCCCATGTGACCCGCCACGAGCCCATCACCCCCTGGCCTCAGTCTCCCTGTCTGCATCACGAAGGGCTCGGAGCAGAGCAAGGCTGTGGAATTTCGTCTCAGGGGCAGAGTTCTTTCCGCAGACCTTGAGTGGAACCCTGGGCAGAGGCGGACAGAAGGGGCCTGGGGGAGACGCCGAGTCATAGTGTTCAACACTTTTGCTCCTATAGTGGCCCCGGAAACTCCAGAGAGCAGAGACGGAACCTCTCTGGGCAACCCCAACCCCACCCCTCTCCTGAAACTTCCAGTTCCGATGCGTCCAATCTCTCCAACCCAACGGGAAACCCACCTCTCATGTCCTCCGCTGCCGCCCCTGGCCCCTAGAGGGCTAGACGGCTTCCTGGGGCTGCCTGTGCTCACTCCTGTCTGTTCCCCAACAAACAGAGCACGCTCTTCCTAAGCTCAGAAGCACTGGCTTCAGCCACACATGGCATCGTCTCGGATGGCACACGAGCCCCTCCTGGTCAACCCTGTCCCACCTGCAGCCACCCCCCGCCCCCGGGCCTGCTCTTCCCCACTCACTCTGCTCAGGCCTCACTGACCTTCCCGATGGTCCCTGAAGTTGCTGGGCTGCCCCACCTCAGGGCCTTTGCACCGGCTGTTCCCTCTGCAGAAAATGCTTTTCCTGCAGATCCCACAAGCCCTTATCCTCAGGGCTCAAATGTCAGTGAGGCCGCCCCACCTCCTGACGGGAGCCTACGGTGGCTGCGGCTCCATCAGGACTCCGCGCACGGAGCTGCACCCGATCTGCTCATTCTTTCCCCAGTAGAGAAGCTGTCCTAAATTCAGTCATAAGCGCATGTGGTGTGAAGGCTGGTGGGTTTTCTCATCTGTGCTCGAGAGGAAGAAGAAACCGAGGCGATGGAGACACTGTCCCTTCATCAGAAAGTCCCAGACGAGCACCTCCTCACAGTTTTATGTTAATCTCAGCGCAACAGCTATAGACACCAAACTTAATCTGCGTTATTCACTTTGTCTTCATCAATGAAACAACAAATGGAGTCCTGATTTGTAGACTGCCAACTTCCCTGGTGTAAACACTCCCACTAAGGTCAGTTTCAAGTTATCATCGCAACATCATTGAACCCAGACTTGCAAAGAGATGCAAAAGAGGCCCCTACATACCACTCTCCTACCAGAGGGAATGCTGGTGGAACAGAGGTGATGGCAGGATACAGCAAAATATTTGGAAACAGATGCGTGTTAAGTATTTTTTATCTTTTTTTTTTTAAGTACTGACCATTTCTTTTTTGATGGATTTTTTTTTAAAATTTGGCGGCATGCAGGATATTAGTTCCCTGACCAGGAAGCAGACCTACCCCCTGTATTGGGAGCACAGAATTTTCACCACTGAACCACCAGGGAAATCGCTGCCATTGTCTTTTTTAAGTTTTTGTATTTTCGGCTCCGCTGGGTCTTCACTCAGTGCTCAGGCTTCTCCTGCTGGTGGCTCCTCTTGTCATTACCGTCAAATAAACTGCATTTAAAGCAGTGGTGGAGGCTTCCCAGGTGGCTCAGTGATAAAGAATCCACCTGCCGATGTAGGAGACGCAAAAGACGAGGGTTCGATCCCTGGGTCAGGAAGATCCCCTGCAGGGGGGCATGGCAACCCACCCCAGTGTTCTTGCCTGGGAAATCCCATGGAGAGGAGCCTGGCGGGCTACAGTCCATGGGACTGCAAAGGGCCGGACACAACTGAGCAACTGAACAAGCAAGCAACATAGTTTAATTTTAAATAATGGCTGTATTTGACAACAGGTTTGTAAACTTCCTTTTAAAAAAAGACAATCAGGTCCCCTTGGGGAGGCGTCCTACTACGCTGCTAAAAGCTTGTACTGCCGCCGTTCTCCTCGCCTTCCCTGGAGGGGCTCACAGCCTTCCACAGGGTGACTGTGCTCTTTTCTGGTTGTACTGGGCCCTAGTTCTTTACTCTCTTTGGCTGTGCTGGGTCTTTGCCATTGATGGGCTTTTCCCTAGTTGCTGCGAGCGGGGGCTGCTCTGAGGCGAGGGCGTCTCCCCTTGCAGGAGCTTCCCTTGTTGCGGAGCATGGGCGACGCTTCGCCTGCATTTGCACTTGGGTTCTCTGCATTCGGAATGTTCGGCCGGGAGCACCCCGGGGGCTCAGTGCCTCAGCTCTTTCCCAGAGGTGCCCTGGCTGCCATGTTTAAGCGGGGGCGGTGGCTCGTGGGCAGCACCGTGGGCCCTTCGTCCCCTAACCGCACGACCCGGCTGCACCTCATTTCAGCCGTGGCACTTGTCACCTGACATGCCACGTTTATTCCACGTATTTCCCTGCGGTCTCTCTCCCATTCCTCCCCCTAGAATGCAGGGACCTTTCCCGTTCTACCTTCACCAAAACTGCGGTCATCTCAGCACCCAGTGTGGGGCCTGGCTGTGGGCAAGACGTACAGGAAGCCCTTGTTTTCTGGACAAGGACGGGACAACCTGGCATGCGGAACGGTAACCAAGCAGGACCCTCGGGACCCTCCTGCAACAGACTTCCCCGCCCTCCTCCACATGCTCCACCTGCCCCTCGCTCGTAATAAAACTCTAGCCTCCTAGGCTTTCCTTGAGTTCCAGAGAATAAACTTAACCAGGAAATCGAGAAAATGCAGAAACAAAGGAAAACAGCCAAACAAGACAAAATAATAGTTTAGCCACTCAAAAATTTAAGGACATTTAGTTCCTCCTCAAAATCTATAGATGATATTCTGAGCCATACCCTGGAATTGTTTTGCAGATACGGAAGCCCCCACCAGGTGGAAGAAGTTAATTGAATGCTGCCCACAAGCACGTAGACCCAGAAGGCTGATGAGGCTGACTCCTGATTACCTCACCACCAGCCAATCACGAGAATGTCCACGATCACACACCCTACAACCCTTCCCCTCACTCTGTCTTTAAAAACCTTTCAGTGAAATAGAACACACCCTCTCACCTTACGCAAAAACTCAAAATGGCTTGAAGGCTTACACACAAGTCAGGACACCATAAAAGCCCAGATGAGACCATGGGCAAAGCACTCTCTGACACAAACCGAATCAACGTTTTCTTAGGTCAATCTCCCAAGACAATAGAAATAAAAACAAAAATGAACAAACGGGACCTAATCAAACGTATACGCTTTTGCAACAAAGGAAAGCATAAACAAAAACGAAAAGACAGCCTACAGAACAGGAGAAAGTATTTGCAAATGGTGCAACCAACAAGGGCTTAATTTTGAAAATATACAAGCAACTCATAAAGCTCAACAACAAAAAAAGCAAGCAACCCAATTGAAAAATCAGCAGAATACCTAAGATAGACATTTCTCCAAAGAAGAAATACAGATGGCCAATAGGCACCTGAAAAGATGCTTAATATTGCTAACTACTAGAGAAATGCAAATCAAAACTATGATGAAGTACCATCTCACACCAGTGAGAAAGGCTATCATCAAAAAAATCTACAAACAATGTATGCTGGAGAGAGTGTGGCGAAAAGGGAACCCTCTTGCAAACTTGTTGGTGTGAACGTAAATTGATAACGGTCATTTGGAGAACAGTAGGGAGGTACCTTAAAAAACTAGAAAATGAACTATCATATGACCCAGCAATCCCACTACTGGGCATATCCCCTGAGAAAACCATAACTCAAAAAGACACATGTACCCCAAGGCTCTCTGCAGCACTGTTTACAATAGCCAGAACATGGAAGCAACGTAAACGTTCATCAGCAGATGTATGGATCAGGAAGATGTGGTGCATAGACACAAAGGAATATTGTGCAGCCCCCAAAAGGGTGGAACCAGGTCATCTGCAGTGGTGTCCTGCAAAGAGAAGTGAGTCAGATAAAAACAACTAGTGTATATTAACCCTTAAATATGGAATCTAGAAAAACTGGTACAGATGAACCTATTTTCAGGGCAGGGATAGAAATGCTGACTTAGAGAATGGACCTGTGGACCTCTGGGGAGGAAGGGAAAGGTGGGACAAACTAAGAGAATAGCATTTATATATACACACTATTGTCTATAAAATAGATAGCTTTTGAAGTATGAAGTCCAGTGGGCCTTAGGAAGCATTACTAAAAACAAAGCTAGTGGAGGTGATGAAATTCCAGCTGAGCTATTTCAAATCCTAAAAGATGATGCTTTAGAGAGCTGCATTCCAGGTGTCAGAAAATTTGGAAAACTCATTAGTGGCCACAGGACTGGAAAAATTCAGTTTTCGTTCCAATCTCAAAGACAGGCAATGCCAAAGAATGTTCAAACTAGAGTTCATTTCACATGCTAGCAAGGAAATGCTCAAAATCCTTCAAGCTCGGCTTCAGCAGTGCCTGAGCTGAAGGTGTACAAGCTGGGTTTAGAAAAGGCAGAGGAACCAGAGATCAAATTACCAATATTTGTTGGATCATTAAGAAAGTAAGGAAATTCCAGAAAAATACCGACTCTGCTTCATTATCTATACTAAAGCCTTTGACTGTGTGAATCACAACAAACTGTGGAAAATTCTTCAAGAGATGGGAATACTAGACCACCTTGCCTGCCTCCTGAGAAACCTGTATGCAGGTACAAGTGTAACAGAACTGAGCATGGAACAATGGACTGATTTAAAATTGGGAAGGGAGTACGACTAGGCTATATATTGTTGCCTTGTTTATTTAACTTCTATGCAGAGGACATCATGCAAAATGCCAGGCTGGCTGAATCACAAGCTGGAATCAAGATTGCCAGGAGAAATATCAACAGCCTCAGATATTCAGATGATACCACCCTAGTGGCAGAAAGTGAAGAGGAACTAAAGAGCCTCTTGATGAGGGTGAAAGAGGAGAGTGGAAAAGCTGGTTTAAAATTCAACATTCAAAAAATGAAGATCATGGCATCAGGTCCCATCATTTCATGGGGAAAAAATGGAAACAGTGGCAGATTTTATTTTCTTGGGCCCCAAAATTACTGTGGACCATGACTACAGCCAGGAAATTAAAAGATTCTTGCTCCTTGGAAGAAAAGCTATGACAAACCTAGACAGTGTATTAAAAAGCAGAGACATCACTTTGCCAACAAAGGTCTGTATAGTCAAAGCTGTGGTTTTTCCGGTTGTCATGTACAGATGTGAGAGCTGGACCATAAAGAACACTGAGTCCTGAAGAACGGATGCTTCTGAACAATCTCACTGGAGAAGACTGCTGAGAGCCCCTTGGACGGCAAGGAGATCCAACCAATTAGTCCTAAAGGAAATCACCCCTGAACATTCACTGGAAGGACCGATGCTGAAGCTGAAGCTGCAATACTTTGGCCACCTGGTTCAAAGAGCCAATTCATTGAAAAAGACCCTGATTCTGGGAAAGATTGAAGGCAGGAGGAGAAGGGGATGACAGAGGATGAGATGGTTGGATGGCATCACCGACTCCATGGACATGAATTTGGGCAACCTCCGGGAGATGGTGAAGGACAGGGAAGCCCGGCGTGCTGCAGTCCATGGGGTCACAAAGAGTCGGACACAACTGAGCCATAGAATAACCAAGTGGAAACGACTGCACAGCTCAGGGAGCTCAGCCTGTGCTCTGTGACGGCCCAGAGGGGTGGAGGCAGGGGATATGTGTACACACACAGCTGGTTCAGCTTGTTGGACAGCGGAAACCAGCACAACATTGCAAAGCAATTATACTCCAAATAATAATAATAAATTTAAAAAGTCTACAAATAAAAACTAAAAATAAAATTTCCATATGATCCAACATTCCCACTCCTGGGCATACATCTAGACAAAACTGTAATTCAAAAATATACATGCATCCCTGTGTTCATAGTAGCACTATTCACAACAGAATAGCAAAGACATGAAAACAACTTGAATATCCATCAACAGATGAATGGATACAGAAGGTACGGTACATATACACAATAGAATACTGCTCAGCCTTAAAAGAGGAGTTTCTCCAGGTGCCACTAGTGGTAAAGAGCTGTCCCACCAATGCAGGAGACACAGGAGATGTGGGTTCCATCCCTGGGTCAGGAAGATGCCCTGGAGGAGGGCATGGCAACCCACTCCAGTATTCTTGCCTGGAGAATCCCATGGACAGAGGAGCCGGGCGGGCTACAGTCTGTAGGATCGCAAAGAGTTGGACACGACTGAAGCGACTGAGCATGCACAGTCTGCAGCAACATGGGTAAAACTAGAGATCATCATACCAAGTGAAGTGAGTCAGAAAGAGAAAGACAAATACCGTATGATATCACTTGCATGTGGAACCTAAAGTATGACGCAAATGAGCCCAGCTATGGAAGAGAAATAGAACCACAGACACAGAGAACAGGCTGCCAAAGGGAGGGGCCGGGGAGCGCTCGAGCGGGAGGCTGGGGTGGCAGACGAGTTGTTTCAGATAAAACAGACAAACAACAAGGTCTTACCAGGTAGCACAGGGAGCCGCCTCCAGTATCCTACGAAAAGGACGTCCCTGGTGGTCCAGAGATTAAGGACCAGCCTTGCAATGCAGGGGACTCGGGTTTGATCCCTCATCAGGGAGCTAAGATCCCACGTGCAGAGCACCTCAGCTAGACAGTCCACGTGCCACAAGGAAAGATCCTGCGTGAGGCATTGCCGCTGAGACCCGAGGCAGCCAAAGTATTGATCAATCAGTTAAAAAACTACCCTGTGATAAACCACAGTGGGAAAGAGTGTGAAAAGGAATGTGTAACGTGCAACTGAATTCAGTTCACGTGTAACTGAATCACTTGGCTGCAGAGCAGAAACCAGCACATCATTGTAAGTCAGCTGGACTCCAGCCAAGAAATGCTGGGAGGAAACGCATCCAGCAGCCCTGCCATTACCCGGTCTTTGAAAACCTTTCCCTCAGAACTACCCAGGAGTTCAGGTTTCACAAGCACCAGCTTTCTGGAGTCCTTGCTCAGTGCCTGCAGTTAACACCGCCCTTCCCTTCACCTCGGCCCAGTGTCAGCAGACCGGCTTTACCGTGAGCTGGGGAGCGGGCCCAAGTGTGGTTCGGGGACAGGACGGCGTGCCCTGGGCCGCCCAGCTGGCAGGCTGGTTGAGCTGGACCCTGGATTCAGTCGACCCAGCCCCAGGGCCCCTGCTCACACACCCCGAGAGCACGTCAGCAGGACCCCAGTGTGTCCTGCTGACTGCAGAAGGGTTCCAGCTCCGGGGAGAGCCTGGGGACGGCCACTGCTCACGCAGCCCTTTCAAGGGAAGCCGGGTTCCTTGCAGCCAATCCCCAGCTTTGGGCAAAAGTTGACATTTCCAAGTCACAGTCTTGGGCACACAACCCTTTATTTGGGATATTGGTAGAACATCATAATAACAATAATAATGTAAGAAGGGGTGGGAAGGGATAAACTGGAAGACTCAGATATAAGCACCACTATATATAAAATGGGCTCTCCTGGCAGTTCAGAATCCATCCACCAATGCAGGAGACTCAAATACAGTCGCTATGTCAGCAAGAATCCCTGGAGAAGGAAATGGCAGGAAGACTCCCTGGAGAAGGAAATGGCAGGAAGACTCCCTGGAGAAGGAAATGGCAACCCACCCCAGGATTCTTGCCTGGGAAATCCCACGGACAGAGGAGCCTCGCAGGCTACACAGTCCATGGGGTCGCAGAGAGTTGGACACAACTTAGCAGCTCAACAATAGCAAATGTATAAAACAGATAAACTACAAAGGACCCACTGGGCAGCAGGGACCTACCTTACAGCGCATACAGGAGCTCTGCTCCATGCTCTGTAACGGCCGGTAGGGGAACAGAATCTACAGAAGAGTGGATATGTGTGTGTGTGTGACTGTTCACCTTGCTGAACGCCTGAAACGGACACAACATTGTAAGTCAGCCCGCGCGTGCCACGTCGCTTCAGTCCTGTCCCACCCTTTGCACCCCATGGTCTGTAGCCCGCGAGGCTCCTCTGTCCGTGGGATTCTCCAGGTGAGAAAACTGGAGTGGGTTGCCGTTCCCTTCTCCGGGAGACCTTCCCGACCCAGAGATCGAACTTGAGTCTCGTAGGTCTCCCGCGTTGGCGGGCAGGTCCTTTATCACTAGTAGCACTGAGATCAGCTCTACTCCAATAAAACTTTAACAATAGTGTGAGGAAAGGGGCTGCCAGGGCCTCCCGGCCCAGCTGGTCCCTGCAGTCTGCATCTACCTCCAGCCTCCCCCCGCGGCTCACAGCTAGCTCACCCCTCTCCGGGTGCTGGGATCCTGGTCTCAGCTGCTTTCTCCCCCGCAGGGCCCAGGGGAGTTGCTACAAGGGTGGACGCTGGGGAGAGGAGGCTTCCTACAGGAGGCGCCTGACAGGCAGGGCGGAGGCCGGGCAGGAATCCCTGCTCTCTGGGAGGCGCCTGCTCAGGCCCCACTTCCTTCCACGCCAGTCACCCCTTCCAGGTTGCTTCTCTAGTGCTGCCTCGCAGGGTGAAAAGGCCGGTGTCTGTGGTTGGCCCAGCAGGAGGGGTTTGTGTTGTTGTTATGTGTGTGTGTGTGTGTGCACGCGTGCGTGTGTGTGCACGCATGTTGTGTGCGTGTGCGTGTGTGTGCGTGTGCGTGTGTGCACGCGAGCGTGCGTGTGCGTGTGTGCTTGCAGCCCCCGGGGAGGGGCCTCCGCTTCCGCATCTACAGGCTGTGCCGGCCGGGCTCCCTTGGCGTGCCCCGCCCGCCTGTCCCGCGCCTCCAGGCCGGGCTCCCTTGGCGTGCCCCCGCCTGCCTGTCCCGCGCCTCCAGGCCGGGTTCTCGGAGCCTTTCCTCCCCTCAGGCTCCTGGGTCTGCGGCTGCAGCTGAGGATTAAGGGCTGCTCTGGGGCATGGGGCAGGCAGGCGTGGGCGTCGGTGGGCCACAGGCCGCCCACAGTGGGACTTGTCTCCGCTTCTCCTGAGCTGCTCTGTGGCTCACCCGATCCGCGAGCCGGAACCACCCCTACCCCCCCACGACCCTCACACCCCGCAACTCATCGGCAGCTGTGTGGTCCAGTCTCATGACGCAGCCCCTGGACCGGACCGGACCCCGGGATGCAGCTCTGCTGTGTCTCCAGGCCCAGAGTCAAGTGAGGACATGGATTTGAAAGTACCCCTTAATTAAACGAAAGGGACTTGGTCATTACCATACCAGAGGCACCCAGCCTCCCAGGCATCATCACTGTCATTAGCTTTACGGCCATCGCACCGCCAGGCTGATGAGACTGAGCTTGTCCCTCCAACTCACAGCTGGGATGGGGATAGGAGAGGCAGCCTTCTGCACTCTTTGAATGAAATGAAACGAAAGTCGCTCAGTCGTGTCTGACTCTTTGCGAACCTATGGACTATACAGTCCATGGGATTCTCCAGGCCAGAATACTGGAGTGGGTAGCCTTTCCCTTCTCCAGCGGATCTTCCCAACCCAGGGATCGAACCCAGGTCTCCTGCCTTGCAGCGGACTCTTCACCGACTGAGCTCCTTCAAATGCCGCCCCTTCTGTGGAGCAGAGCATGGGCTGCGGGAGGCATATGGCCTGGGATGCGGTCACTCAGCTGCTCTGAGCCTCGATTTTCCTCCTCAGTAAAATGGATATAATCCAAAGAGCTACTTCCTAGGGCTGCTGGGCGCATTCTGCTAGAGGTGGCATTTAAAGTGCTTGGCATGGGACTTCCCTGGCGATCCAGTAGATTCCAATCTTCCAAAGCAGGGAGCATGGGTTCAATCCCTGGTCGGAGAACTAAGATCCCACATGCCTTGCGGTGTGACCAAGAAATTAGAATTTTTAAAAAGAGAGCGATATACTAAAGTGCTTGGCATACAGTGAGTGCTTAAGTGTTTGGTGCCATCATTGCTGTTACTATCACTCTGCCCAGAGGCCCCAACAGCCCAACCCAGTTGGGCCAGGACCCGTCTCCTTCCCCTGTGCCCCACAGCCTGGTCCAGACCCTCCCTGCCGCCCCCTCACCATCTGTGTCACCCAGAACGGCATCCTGACTCAGCCTCACCCCGGGCCCCGGGCTCAGAGCAGGGCCTGGTTCACCAGCTTAATCAGGAGGCTTCAAGGAGAGCGGAGTCAGCTCCTGGAGAATCTCACAAAGGGAGGCACGGAGGATGGGAAAGGGAATTCAGATCAACAGGTCATCCCCAGCCTGGCTCACCTGCTTTGGCTACGTAGGTGCCCACCCGCCCGGTCAGGCATAAGGACAGCATGTTTCACAGGTGATGTTGGGCAGGGTGATTCCAGGGCGGCATCTTCAAGCACCGAGTGTGTGCCAGGGGACCCCTCTGCCCAGCCGAGGGTCTCAGCAGGGAGGGCAGAGTGGTGCTGACCCAGCCTCCAGCTGGGGGAAAGGGTATGGGCTGGTGACAGAGAGCCAGGGTGTCCTGGAGGCTTGACCGAGACACTCTACTGGGGAGAGGCAAGGGCAGAAGGGGGACTAATGCGAACCGGATGGAAAGGCTGAGGGGCAAGCTGGTAGGCAGCCCTTGGGCAGAACAGACTGGCCAAACCAGTGGCTTCTCCTTCACATCTGATCAGCCACCTGCCTGCCCAGGAAGGGCCACCCTCCAGGTGTCCTGGACTTGACCCGACACGTCCTCTCTGGCGCAGCCAGGTCTGGGTCCCTTCTGCTGGGGGCCAAGACCTGCTATGCCAATAGTCCCTGGAGGCGGCCAGCCCTAAAGGACCCAACTCCCCCAGGAGCTCATGAATCCTGTCGCTGCTGCCGGCTGCTCCGCCTCAACATGAATTTCCTGAGTGCCCGCTGTGGCAGGGGCCACCCTGGGCACAGGAAAGCAGTGATGAATCACCCCAGCCTGGCCTCACGGGACCCGCCCAGGGCAGGGACAGCACGGCCTCCGATGTGCTTCTCTCTGCTCTGATTCCATCCCTGAGGCCCCTGCCTGCTGAGCAGGGCAGTTACCAGGCTTCTCATTTTACAGGTGACGTGAAAGTCACAGGGAGGCCACACATGGGGCGACAGGCGGGAGCTGAGATTTGACCTCACTCGGGTCTGACCCCAAAGCTCACCCTCTGCCCTGCGCCCACCACCCCTGCAGAAACCCAACCACATGGAAGATCCCCCAGTGACAGGCGGGCTGTGTGACTCTGGGCAAGCCTCTCAGCCGCTCTGTGTCTCTGCCTTTGTCCACAAAACGGAGATCTTAGGAATCGTCACTGCATAAGCTCGTCATGAGACTTGACTGAGAGAGTGCCGCCCGCACTGTGGACTGAAGACCCTGCCGGCATCATGTCATACTGTCTCCAGGGGCCCGGGCAGCAGGCAGACCCAGGGGAAGAGGATCACGGCACCTCCCTTCACTCTCTGGCCTGGACAGAAACCAGGTGAGCGATTCAGCAGTGAGCGTCCACATCCTGAAGGCTCTCTCAGCCCCCAGACTAAGGCGGGAGCCCCTCGCGGGCGGGCATAGACTGTCTTGTCTCCAAGAGCCTCAGCCCAGCACAGAGCTGGACAAGGAGCAGCTGTCTCGAAACGTCTAAGGGACCGCAGCGGGGTGAAGGCCACAGACGGCTCAGAGCCCGTCTCAGGGTGGCTTTCTCTTTGGGCCTGCCCAGGCTGTGGTTGACACAGTGTGTGTGTCGGGGGTGGGGGGCGGTGATGAGGCCCGCAGACCCCGCATCACAGGCTGGGATCGTCTCCCTGCGTGCAGAGCCACCCCAAGTGCAGCTGCGTCCTCTCCCTCTTTCTTGCCTTTCCAGAGACCTGACGTCCTGGCATTGCTCAGCTAAGGCCGCACCCAGAGAGCCTGCACGGAGGGCCTGGGCCAGGCCTCCCTTCTCTGGAACCCCTGCCGGCCCAGTGATGGAGGTTGGAGATGGCGGGGGCAGCTTTCATCCCAGCAGAGGCAAACAGGGGCTGGGGGCCAGGGCATCTCTGAGACGAGCCCTGAATAGCAAGTCAGAATCACAGCTCTCTCCTCCCGTCTCAGACTGTGTCCCCATCTGCTAAAGAGGAATTGCCCGGCTGTGCTCCTCGGATCATGCAGCTTCTTCATCTGTGAAAGGGGCCAAATTCACAGGCGATATCATCCCCTTCAGGCATGGGAGGACACAGGTGCAGAGAGGCTCAGCAACCCCGCAGGAGCATGAGGGGTCATCAGCCCTCCCGCGCTCAGCGGTCACCGAGCAGCCCCACCAATGGGACGTCCTCCTCGGGGCCCAGTCAGCGCGGGGTCCAGCCTTCTTCCTCGTCCGTGTCCGGAAGCCCCGGCCTCCTCCCCTGCCGCCTGTCAGCCTGGCGCAGACCACAGCCTCGGCAGGCTCCTCCTGAGGAGCTCCTGAGCTGCGCTTTGCCCACCCTCCCAGCACAGTGCTGGAGACCCAGGTGGGGGCCGAGGGGCCCTGCGTGTGGTTGGGAAGGCGTGTTGGAGAAGCACTTGGCAGGGCTTCAGACGGCCTTGGGCTCAGACACAGGGCGGCGGGGTTCTCTGCCCTGGGCCCGGGTGCGCTGGAGACCCCTGCCAGGTTCTGGCAGGCCCCAGCTACCCCGCCCCGGCCCCTGGTGGCAGCGTTCAGGATCCCCACCACCACCCCCAGCCCACATCTGAGGCCCCTCCTGCGCTCCCGGGGCTGAGGTCCTCGTCGGGGTGTGGCCTTGCCAGCCCCTTCTGGCCCCACGCCCTGCACCCCATAAGCCTAGAGCGTCAGGACCGCTTGGCGGAGCTGAACAGCTGCTCAGAAACCACAGCAAAGGAAAGAAAGTGTCTCTGGACTGAGCAAAGCGTAGGAGCTCCCATCACAGGGGAGCGTCTCGGGGTCTTTTCTCAGGGTCCACCGCTGGACCCTGCCCGCCCAAGGAGACAGGAAGGTGGGAATTGGGGCGGAGGAGAGGGAGGTAGGGTTGGAAGTGATGGGAGTCGGAGATGGAAGAGAAGACGGTCAGGCACAAGGAGAGGTTCCGAGACCCAAACAGCGGAAGGAGAAACGGGGCGGGGGTGGAGGTGCCGGGCGGGGGCTGCAGGGCAGAGGAGGGGAGGAAAGAGAGACCGACAAGTTGCGTCTCAAGACGGGGGGCAGCCGGAGACTCGGGAGTGGCTGACCACCAGTGCCCTCTCTGAAGCCAGGATTGCACGTTTCAACGAGTCACAGTCCGGCATTTCACATCCAGATTGGGTGTGGCCGCTCCTGGCTCCGTGGAGCTCGAGGGGGACCCCAACCTCTACCCTCCAAGAATCTCCAATCTGAACGCTAACATCACTTCCCATAAAGGAATGGACACAGTCGCAGGGCGAAGTGAGGAGGAGGGGGTTTCTCCCAGGTCCCCGCCTGGCACCGGGAGCCTGTCGGTCATCATGAGCTAGTGTCGGGCACCAAGCCTGTAATTACCCCATGAGGAGCACAATTACGCTTCATTGTACTTCTGCACAAGTTAAAAGCATTAATTTACTCAGTGTAAACATCAGAAGTACACAGACCACAAGTTTTACAACTCCGTTTTGGTCTGTCAAGTTCTTGAAATGCAGGGAACCCCAGAGAAAGAAGCGGATTGGGTCTTTTCTCCGGCTCACCTGGAGAGAACCCCCTCCCTCCCTGGGCTCCTGGAATTCCAGCCATCTCGGGTCTAAGAGTCTATCTGCCTTTGAGGCTTGTGAGGGGCTGGGGGAGGCTTAGAAAAACTCCAGAAGACCATCCCCAGCCTCACCGGGCCAGCCTTCCCCTCCATCCCCAGGGACAAATGGTCACGTGGTCTCCAGCCCGGGGCTCTGATCCTGGTCTCCGGGCAGACAGGGAGCACCGGCCCAGATCAGGGAGCATCGGCCCGGATCACGAATGCATTCCCCATGCCACACTTCCTCTGTTGGCAGATGTCCTCTGGGGACCGCCTCCAGGCAAGGAAAGCAGAGACGGTCCAGGCCGCCTGGTCAGACGCAGGGGGTCGCCAGCCGGCCAGCTGAGAGGGCGGGGCCCGCGGCACATGCTACGTCAGGGATTTCTAGGGCTGCTCAGGGCACACTGTTACCCCAGACAGGTGTTTCCCCAAATAGCCAGTCTGGAGCGCACGGGGTCAATCACTTCCCGTGACACCACCCACACACCCACTTCCAGCGGCCCCGAGGGCTGGGGCCTCAGCTCAGGTGACCGGCACCCCGTCTTCGGGGGCGTCCCCCTCTACCAGCAGGGCCAATCAGAGGCCCCTGGCTCAGCCTAGCTGGGGTGGGGCGCCCACAGCGGGAGTGGGGGTGGGAGGGCCCCGGGTTCACCAGGCGCAGCCCCTTCCTCTCGCCAGCCCGGCCCCCGGGTGGGCTTCAGGAGCCCCTGCTCCCTTTCTTCTTGGCCACGTGTGCGCTGTCCGTTCCTGGACCAGGGGTCAAACCCTCGGCCCCAGTGCTGGAAGCCTTAACCCCTGGACCGCCAGGAAGTCCCAGGCGCCTCTTCAAACCTTCCCAGGGGGACAAGCCATGCCCCCTCCCTCCACCAGCTCGGCGACTCCACGCCGCCAGTTCCCACCTATCAGAGACCTCAGAGACCAGACGTTCTTCGCAGGTCTACTTTCAAACCAACTTGTTGCAGAACTAACTTCTGTTTTCCAGAGACCCTCATGGCTATGATGCTAGACCCCATCAACATCCAGGCTGAAGGCTCCTGAAGGACCCCGGGCGCAGGTCCACATGCTGCTCACCGGGACCCCACAGCAGTCCCTGCCTGCAGAGGCAGACCACCAGGCAGCTTCCCTGCGCCTGCGGCGGGGCCGCAGCCCACCCTGGGGATGCCGAGGGGCTCGGTGACCCCAGAGGAGGTTTCCAGGGGCACTGGCCCGTGTACCCACCACACAGCCCGTCTGCCTTCTGCTCCTCCACCCTCTAGGCACCATGGGAGGACAGCGGACCCACAGAGCCGTCAGAGCTGCGGCACGGCCCCTCCCACGGGGCCCGGCCCACACAGGCAGGCTCACGTTTACTGCCCTCCCCCCAACCCACCGCCGGCGCCGCCCAGGTGGCAGAGTGGTACAGAATCCCTCTGCCGAAACAGAGACACAAGAGACCAGGACTCCATCCCCGGGTTGGGAAGACCCCTGGAGCAGCAAATGGCAACCCGCTCCAGTGTTCTTGCCTGGGAGACCTCATGGACAGAGGAGCCCGGCGGGCTACGGCCCACGGGGTCACAAAGAGGACACGAGTGAGCACACACACACACCCATTACCATCAGTGAGCTTGCTCCCTCATTTGTCAGATGAGGAAACTGAGGCTCAGAGAAGTGTGGCAGCTTGCCCAGGACCCCACAGCCTCCAACGGAGCTAGAAGGAGGCCCCGAGTCTGTCCAAGCCGAGTGTGGGTGCTTTACCACCAGCCTGGACCCAACAGGGGACTCAGCTCATCCTGCCAGGGGCCAGAGAGGGCCTGCGGCTGGGCACACGCCAGACAGCAAGTCAGCAGCGGAAGCAGAACCAGAACTCCCACCTCCTGGCTCCCGGTCAAAGGCTTCTCAGAAGGGCCTGAGGTTCTGCACTTACCTCCTAGAAACAGCCACCTCTGGGACGAGAGCACGGGTGTGGAATAGGAAGACAGGGCTCACTAGAGGCCCCGTCCCCGCTACTGATGGTAAAGCAGAGTCGCCAGATAAAGTCCGGGACGCCGAGCTAAATCTGAATGTCAGTTACTTTTAAAAATACAAGTATGTCCCACGCAATACTCTTTAAAAAAAGTTATTTTTTAAACCTGAAATGTAAACTGGGTGTCCTGTATTTTCATTAGCTAAGTCTGGCAACACTGTGTTAAAAGGAGAAAACGGAATCTCCCAGATGCAAGAGAACGAGCCCCAGGCCAGGGCCCCCAGAACAACTGGGTGCTGAGGCCTGGCCCCTGGGGCCCTGGCTCCCCGAGCCCACCCCCAGGCTCCCGCCCCAAAGACGGGGGTACGGGCTGCCGGAGGGGCCCCGGGGGTGAGGTCCCCTGAGGCCAGGTGAAGCGGGGCTAGCTCAGGTCCCAGCTTGGATCAGACCCCAGCTCCCACCTGCTCTGGAAGGCAGACCCTCCTCACCTTGACTGCCCCCTCCCCGCCCACAGGGGCTCTGGGTGCGTCTGGTCTAGTAGGACTAGAGTCATGTCAGAGCTGGAAAGGCCCCCGGAGACCCCCAAGTGCAGCTCCCTCAGCGGCTGTGGGGGAAAACTCACTGGGCCAAGTCCCCGGCCCCGGTCCGGGCCCTGCCCTCCCACTGCCTCATCCCCATCACCCTCTCGCAGACACAAGCCCCAGGCTCATCCGAGCGCCTTCCCTTCACGAGCAGCGGAAGCTTAAGCCCCGGGCCTGTTCTCAGGCCTCTTCCTTTGCTCACGTTCACTCCTTCCCCAGCTCGCCCCTTCTCATCCCAGTCGCCCGGGCTGGCCTCCAGCGACCGAGCGGCCGCACGCCGCCCCTCCGCTTCAGAGAGAGGGGCCTTCGGCCGGAAACAGAGGACATGCTCGGGGGAGGACAGTGCAGTCCTCCGTCTCGAGCAACAGTTCCTTCTGATGCTCCGCACACGTTCCGCGGGGACGTCAGAACGCAGAACCAGACCCCAGGGCTCAGAGCTGGAACCCTGGCCCACGGGCTTGAGGCCAGAGACGTGACCCTGGTGCCGGAGCCAGGGCGCCGGCAGGGACCTGCACCCTCTCCCTGTCCCGGGGCTGCAGCAACTCCACCGGCTCTGCTGTCGAAACCGCCCCTCGTCAGCATCCTCCACGCCGCCCGTTTCGGCCTCCGGGCCCGTCCCGCTGCTAGGCGCCCCAGCCTCGCCCAGCCCCTGCCAGCCAGCTGGGCGCCCCTCGGCTCTCACCTGTGAACGTCCAGGTACGTCTCCACCCCCACGGCACACACAGCGTAGCTGGGCTTCTTCGGGGACAGCCGCACGGCCCTCTGCGGGGCCATCCCGACCCGCTGGAGTCTGACCTCTGTGCGCCCTGCTGCCCGGCTCCGCACCCAGGCACCTCGCTGCCAGGAAGGGGCGTGAGTTCTGACGGGCTGGTGCTTTCCTCCTCCCTTTTAATTTCATCCTCTGACCTGAAGAGCCTGCCCTGAGCCCGGTCCCCACCTCCTGGCCCCATGCCATCCCTCCTGGCCTGTCAATCCACCAGGCTCAGGGAGGAGGTGCCAAAAGCCTCCCTGGGGAATGGGGAAGGGGGCTTCAGCTGAGACCCTGGCGGAGCAGAGCTCAGCTGCCAGCAGAAGACGAGCTCCCAGCAGCCCCCGTCCCCCTTAGCTTCCACCCTCAGACTCTCGGTGACTGAGTCTACACGGCAATGATGCAATGATGGCAGCGGTTCCTGAGGGCCCTGAGCGGCCTGAGGGGCCTGCAGATCTTATCTCGTAGGTCAGCACCTCATTGACGGGGGATTTTCGCAGAAACTACTGCCCTGGACTTCCCTGGTGGCTCAGTGGTAAAGAATCCACCTGCAATGAAGGAGAACCAGGTTAAATCCCTGGGTCAGGAAGATCCCCTGGAGAAGGAAACGGCAACCCACTCCAGCGTTCTTTCCTGGAAAATCGCATGGACAGAGGAGCCTGGTGGGATACAGTCCTTGGGGTCACGAGAGTCAGACATGACTTCGCAGCTAACACC
>SNSB01004287.1:1674-17095 GCA_012922965.1 Capreolus pygargus
CAAAGGAGAAAAGGAAATATATACCCATTTGAATGCAGAGTTCCAAAGAATAGCAAGGAGAGATAAGAAAGCCTTCCTCAGTAATCAGTGCAAAGAAATAGAGGAAAACAATAGAATGGGAAAGACAAGAGATCACTTCAAGAAAATTAGAGATACCAAGGGAACATTTCATGCAAAAATGGGTTCGATAAAGGACAGAAATGGTATGGACCTAACTAAAGCAAAATGACCTTCAAGATAAGAATGTTTGCTAGCCCACAGTTTGACTATTGAAGAGTAATAAAGGGAAACAGAATCAACATTTATTGAGGGTTTATCTTGTAGTAGATGCTATGTAAGATGAGTTATGTTATATCTTGTTGAATCCCCCCAGATCTGGGAATGTATATTCAATTAATTAAACTGTGACTCAGAGAAGTGAAGAAAGCTGCCTGTAAGCTCTCAGCTAGTAACTACTAGAGCCACTTTCCTCTCAGCTACACCTAAGAGTCTCTGTGTTATCGGTCAGGCATTTAAGTTGTCAAGGATGAAGACACAGGATGTAGAGATGCATGAGGAATAATAGTAGCTCAGTTCTCCTTTAGTAAAACCCTTGACTCTATGCATTGAGTGGTGGTTTATCTTATGGCTTCTTTTTCTACTCATATGACACCAATTCAAGTGAAGCTTACACTATGCCAAATTCTGCTTATTTTATGATGAATGAGTGGAGAGATCTAGTACCACCCTTTAACCATGGTCTTTGGGAATCAGAATGGTAAGGGATGCAATCAGTGGTCACATATGTAGACTTGTTACAATATTTTGACCCCCTTATTCTCTGTTATAAGAAACTAGGTAACTATGTGTTAGCTGAAAGGGATTCCCTTACCATGATTCTTATTGACTGTTAGGTCTTCCCAAGATTCTGTATCACTACCCAAGGACTCATAAACACAAGTACCAGTTAACAAGCTCTCCATATGGTTTGTTTTTTCAGAGAAATCCTAGGAGATTAGCAGCTTGGAAATCCTTATAGCTGTGGAGTGGATGTCTATTTCTATGTCCTTTCCCTTCTTTTTATGGTCTGTGTGGATCATATATTCTATTGGACACCAGCAGGAATCCTAAAAGCCTTTCAGAATAATATATTTCTTCTTTTTGGGGTGGAGGGATAACCTACTTCAGAACTCTTTAAGTATCTTATCATGAATTTGCTGAGGCTTACTAAGCAGGTTACACTTGATTCATTTGTCCATATATAGTTGTGAATCAAAGTCTATTCAATATTGAAAATGTTCTTTTTACTGTCACTGCTATCAGTGAGGATCTTAGGGCAGTGGTTATCAACTGAGACCAATTTTGCCAGCCCCCTCCCAGGAACATTTGTCTGCAGATAGTTTTGCTTTTTGTAACTGGTATATGAGTGGAAGTGTCATTGGCATCTATTTTTTAGAGACAGAGGATGTTGTTAAACATCCTACAATCACAGGAACCTCTCCCACAAGAAAGAATTATCTGGCCCAAGTATCAATAGTATCATCAATAGGTTTAGAAACTCTAACCTAGAAGAATATTTCTCTCTTACAGCCTTCAGGCATCTCTTTGGAAACTATATGAACCTGTGTTCCAGGGTCAGATCAACTACTTATTAATTATTTTAACATAGTCAAGCAGTTCAGTACATTTGGACATGGGCTTCACTGCTTGTATGTAAAAATGAGGAAGTGGTTTTGGGGAAACAAATATATCGAGCCACTAGTTAAATTTTATGGTCAAAGGAAAAGGGGGAAAACATTTAGTATTCAAAGATTTTTTTTTGAAGAGTTATTTATAATAGTGGATAGTATATAAATCTCCCCATTCTGGCTCAGGTGGTAAAGAATGTGCCTGCAATGCAGCAGACCCAGATTCAATCCCCCAGGGCAGGAAGATCCCTTGGGGAAGGGAGTGGCTACCCACTCCAGTGTTCTTGCTTGGAGAATTCCATGGAGAGAGGATCCTGGCAGGCTACAGCCCATGGGGTTGCAAAGAGTTGGACACAACTGAGTGACTAATACTACTTTCTGTTTAAATAAATGATAGTTTATCTCATTGAACATTATGAGGATATTATTTAAAAATCAGTTTTATACATGGAAAATGCCTTTATTCTAATGCTAGAAATGAAAGTAATGGGATTCAAATTTGTATGTAAAGTCAGCAAGAGGGAAATTGGTTGCTTTGTTTTCTGAGAAGCCTCTATCCATTTCTTACTGTTGCACTCATAACACTACCCATGCCTCACTTGTTTATGTTTATATCTTTATGACCAAACTGTGTACTTCAAGTGGTTGATAGTGGGTTTTAGTCACCTCTGTATCTCCAATGTCTCGCGCACAACTAACTGCATGGTCTCTTAGGAGATAGGTTAGTACTACATGCTTTGGCCTCATCATCTGAAAAATGCAGGCAAAACTGTGCAGTTGTTGAGAGCAATAAATTAAGCAATGCTTGTAAGTATCATAACACTCTACTTGACAGATAATAACCATTCAATAAACTTAGTTATTGTTATTACTTACATTCCAACTCTGTCAGTAACAAGGGGTGTAATATTGGGAAAGTAAATCAGGTCTTATTTTCTTTTCTCTTTTCTGCTTTTCCTTCTGTAAAGGAAAACTTGTGTTAGACTATGTAAATTCTACTCCCCAGATTCTATATTTTATATTCTTTGATTCTGAGGATTAAAGTCTTCAGGAGCCTTGCTGGAGGTCTAATCCTGTGCACACTCTTAGAGTCGAAAAGGGGTCCATTGATTGTGGTCTTATGTGACTTTGAGTCTGAGGACAGTCATCAGGAGGGAGAATTTAGTGGGTAGGCAAGAGATGATGTAGTGTCAGAGAAAGAGCAGATTAGGCATCAAAGAACTGGGAGATCTCACTCATGTGTTGTGTGGCTGCACATATTATTCCTCCATGACAGCTTCCAGCTTCTCACCAGTAGTGTAAGAAAGAAATAGCTAGCAAGTTGAAGGGCTCTCCCGCTCCTACCTTGTATGATTTTGGCCCTTCCTCATCCTGTCTGGCATGATCTGCTGAATTCCCTGTTCTGTGCAGTGGTTGTTCGCCTACTCACCACCTGGGTGCTCTCCTCCCTCAGTCTTTCTGTGACTCTAGGTTTTGAAGACAGCTCATGTCATCTTCCTGTTTAGATGCTACTTTGTTAAGCACTTCTGTGTGCTGGACAGAAATCCCAGAATAATGCAAGTAATTTGGATGTCTTAGGGTTCTTTTTGCAACAGAATAACCATAATGAGTCTCCTGGGACTAACTGAAGCTTAAAGAAAAGCCTTCTGGTACTGAGAACCCAAAGGCAATGGGAAAATCCTTCCCAGGAAAACAGAGAGGTTTGAAATAAAAGATTAGAAGCCACCTGGAAACAGATTCATAATGATGAAGAAGTCATTAAATCTTAGTTTTATCCTGCCTTGCTCCAGAAAGGACAACAGATTAAATGAGGGCAGATTTAAATTCAGTATTTGAGTCAAGTTTGTGACTAAGAACTATAACCTATCAAACAATGAAACTAGCTTCCTTTCAAGGAAGGGAGCCTTCAGCTGGAGAGTGGGAAGTTTTAAAGCTAGAGAAGATTCTTGTTTCTGATGAGAGAAAGAACTTAATAACCTTCAAATTCTTTTCAGCTCTGACATGATTATTCTATCCAGGAAGCTGGTAGCACTTGGTGAGAACAAATACTGTGGATTTGCCACTATATCAGGTACCAGAGACTAAGCACTACCTGCTCACAATGACCCTAAAAAGAAGGCCTTAATAATTCCATCTTGCAGATAAGAAAATTGTGTCTCAGAAAGGGAAACTAGATGTTTTTCACATACTTGAAAGAGGTGCAGTAGCATCTGACTTTCTTTCTGGTGAAGAAGCTTTAAGAAGTCAGAAATCAGCTGGTTCTTGCTGCTTTGACTGCACCAGTTTGGGTTCACGAGTTCCTCCATAGGGGAACCAATGGAGAGGCAGGTTGTTGACTGCTTTACACATAGAAGGGGACAGGAGGAGAAACAAATGACTCTACTCCTTGACCAAGAGGAGGAAGGAGGATGCCTGTGAGGAGAGCTTCTCTGGGAGCCCCTGCCACCTGGCGTTTCCACCTTCTCAAAGCCAGATAGACACTCCCATGCCAGCCTGTCAGTAGAGGAACCTGGCAAGGAGAGAACTCACTCGGAGGCTGCTGGTATTCTGTGAAAGGGAGGACCCTAGGAGCAGGGGGCAGTAGCCAATCCCAGTGGTCAGCAGGGAAAGGAAAGGGAGGGCTGAAATGTATTGTGTGTCTTACGCACTGTGTTGTACTCAGCACTTTAAAGATATTTCCCCTTTTAATTCCTCTCAACAGTCCTATTAAGAAGGTATTATTTTCTTCATTTTTCCAAATGAAGACACTAAGGCTTTTAGCAAAATTGTCTTACATTATTCAGCATGCATTGGATATTAAGCCAATCTTGTCTGACTCTGAATTCCCCATTTTTCTACCTAATTATGGTTTTCTAAATTCTATTCACTGGTGTCCCTTCTTGCATTTTCACCATAAATGCATAGCCCTATACTTTTATCTGACTTTTTTAAAATAAATCAACTCACTTCCTTCTTAAATTTTAGTTAGATGAATGCATTTTAAAAGGGAGATGCATAATGCCAACATAAATGGAAAACAATTTCACTCACCCTAAATAGATGGTAATAACAAAATGAATAAATGAAAACAAAATAGTGTTATTAAATTCTTGCTGTAAAGTCTTAGGTCTAGAAGACTCTGTGCCTCCTACGGCATACTTTCTTTGTAAAAATGAAGATTAGTTAAGTGTTAGATGCTAAAGGTGCAGAGCACCAAAGTGATGCTTTCCTCATTGGTGTCATTTAATGAATTGAAAGAGAATTGAAATTCTTGTCTTGTCTTTCAAGGCTATTTAATGCCCTTTATCTAACCCACTACATACCATTTCCTGGGCCATCAGTATTCCATGTCTGTACTTTGGCAAGTTCATCATGATCGTGGCAAGCTTATAAGGTCCTGTCCTGAAATCAAGCAAGTGCTCACTTTGAATATCATTTCCCCAAATGAAACAACACAGGTTACTAGATAAGAAGCAGAGAAGGATGCAGAAAATATCTAGATCCTCCCAAGCAGTTTTCCTACCTTGAGTTAGTCATCCAATGTGTCATGAAGATCATGGAAATTTTCTAAGGAAAATGAAGAGATTTCTGGTTTCAGATATAAGTAATTCTCAATTTCTTATCTTGGAATCAAGATCTTGTAAAATTCCATTAGGCCCCACCACCAGCATTGTACTCAGCCCAAAGTAAGTCAAAATGAACCACTCGTCATGTCTCTTATATGTCTTCAAAATGTCCTGCCATCATATTATTGCTAGTCTGTTCTCTCAGTTCTCATAGTGTATCTCCACAGGTAATTGTAGGGGTGGGGGGCAGGTGGAGAGAGACAGCCCTGGAAAGATAAGCATAAGAGAAGGTCATTTTTAATTTGGTTGTTTGCTTTTTGTTGTTGTTGTTGTTCAATTGTTGGATAGAATCCCTAGTATTAATAAACTCATCTCAAGCTGTTCTTTCACCTAAATCTGAGGAAAAAGAAAAAGTTGTGCTAAATGGAATCAGAAATGCTCATTGGGAGGAAAAAAAAAATAGCTGCCACTTTCAGGAACAGAAATTGGACAAGGTTGAAGACCAGTTATCAGTGATTTAAAAAATATATATATTTATTTTTGGCTATGCTGGGTTTTCATTGCTGCATGTGGGCTTTATTTAGTTGCAGCAAGTGGGGGCTACTCTCTAGCTGTGGAGCCTTGGCTTCTCATTGTGGTGGCCTCTGCAGTTGCAGAGTGTGGGATCTAGGGGAACATGGGCTCAATGGTTGCAGCTCATGGACTCCAGGGTATGGGCTCAGTAGTTGTGGTACACAGGCTTAGTTGCTCCGGGGCATGTGGAATCTTCCCAGACCAGGGATGAACTCACGTTCCCTGCATTGACAGGTGGATTCTTTAAAAAAAAAAAAAATTATTTATTTATTTTATTTTTGGCTTCATGGTCTTGGTTGTTGCACATGGGCTTTCTCTAGTTGTGGCAAGCAGGGGCTACTCTCCAGTTTTGGCGCATGGGTTTTCCATGACAGTGACTTCTCTTTTTGCAGAGGACAGGCTCTAGAACACAGGCTTCAGTAGTTGTAGTGCATGGGCTTAGTTGCCCCATGGCATGTGGAATCTTTCCAGATGAGGTATCAAACCAGTGTTGTCCCTTGCATTGGAAGATGGATTCTTAACCACTGAACCACCTGGGGAGTCCAGTGATTTTGTGTTCAATAACCCAAACATCAAAGGAACTTGTGGCTATGAAGAAAGTTTTAATATTTGAAACCTCAGGACTACTCTGGCCATAAGCTCCCAGAATGCTCATGGAAATTTTGAGGTTAACTAAAGAAATCATGTGACTGTCACATGATAAGTTTATAACTGTCTTTTGAGGACAATAAAAGGATACATTTTGAAAAAGAAGAAAACCACAGTTGAATAGTGCAGAGATTTCCAAATATAGACTACTACATACTTTTTGCCTTTTCTGTTTGATTTATTTGAAAACATAATTGCAAAAGATTGTGAAAATAAATAAACTTTGGAAGGATTTTTTTAAAAGTAAGAGAAGAGTATGCAAAGGTTTAAAAGATGTCTGCTGGGGTTGGTGATAGAAAAGCTCTGAGAAAACTGCTGGAATTGTTTCAGGTCCGGGTTGGGGGTGTTGGTGGATTGAGCAGTAAGTGGGGGTTGAGTACTCAGAGACAGCAAGAACACCTTATCAACTGAGATAAAAGACGAAAAATGAAGTGTTAGATAGAGAGGAACATAGAAAATCTCAGAGCATATTTTCAGGTTGAGATTTGGCTCCTTTTTGCAGGACACAAAAGATTAGAGAGGAAGAGGCCTAAGAGCTACACTGAGAACTTATGGGGGAGAACAGAATCAAGAAGAAATGTGAAGGGCTTGGCCTTGTACCTGAGGAAGGACACATCACAGGAAAGTGATGACTTTCTATAAATGGAATGGAATTAGCAGAATGAATTTGTAGCACACATTTACCACTAAATAGCTGGAGAGACAAGATCTCTCTGGATTTTTGCCATTCAATATATAATATTAGGAAAGTCAGCATGCTAATCATCATGTAGAGTCACAGAACATTTAAGGTGGAAGGAGGTCCTGTCCTCTGCCTTATATTCAGATCCATGTCAGACCAAGGGTAGGCCTACTTGTTTAACTGTAGTGGCAGATTAATGTCTGCATGAAAGAGAAAATTCTACTTTCAGAAATCCTTAAATATCAGGAGGTGATATTTTGAATAGAAGTGGTATCAACCTGCCCACCAGATGGTTCTAGTTTTGCTCTTAAAAATCCCTCAGAACTTGAATCCCTCTTCAAATATGTGGATAATGATGGGCTCTTCCCCCTTAAACCAAGATAATAGGATATTCAACCATTTTTCATATGAAATAGTTTCAAAACCTTTCATTGTCTCAGGGACTTTTTTTTTTTTTTTGGATATACAAATATCCATTTAAAGTGTGGTGTACTAAAATAAAGATATCACCTGAGCAATGGTTTGATCAGGGAAAAGTTTTGACGAGTCCGTTCTAGGCACTCAGTTTCATTAAGTCCAGCCAAATTGCCAATTGAGATTTATGGAGTACTTATTATATGCAGGCAATTTCTTAAGAGTTTTAATGCATCAACTTATTTAATCTTTTCAATAACCCTATGAGGTAGGAACTATTAATATTCCATTTTACAAACTGACAATTGTAAGCCAAGATGGGCTAAGTAATTTTCCCAAAGTAACTAAGCTAACAAGTGGCTGAGTTGGGATTTGAACTCAGATTTGTTTGATTTTGTTATGTTACGACCTTCTCACATGGTGGTGTATTTTTTATTCATTTCCTTTCCATCCTGTTCTTGTACAAGTAGGTTTCTTTAACAAAGTGCTGAGCAAAGAATATGGCATACAAAGGCTCTTGTTAAATATGGGGTGAATCCTTGTGGTATAGATATTGCTAGCTCCCATTTTGCAGATGGGAAAATTGAGGCTCAGGTAAACAATAAATATTTATTAAGAGCCCATGGAGCACCAGACACAGCACTGTAGCCAACAGTGGGACAAAGGTAAGCACAGAGTTATACAAAAAGAATATATATATATATATGAATATATATATATATGTATATGTATATATATATTCATATATATATATATGCATGCACACACACAAAAAGAATCCTATATCTGGACTCAAAGATGAACTCTATTTCCATAACATCACAGCTTTTTATTCCAGCAAACTCCTTAGAATCAATCTAGAAGAACAGAGTTTGCCCACTCTGACAAAAACAAAAAACCAATCAACCAACAAACAGAAAAACTTGTTCAGAAAAGCAAAGATGTCCTTAGAGACAAAGAAAGGATTCTGGAGAGGAAAAACAATAATGTATGTGTCAAGGAATAGAGGGTCTCTTCCCATCTCCCCACAAATCTAAAACACTTTTTATGAATACCCCCCACCAGCAAATATGGCATTTTTAAAAATATCCCCTAAAAGTGTAAATCAGAGCAAAGACTATATTTCATGCCAAGAGGCTTGTATATCCATCAGGTATTTATGGTGCTGCTGTTAGCCAGCTCTCCCATCTGGGATGTCTTTAGTCATCTTTCATCTGGTACACCTATTAGAGAAACTCCAGAGCCATCCATAACAAAAGGACTCATCTTTTAGAACTCCTTTGACAGGGGGGAGAAATCCAAAGCTTTCCCATAAAGCCTGTATTCCGCATTGCGTTTAAAGTGGTTGTTTGATATGATAATGTCTTTGGGGGGAAACTTGGCCCTGCCTCCCAAGGATAATAGAGGATGATTATTTTATTCTGTTGTGCCCTCTAACGAGGAACTATCTATTAAAAAGCAGAAGGGTGTGTGTAATCTACAAATTATGGAGGAAGAGATTGAAGATCCTCTGCATCCCCCCTCCCCAAAACTAAAAGCTTCAGCCAAAAAAAGAGTTTTTTATCCTTTCTAAATTGGGTAGTGAGTACCTGCAATAACCTAAAACCAATTTAAAAAAACACAGAAGAGGAAAGATTTAATAGACTTTTCCATTAATATGATCGAATATTCCTGGAACCAAGTTGTTTCCTATATACTTTCCAGTTTGACTCTGTTCAAGCAGAGGTGAAATCTAAAATCTAAACGAGCTATTTTTTTAAATAATCATTTTGAAAGAGATGAATGCATCGCTGAGAAAAAACAACGGCTTTAATTGTCACTTTGAACACCGCAAAGCTATCTCATTAATCCCTCAGTAGAATGCCTCATTATTAAAATAATATGTGGGGAGTTTGCAGTCCAAAAAAGCCAGGAAACAAATTCATTGGTAAAATGTTCCAAAATGTCTCAGAAAGAAAGAAAACTACCAGAACTTTCATCCTATTCCAATCATAGACACCATGTTCATGAGGAATTGTAATTTGTCTTGATGTGACTGCTTAAATGGTTCCAAACACACAAACCCATGCTGGAGACCACGCTGACTGCTTCCATCCTTGGCCTGGACGTAGAGACACAGGCCTGCATGTGTCTCCTATCCATTAGGCAGTCAGATCAGAGAGGGGCTGGCTAAATGCATAGGGGTGAGGAAGCTGCAGGGTTTTATGCCTTATTAATTGGACATCACTATTTAAACTCTCGAAGACTCCAAATGGCTTTGGCATATGGTCAGACCCATAAAATAAATGGACTCAAGAAGTGAAAAGGAATATTCTGAGTTAGGCCATTTCCTGTTCCTCCCTAGAATCCTAAACTGTGTCAGGTACCAGAACTTCAAGCTCATATCTCGGCTGAATACTCAGCCAGTCTCTAAATATTACTATAACAATAATCAAGGCTTTCCTTTTTCTTCTTTTTGCTGTAATCCCTTCAAGAGGTGATCGCATGAATTAATAACCACCTTTATTTTTAATTGGCCTATAGGTATTGGTTGAAATAATTTGCTCAGCAAAATAAAAAGTCACTTGAAGTTTTTTTTTTTTTTTTTTGTAGCTGGTATTTGTCAAGCAGTAGTGTCTCTTCTGGAGAAGGCAATGGCACCCCACTCCAGTACTCTTGCCTGGAGAATCCCAGGGATGGGAGAAGCCTGGTAGGCTGCAGTCCGTGGGGTCACGAAGAGTCGGACATGACTGAGCGACTTCACTTTCACTTTTCACTTTCGTGCATTGGAGAAGGAAATGGCAACCCACTCCAGTGTTCTTGCCTGGAGAATCTCAGGGATGGGGGACCCTGGTGGGCTGCCGTCTATGGGGTCGCACAGAGTTGGACATGACTGAAGCGGCTTAGCAGCAGCAGTGGCAGTCATATCAGTCTTTCTGAGTGAATTGTCCTGAAAAGGTTACCTCTGGCACTAAACCTAGGAAAGCTTCTACTTCTAGGAGAGAAGGTAGTGGGAAAGATCAGTATAGGTTTCTCTCTGTCTTTGCTTGCTTGAAAAGAAGGTTTTCTGAGACCAGGTGGCTTTATCTCTTGAAAAGAAGCAGAGTCAGGCAACAAACTGGAAACCTCTGTCATAAGGATCATTCTATCACCAGCCCTACTCATACTTTTGAGGACTGTTTGCAGATTAGCCTTCCATAACCTGGTCACTGAGTCATGGGCAAAGGGTAATAGGTTTCCTTGAGGGTAGAGGGGTGAAGCCAGATTACAGATTGATGGCATGGTATTTTTTTTTTTTTTAATATTTATTTGGCTGCACCAGGTTTTAGCCTACAGGATCTAGTTCCCTGTTGTTGTTATTCAGTCACTCTGTCTTGTCCAACTCTTCTTGACCCTGAGGACTGCAGCACTCCAGGCTTCCCAGCATGCCAGTCCTTCACCATCTCCCGGAGCTTGCTCAAACTCATGTCCATTGAGCTGATGATGCCATCCAGCCGTCTTGTCCTCTGTCATCTCCTTTTCCTCCTGCCTTCTATCTTTCCCAGCATCCGGTTGTTTTCCAATGAGTCGGTTCTCACGTCAGGTGGCTGCAGTATTGTAGCTTCAGCTTTAGCATCAGTCCTTCCAATGAATATTCAGGACTGATCTCCTTTAGGATTGACTGGTTTGATCTCCTCGCAGCCAAGGGACTCTCAAGAGTCTTCTCCAATACCACAGTTTGAAAGCATCAATCGTTCAGCTGATGTTGAAGCTGAAACGCCAGTACTTTGGCCACCAGATGCGAAGAGCTGACTCATTTGAAAAAACCCTGATGCTGGGAAAGATTGGGGGCAGGAGGAGAAGGGGATGACAGAGGATGAGATGGTTGGATGGCATCACCAACTCGATGGACATGGGTTTGGGTGAACTCCGGGAGTTGGTGATGGACAGGGAGGCCTGGCGTGCTGCGGTTCATGGGGTCACAAAGAGTCGGACACAACTGAGCGACTGAACTGAACAGCCTTCTTTATGGTCCAACTCTCACATCCATACATGACCACTGGAAAAACCATAGCTTTGACTAGATGGACCTTCATAGACAAACTAATGTCTCTGCTTTTTAATACACGGTCTAGGTTTGTCATAGTTTCCTCCTCCCCACCAAGGAGCAAGCATCTTTTAATTTCATGGCTGCAGGCACCATCTGCAGTGCTTTTGTGTCCCCCCAAAATAAAGCCTGTCACTGTTTCCATTGTTTCCCCACCTATTTGCCGTGAAGTGATGTGGTCAGATCCCGGGATCTTCACTTTCTGAATGTTGAGCTTTAAGCCACTTTCTCACTGTCCTCTTTCACTTTAATCAAGAGGCTCTTTAGTTTTTCTTCACTTTCTGCCATAAGGGTGGGTGACTGTATATCTGAGGTTATCGATATTTCTCCCAGCAATCTTGATTCCAGCCTGTGCTTCATCCAGCCTGATATTTTGTATGATGTTCTCTGCACATAAGTTAAATAAACAGTTGTGACAATAAACAACCTTGATGTACTCCTGTCCCAATTTGGAACCGTCAATTGTTCCATGTCTTGTTCTAACTGCTGCTTCTTGACCTGCACACGGGTTTTGCAGGAGGCAGGTAAGATGGTCTGGTATTCCCATCTCTTTAAGAATTTTCCAGTTTGTTGTGATCCACACAGTCAAAGGCTTTAGTGTAGTCAATGAACTAGAAGTAAATGTTTTTATAGAATTCTCTTGCTTTGCCTATGATCCAGCAGATGTTGGCAATTTGATCTCTGGTCCCTCTGCCTTTTCTAAATCCAGCTTGTACATCTGGAAGTTCTCAGTACACTTATTGTTTAAGCCTACCTTGGAGGATTTTGAGCATTACCTTGCTAGCATGTGAAATGAGTGCCATTTTGTGGTAGTTTCAACATTCTTTGCCATTGCCTTTCTTTGGGATTGGAATGAAAACTGACTTTTTCCAATCCTGTGGCCACAGCCGAGTTCTCCAAATTTGCTGGCCTATTGAGTGCAGCACTTTCACAGCATCATCTTTTAGAATTTGAAATAGCTCAGCTGAAATTCCATCATGTCCACTAACTTTGTTCATAGTGATGCTTCCTAAGACCTGCTTGACTTTGCATCCCAAGATATCTGATTCTATGTGAGTGATAACAGCATTGTGGTTATCCAGGTCATTAAGATCTTTTTTTGTTTAGTTCTTCTGTGTATTCTTGCCAACTCTTCTTAATATCTTCTGATTCTGTTAGGTCCATTCCATTTCTGTCCTTTATCATACCCATCTTTGTATGAAATGTTCCCTTGGTATCTCTAATTTTCTTGGAGAGATTGCTAATCTTTCCCATTCTATTGTTTTCCTCTATTTCTTTGCATTGATCTCTCAGGAAGACTTTCTAATCTCCCCTTGCTATTCTTTGGAACTCTGCACTCATATGGGTATATATTTCCTTTTCTCCTTTGCCTTTTGCTTCTCCTCTTTTCTCAGCTGTTTGTAAGGCCTCCTCAGACAACCATTTTGCCTTTTGCATTTCTTTTTCTTTAGGGATGTTTTTGGTCACTGCTTCCTGTACAATGTCATGAACCTCTGTCCATAGTCCTTCAGGCACTTGTCTATCAGATATAATACTTTGAAACTATGTCACTTCCACTGTGTAATAAGAGATTTGATTCATGTCATACTCAAATGGCCTAGTGGTTCCTGTTTTCTTCAATTTAAGTCTGAATTTTGCAATAATGAGTTCATGATCTTAGCAACAGTCCGCTCCTGGTCTTGTTTTCACTGACTGTATAGAACTTCTCCATCTTCAGCTCCAAAGAATATAATCAATCTGATATTGGCATTGACCATCCGGTGATGTCCATTCGTGGAGTGATCTCTTGTGTTGTTGGAAGAGGGTGTTTGCTATGACCAGTGCATTCTCTTGGCAAAACTCTGTTAGCTTTGCCCTACTTCATTCTGTACACCAAGGCCAAATTTGCCTGTTGCTCCAGGTATCTGTTGACTTCCTACTTTTGCATTCCAACCCCCTATGATGAAAAGGATATCTTTTTTGTGTTTTAGTTCTAGAATATCTTGTAGGTCATAGAATTGTTCAACTTCAGCTTCTTTAGCAATAGTGGTTGGGGCATAAACTTAGATTACTGTGATTTTGAATGGTTTGCCTTGGAAATGAACTGAGATCATTTTGTCATTTTTGAGAGTGTAACCAAGTCTGCATTTTGGACTGTTTTGTTGACTATGAAGGCTAGTCCATTTCTTCTAATGGAAGTGGATATAATAGTAGATATAATGGTCACAATATTAGATAAAATAGTCAATAGTATATGTAGTAGATATAACTGTTCTCTGAATTAAATTCATCCATTTCTGTCCATTTTACTTCACTGATTACTAAAATGTCGATATTCATTCTTGCCATCTCCTGTTTGACCGCTTCCAATTTACCTTGATTCATGGACCTAACATTCCAGGATCCTATGCAGTATTATTCTTTACAGCATTGGACTTTACTTTCACCATCAGTCACTAGATCCCTGAGCAGGCATCAAACCCAGGCCCCCCGCACTGGGAGCATGGAGTCTTAGCCATTAGACCACCAGGGTAGTCCCTACTATTTAGAGCATAAAGAGATACATTGAGTAGAACTATTGGAAGAGCCTGGGAGAAAAACACTGTGCTGCTAAATCTAGTCCATAGGTTCCTTACAGAGGCTCTGCTGCGGGAGATTAAGGGAGGGGAAAAGGGGAATCCTTTTCGAGCCACCTGTTTGTGACCAGATGGACTCTTTAGGATTTCGCAGACACATCACATTTAAACCTCATGACAGTGCTTATGATGGAAATCTGACTGTTCCATTTTATAGCTGAGGAAACTGAGGCTTAGAGATTTCAAGGTGCAGGCTCATGGTGCAAGATGTAAACTTTACAGTTGGAAACGATGTCTGTATACTCCGCCCACATCTCCCGCCCCCAGTCCTGGAGGTAAGTGCGGAGGCTCTCTGCAGCACTTTGAGTGGACAGCAGTGCCCCGCCCTCCCTCAGTAGCTGCTCCCTTCCTGGGTGGCTGTCTCCAGCAGCTTTCATCCTGGTGCGCCACGCTGGAGTCTGCTGGGCACCTCAGTACTTCACCTGGACCTCTGCTCATAGTCATGCATTTGGTAACCAATACTATTTCCTCCAAATAAAACCTGCCTTTGCACCAACATTCCATCTCCCCATACCTTTGTTGATACATTGTCAGGAAGACAAGGAGCCCAAGCAATATGTAGAAAAATATGGGGTATCTACCATCCTGCCTTGATATTGTTTGTTAATTTAAGTTGTGGTTGAGTGCTAAGAGCGCAGGCTTTGGGTTTACTTAGAACTGGATTCAAATCCTGGCATCACTTCTCTTTAAGTGGGTCACCTGGAACAAGGGTCTGTGTCTATTAGCCTCAGTGTTCTCATCCACAAATAGGGGATAGGAATGCCTTTCTCACTTTTATTTAGGATTGTGTGACATAATGCAGACAAGCCCTCAGCGTAGTGTGGAGTGCCTAGTGAGTACTTAATAAATGGAAGCTATTATTTAGGGTAGACGTTTGAGATGAAATGGTTTCCACATTCATTTTAGAGTTGATAAATGAAGCTAAGATCCCAAGGAAGGAATGAGGCAGGACAATCAGAATACTGACCCACCTTCCCCTAGGATGCTGAAGTCTCTTCCTACCCCTCGGTGGAAATATTCCTTGCACTGCAATTTTTCATGTCTTGCAACATCCAATCAATACAATTGATTTAATGATTAATTTATTGTGTTCTCAGTAAAAGCCCTGCATTGACTTCTTAAAATGGAATCTTATTGCATTTTAGACAAACAAAGCTAATTGGCAGCAATCATTTAAAGGGGAAGCACAAAGCATTCTAAACACACCTACA